>CADEHL010001049.1:5190286-5726331 GCA_902827135.1 Harpagifer antarcticus | reverse complement strand
AACAGATTGCGGTTGGTTTGAAATTATTTTGGGTGAACGTGACTTCGGTCAACTATTTCGGAGTCCGCATGATGATCGCCAAGCGTCGAACGTAATAATATTGATTGATTAGATCGATAGGTAAGAGTTTGACGAGGCTAGGATAGACAGTTTCCAAAAGCAGTCAAAAACTAAAAGGAAAATCCAGAACTGTTAACACATTACACACAGAACACAAGGACATAAAAATGGTGCACCAAAGCATGCTACGAACACAGTCGCAGGACGGCCAGAAAGAGAAAACAATCGGAGAAAGTGAGTGATAGTGTGGAGAAAACAGTGTGGTTACTGTGAAACAGCTGTGTCAGCTTTCAGCACTGGACACCATCACACCCACACAGCAGGGATATGAAGTTATACACAAGGTATGTGCATAGAGTGACACACACACACACACACACACACACAGCAGCCTAGGTGCCAGATCCAAGGCATGTGACATCTAACACACTCCCATGGCCTCCCAACATTGACATAAGTGTCATCTACGTACACTTCCATTAGCTTTGTTTTGACAGCTCTGTAAGTGCGTCACACACACATACAAAAGAGCAGAAGAAATACAAAGACATGGACAGGCTGCTTAATAAGTACTGCTAACTAAATACTTACATTTTGCCATATAAACAAAGTATAAATATTTGGATAAGTGAAAGTGAGCTTTTTGGCATTCTGCACAGGTCTAGTTTTTGAAAAAGCAGGGATTGAGTTGAATTGACATGTGTCAAAACTCCTTGATATAATCCTAGATATGACATGACACAAATACTAGGTGGAAGAATGTTACAATAATAACCTTTTCCCAACAAAATCATATGCTAGTTTTAAAACACGGGAAAAAACCTCTTGCTGTAATATCAAAGTCTTTTGAGAGTATGTGATTTGTATGTTTTGGACGGTAATAAGTTAAAATAACTGTCCCAATCCCTGTTGATTTTCACAGATGATTCAGTCAGAAGGGAAAGGCAGCTTGCAGTGTGTGTAAAAAGGAGAGTGGGACTACATACAAGTGTGTGTGCTGGAGTGTTTGTTCTCCTCTGGGGCATACACTACAAACCACGATCAGTGTAGCACTAAAACAAACCAAACCCGAGCAAGTTCAGCTCCTGCCAAAGGCAATAGTCTTAAACACCATATAGTAGAGCACACAGTGGGACTGAAAAGGGAATGAGTTAGGTTAACACAGGAAAATCACAGACTAAAGAGTGGTGCAGAGATGAGTATTTGTGTTGGCCGACCCTGCAGATAGCATTGAAAGTGCTGGCTGACCAAAAGCCAATGGGATTTTCCATTGGAGTTTGGAATATTGCAGAAAATGTGCTCTTTGGTACGTTCATGATAGTTATAGGTTTTGAACAGAACAACAATCTCCACATTTTTACACTACTTCTATAATAGTTGAAGTGTAAATGAAAAAAGTAATGCTAAGGCTATAAAGAAACTACATCAGTCAACACTGCTAAGCTAAATGAGGACTCGTGGTAGGTATAATGCATAGTCAAGTTTAGACATTTGTTAGAAATCGCTGTTTTTAAGACATGTTAAGGCTTTAGACATTTACTAATGAGGTATTCTATTTCGTAGAACAAAAAGTGAAAATTCAAAAAAACATTGACTTCAAGAAAGTGCTAAATGCTACATTTTCAGGTAGGACTCATTGCTGCATTATTTTATATAAACTTCCTGTTACTGTACAAAAGTGATTACAAAATATCCCATATACAGCACTTTCATCATTAGGAGTCACATACTTGCATGAACCACAAGCAGACCTTGGCTGGCGCTTATAAAGCATGAGCCACCTAGCTGCTAGGTTAGCACCACTGTAGAACACAGTGGACCAGTCGGAACCTGATACTTAAGTTGCACGTGCATTGGTGTGATTACGGAGCCAGAAAGCGATGCACGTTTACTCGCGTGCGCGGTGCGCCGTGTGTTTGTTTTCCAAAAAATGGCGAAGCAAATTAAGTTGTTTGACTGTGCGGTAAAAAGTTCGGCCAACACCTCAACTTCTCAAACGAATGTTCAAAGTGATTCAACTGCAGCGGCGGCTGGTGGAAAATATCTTTGGTGGGGCTGTTGATATAGTGAGTAAAACATTTTTTTTGGGAGAAATGACCCCTTAAATTACAACTTCTGGTGATGTAATGGGGCGTTTACAGTGCAGCGCGGAGCTCGCTTTAAGCGTGCCGAGCCATGCGGCGCCCGTTTTTGGTTGCGTTTCCACTTGGCCTAGTACCGGCTAGCGGGTCCTAATTCACAGTTTTTCTGGCCCCATAAAATCGTGGTTCTAGGGCCAGGAACAACCAGGCTGAGTCGGGCTGAGTATGCTAAACTAGAGAGAGAATCGCTGGCAAGGGGGCTACAACTACAACAAGATGAACATATTTTACCGTGATTTAATTGTAATACACGTTTCAAAATGATGCCGAATTAACAACATACTGATACCGGTTAGTAAAAACCATGAATTAACGCTTTGACAAGTCTGCAGACAGACGGCAGGCGAAAAACCCTTTTAAAATGCGTGTTTTCTAAATGGAGCTTGGCTAAGCTAACGTTATGCTCCGACCGTCCACACTCACAACAACGGCCTATACAGACATAAATAAACCAGCGACTGTATTCTCCATGACACAGGCAGTCTGTGGTTTGTACTTGTTTAACTTTGGTCTAGTTTGAACAGATCGTATCTGTCCCCGGCTGTTTGAAGAGCAAGCATGGGAAACAAAAGACAGCATTTACCTGTTTGCATCCAGCTAGCCATGCCTTTCTGGTGTACCAGCTACGTGAGAAGCCTCGTTGATACGTTTTGTCTTTTTCACAAGCTTGCTGCGATATATACAAATCGGGTTGGTCCGGTCCAAGGTCTTTAAACAACAGTTTATCTCCCAAACTTCTCCTTTCGAAAGGATTGGAGAGTAGCTCTTGCACGAAATTGGGTGCGGACCGAGGTCCGCCGACTCCACCTGCACACGAAGCCATTCTCATCCAACTACTGCGTCACCTTGGTCACTCACGAGTCTAAAAAACAACTCAAAAAACAACTCACGTCAACGCACGTAAGCAACGTGGGCGCCAACGTGGGCGCCAACGTGGGCGCCAACGTGGGCGCCAACGTGGGCGCCAACGTGGGCGCCAACGTGGGCGCCAACGTGGGCGCCAACGTGGGCGCCCTCGTGACCAAAATATTTGACGGCGCTGATTGGCTGAATTATGTTTCGGCGGCACAGTTTACTATTGAGACTTTTGCAACGTTCTGGTTGCTGCTGTTTGGCTCGAGAGCTCCTTGCACGGCGCCCGGTAATGATAAACTAATGCCACGGGCAAGGCCAGGCAGGAAACATGTGACTTATCAATAACTTTAGACATCGTAACACAATTTTAAACGAGATTTTATTGTAGATTATACATTTTACTGATACCAATTGTATGATATTTACCTTGTTCATTAAAAATAAAAAATCTTTATTTTAAATATTTTTTTTTTATTTAAAAAATGTTTTAATATTTTTTTTTTTATGTGGGAAGAGGTGGGGCGGCGCCCCTAGCGCCCCTATGGGCCGGCCGCCATGTTCAACTGATAAAGCGCAAGATGAACCCGAACGAAAAGCAAAGAGGAAATGTGTAATGTCTTGGGAGGCGAAATATATATATGTACATTCTGCTCCGTTGTGCATTCCCTTCCAGTAAAAGTTCCTTCAAAATAAGAGTCCCGATCTTATTACTACCAAAATAAAAGTGCAAAACGGAACTTTACCATAGGAAAATATTGGCATACAAATATAATCACTTCTATAAAAAGGTAACACATTTTAAATATAGTTAGACATATTAAAAGGTAATTTAAAGTATTAATAATTAATATCTAATTCTTAACTGTGAATGGTTTTCATTTATTTAACATTATAAATGTATTAGTCTGGCCAATCCAAGACTTCAATGCTGAAGGGCCAGTGGATCTATGGTGGGGATCAGCACAAAGGTTAAGAAAACCCAAATTTGAAAGGGAGACAACAGATGACCAAGGAACTAACACTTGCTCAATTCATTTGTGGATCTGTGAAGAACATGACAACAGCTGCACTACTGGTGTTTTGTATACCAGCAATTGAGGGTGGACAAGTTTACTACCACTTTAGTTTCAAATAATGGTGTTAATTACTTATTGTAAAGCATTTGAACATTCTTTTGTGTCACATTTTCATTATGAAGTTGATGTATAACTGTATAGTATCTTAATTATTTAAAATATAAGGTGACTAAAAATGGCAACCGTATTTTCAGTTTTGGCAACCAAAAGCTGATGCCTGGTTGCCAGCCTGGCAACCACTTTTAAAAGTGAACGTTGAGCCCTGCAGTAAAAATGAACACTTGAATATACATCAGTATGATGAGAACAACCAAAAACTACAAAAATACATATTTTGCAACATTTGCCGTGTTCTTTGAGTAATTGGTTTGGCCCATGGCTTATCCTCTAACACAGTGGTTCCCAAGTGGGGGGCGCACTTTGGGATTAAAAAAAAAAATCATAATTTGAAAAATTATTTATTCGAAAATAATATGATACAGTACTATTACGTCTGGGTCTCTGTGTCTCATTAAAGCTTGGCTCTGTGTGTGTGTGTGTGTGTGTGTGTGTGTAACGAGCCATTTTGTGTGCGCGAGCGAGAGAGAGAGAGAGAGAGAGAGAGAGAGAGAGAGAGAGAGAGAGAGAGCGAGAGAGAGAGAGAGAGAGAGAGAGAGGATAGAGAGAGAGAGAGAGAGCATAGCTAGAGAGAGAGAGAGAGAGAGAGAGAAAGAGAGAGAGAGAGAGAGAGAGCGCACCGGTTCCGGAGATCGTAGTTGTTAGCTACGCTAGCAGATATAAGGAGTTTTTTCAACAACCAAGTGGAGGAGAGTCCTCTCCTGTCAGACTGAGAGACTCAGTGAGCTAAAGGACTCTGAGTGTTTAGATAGTTAACTTTAGTCTAAGTTATCTCAGTGGGTCTCAAACGTTTTGGTCACCATTAATGTAAACAATTATTTCCGAGGCACACGTTTATATGATCATTATAGTTAAAAAAAAATAAGATAATAAATGAAAAACAGGTATGAAATACTGTAAGTAAATCTGTTTACAGTTCTGTTTCAAATGGGTTTTGAGATATGTATCCATAGATCTCTTAATTTTGCTCTCAAAGTGCACCAGATTGTTGCTTTTAACTTCAATATTTAAAAATAAATCTTCCAGGGGGAGCTTGCCCCCGGACCCCTCTATGTGAGGTCCACACACCACCTATAAAAATAGCACTTTACCCCTGCTTACACCTATATGCCTCGAGCCTTCATTGTAACTGTAACACTGTGTATTTGCGTGGGGAGTGTTGCAGTAGAAAATTACACTGTAGCGACCGGTACATTAACGGGAAACCCTAAATGTTTGAGCACCCTCTATGAAACGTCAAGCTACCCCACAGCACCCCAAAATAAATATCTGGCACCGCCACTGAGCCTGACTATTGTTGGGGTGGCCCGACTTTTTTTTTTCTCCAAAGGGGGGGCCTGACAGAAAAGGTTTGAGAACCACTGCTCTAACACATGCTGTATGAGAAAATAAAAGTGTATTTAAGGGGATGATTGCAATGAATACTAAAGTATTTAACTATGTTTAAAGTACAGAGGATTGAAAGAGACATTTGTCACATGGTGCAACAACAATCACATGAAGCTCAATATCAGAAAAAAAGCAATGACTATTGAGGAACAGGAGGCCCCTGTCCTGGTTTGGAAGGAAGTCATGACGGTGAACTAATACAAGTCCCCGGGGGTCCAGATCAAAACAAAAATGAACTAGGTTTACGACACCGAGCAGACTGTTCTTACTGAGGAGATTCAGATACTTCATTGATGATCTAAGAATGTAAAATGTCCTTTCCTGTACAGATGATGAATTCCCTTGAGTCACTTTTTTTTTTTAGATAAAAGTTACCTTGACCTTTGTTCACCAAAATCGAACCACTCATCTTTAAGCCCAATTGGACACATTTTATAAAATTCCCTGCAGGGGTTCTTGAGATAAAGCATGCCTTCAGCCACGGCATGAAAGTGCATAATGCAAAAAAAAACGGTGCAACAGAGTAAGAGAATAACAATCGTAAAATGCTGGCGGTGGAGAAGAGGAAGAAAGCAATAGACAGATTATACGAAGAAGGAGACCAAGCATTTTTAAACAGCAATTTAAGGCTTAACCATTACCAGGAATTGGATTTAAGAACAATGTTGTAACCAAAACAAAACAACACAAAAAGCAGGAGAGGCTGTGTTGCCTTTAAATAATTCTGTATTTCTTTAACTGTGGAGAAATAAAACATACTTTGTATGCGTATAGAAAGCATACGCATACAAATACTCCCTCTGGAGGGAACACAAGGATTTCAGCCTTTGCAGATCATTTACATGCACAAAGACCTATAACACACTACAGGAAAGGAAAACCCCTAAAGGGTCTCTTTAATATTTATAATATATCAGAATCACTGTTTGTCGTGAGTTAAGATTATTGACTCATAATATAATACATATTGTTGACTTCACCTTAACCTTGACTGACCTTTTATTTTAGTGTAAAAAAAGATGCGAGGCAGAGGGGAAAATAATCTTGGATTAAATTAACACATTAGGATTTTAACTTCCTGATCCCTTAAAGGTCTTTTCCTGGATTGGCTTCAAAAACGATAACAATCCTCTGACAATAGGCGCTTTCACACCGGAGTACTTTTCCCAGGAATAGTTCCGATAGTTCTTGGGATTTTGCGTTCACACCAAAAAGATCTGGAACTAGAACTTTAGAGGTTTGCGCTAACCTTTTCACCCCCAGATAATTCTTGCTAGAGAGCAAGGACTTTCCTGGGGAGAAAAAGGTTTGTGGGTGTGTCGACCACACTAAGAATTTCTGATTGGCTGGGGGAATTGCAAACCAAGCCCCGTAAAACTCCGAAAAGTTTTGTGAAGCTGCCATTTTATTTGCTCGCATGAGCATTATTAGCATTAGCATTAGCCCAGCGCACCAACGGAGAGGGACTCATTTATGTGCAATTAATCGTATTTTAATCTCGATTACGATTTTGGCTTGCAACGATTACGAAAATAACGTAATTGAAATAAAACGATTATTTTTATTTATTTTTTTAATTATACTTAAAGTTCAGGGTAATCAACTGTTAAAAACCTACCGTTAAACTTTTTTTTTTTCAATAAATGGATGTTTTCAAAGTAAATGGATAATCGTTTTTAATAATCGTGATATCAATTATTGACCAAAATAATCGTGATTAGGATTTTTGCCATAATCACACAGCCCTAATTATGGCAACACAAAAGAAAACATGGGAGCAGTGGAGTGATGAGGAGGTGTCTGCGCTTCTGGTGATTTACTCGGAAGACGCTAACCATCAGCTTCTACTGAAGCCAGTCCCCAACTCCGGGGGTCTTCGGGGGGCAGTATACGCCACGAAGTTGTTTGCGGCCTGCCAGTAAACGCAAAGCAGAAGAAGAAGTGACATCAGCGGCTTCATTTGCGTAGTCCTCCCTCAGGGACTTATACCGGTGTGAACGCAATCTACCAGGGCAGATCCAGGAACTAAGTACCGCAAAGTACTTGGTGTGAAAGCGGCTATTAAGACACTGTTACATCACTTTATTGACATTTTTTATAATGCTTATATTGGTCGTGAAATTCCAATTCTACTTGACTTCGAATGATATTGAATGGATGTACTGAGAATATAAAATATTTTAAATCAAATACATTATTTATACAACACATATTGGTAAAACGTTATAGCTGACAGTCGTTATAAATACGTTTTAATGAGCAGCTGAGTGGAAGAGATAGAAAACATAAAAGCACCAATGAAAGACATAAATACTAAGTGTAGCTTTCTCCAAGTTTAAAAGCTTGACAGAGAGGATAAAGAAACCAGTTTTCAGAAAGTATTTTCAAGGCATTTGTATATCTACTGGGACCTGACTTTAAGACCAATTGTAAATCTAAAACCAGACATGAAACGGTCCCATCTAGCTTATATGATGAAATAGGATAAGAACGAAGGCAAAAGGCCCATTATTAACAGTTTTTAGGGAGCTTTTTAAAGTGCCAAGGAGATAAAGAGAGACATTTTCACAATCAATAAACGTCAAATATAATTGTCTTGTTTGCAATTCTTCCATTGAGTGTACAGGGATTGTGTAAAAGAGAGAGAGTGAAAGTGGTATGCCTGTAACTCTAAGCCATAAAAAAAAAAAAAACATGCTCCGTCCTGTCGGCTATGGCCTGCTGTTCTGCATGTACACGTGTCAAAAACATGCAGGCAAGAAGCAGTGAGAGAAAGACTGCGAGGCATGAAGTATTAATGCCAAATATAATAATAAAGGATATTGGCTGTGCACGTGCAGCGGGCCAGCTACAACACTTTGGATTGATGACTTATTGTCCCACAACAGGAAGAGAGAGATGGAGCCTTCAGTGGGGGGCCTGTTGTGCTACAACCAATCAACCTCTGTGGGCTTGTCTCTCTGTGTGCTACAGTAGAATCGGGATAGAGAAAATGAGGAATGGAGAGGGGGAAAAAAAAAAAAGGTTGAGAGGGGCTAGTAGCTCACTGAATGCCCCTTACACTGGGCCCCAACAGACAGACGCAGAAAGAGCGAGACAGAAGCTGAATCTCATTTTATGAGATGTTTCCTTTTCACTCTGGGGCATCCAGAATGTTAACACCTCCTTCTTCTTGAGAACATTATTAAAATATGACGCCAATCACAGGGTGACGTAATTTCTGTAACAGTTTGTGTGTGGTAGAGGAGGGAAGCAGTTGGTCTGGCTCTTACAAAAGTTTGAAAATATGCAGTTCTACAGCACTGTAACAAAATGCTAAACATGCAGGACAGACTATGTGCTGGGCTAAGATTTTAGAACTGAACTTATGTACTGAATGCGTGTGGGACTGTACTCTTATTGGGGGGGATAATGGGACACTAGAGAATCAGAAGACCTTTTATTACACTATTTATCCCAAGAGAAATTGGGATAAGAATTTAAGGATCCTAATTAATTTTAGGATTAAATAAATACAATATTTAAAAAAAAATATGGAATACAAGTATTTATATTTACATTGGAAATTAAAGAAAGTGCAATAAAGAGAGAGTAGAGGAGGACGACGAGAGCAATGAAGAGAGGAGAGAGAGAAGAGGTAAAGCAGAGTACGATAGAATAGAGAAGCGAGAGAGAGAGAGAGATAGAGAGAGAGAGCAGAGAAGAGCGAGAGAGAGAGAGAGAGAGAGAGAGAGAGAGAGAGCGAGAGAGAGAGAGAGAGAAGAGAGAGAGAGAGAGAGAGTAAGATGAGAGAGAGAGAGAGAGAGAGAGAGAGCGAGAGAAGAGAGAGAGGAGAGAGAGATAGAGAGAGAGCGAGAGAGAGAGAGAGGAGAGAGAGAGCGAGAGAGAGCGAGAAGATATAGATATAGAGAGAGTAGAGAGAGAGAGATAGAGGAGAGAGCTATCGAGAGATAGATAGATCGAGGCTCTATCTCTCATCTCTCTCTCTAGAGAGAGAGAGGAGAGAGAGGGTAGAGAGAGTCTCTATCCTCTCTCTCTCTCTCTCTCTCTCTCTCTCTCTCTCTCTCTCTCTCTCTCTCTCTCTCAACATCATATGTTGATCCAGATCTGCTGTCTGAGTTACTTCTGTAAAGACAGTCTGAAGGTGATTTCAGTCTCCTGTTAAGCATTTAAGCCGTTCTCTAGCCACCATAAGCCCTGTGTGGCAGTGCTAAAAGAAAAGTGGGCTTTGTTTTATCCTAACTCAGCCTGACAGGTACTGTAAAACAGAAGTTGGACAATATGGAAGCCTGACTCAGATCTGTGCTTGAAGGGAAAGCTTGGTTACAAAAACAAACATACAAATGATTCCAAAAGAGAATTTCAAGAAAATAACAACTTCACTTTATATGAAATTAAATGTAAACAATTATTTTCCTTTTTAATGTGTCTGTGTGTATTACATCTTACCTACCAATTAAATGATTGTGTTAAGACTAGTTAGTAGTTCAGGTTTGATTAGTTTAGTTTTGAGGGCATTTGGTTAGTGTGAAGTATTTCATTTAGCTTGTGAATGTTTCTGTATAATCCATAAAATTCCTCAAATTATAGATGTTCAAAAGATACATTTTAAATACTTGATTTTTAGTGTGTAGACCCCTATTCTCAAGCTTCGTAAAGTTCATCGGGGTGTCCTATTTCACATATCTCTGTTTTGTCTGTATTTTTAAACAGTTTTTGAATAAATTAATTGAAAATAAACAGCAAAACATAAAAAGCACAGCAAATAGCATTTTTCATTTCCAATATGAATACATTTTCACCCCATGGGAATGTAACCTCTAACCTAGCAGTGTTTTTGTTGTGCTGAATGCACCCTGTGATTTCTATGGTCTATGCCAGTGGTGGCCAACGCGCGGCTCTTTGCTTAGTTTCATATCGAATTGTGTGAGTTTGGGGGAGAGACACTGACTCCTGACAAGTGTTGCACGGTGTACCGATACTTGAAAGGTACCGCTATACCCTGCCGTTAAAAACGTTACGATTCCTCCGTTTCATTAGTATCGGTACTTTAAGAATAACGAGGAAAAGTACTCCGGTGAGAAAGCGCCGTTTTACTAAAAGTCGTGTGTGTTCAGCGCTCTTCTTCCACTCCCTGCACTGCAGCCGTGCCTGCAGTCCCGCCCCTATCAAGCACGCTCAAGTGCCTCCCCTCTCTCGTGCACACGCTAGCTGCCAGAGCATGTGAGAAAACGAGTGGGAGTGCAACTGCCGCTGCGCCTCGGCTTGTTGACAAAAAAGACTCCAGAAGCTAAATTTGGAAGTATTTGAGCTATATCTCTGACAATGAGGGCAAGCCTACGGACACCACGAGGCCTGTCTGTGAGACATTTTTAATTTTATTTAATACGAATTCTTGTCATTTATTTTATTTATTGTTCTCATTGTTTAAAAGTTTGTGTTATGGTTATGGTGTGACCCTAAGAAACACTGATGTATTAATCAATAACAATAATCCACAGCTCCTCTCTCTGCTGCAGAAATTTAAAAAATATATATCCCAATGCCACAAAAATGCATCAGTGATGTGGTTTAAATCTTGTCTCCAGAAAATAAAAAACTGAACAAAAATGTGGCTCTTAACCTCTGACTGGTTGGCCACCCCTGGTCTATGCCCTTGTTCACCAGCGCTGCGTCACTCATATGTTGACCCCTGTGAATGTGCTTTTCTGTTAGCACTACTTGTATGGTATAGCTGCTATTGACGTTTCTCTCTCCGAGGCCCTTAGGGGCTTCAAACGAGACCTAATCGCACCAGCCACAACACCAGAGCCTCCAACACATTTATGTTTGAGCTACACAATTACCTTTAATAAGGAATCCATTAGCCCCTGTTTAAGTTCAGGAGAGAGGAGGAGGATACTGTGGCTGGAGAAATAACAGAATCATAAAAAGAAGGGGCTAATCTGCTATATGTGAATGTCACAAAGCAGATAAAAGTGTTTTTTTCCATAACAGTGATTAAACCTCTGGAAGCACATACATTTCGCCATTGAAAACACCTGGTGTCTGGTAGGTCTTTCCTATTGGAGTCATTGTTTTGTTAAAAATAAGCAGAACACCATGGTTTACCAGACAATGGGAAAATTCAAGAGAAAAGACAACAGAGTGGTGAGCTTTATGAATGAAAGGAGAACTCGTAAGTGTGGAGAGGAAATACTGCAGCAATCAGCAGTTACTGCAAAAGATGGGGGTAATATAGGATTATTGCTATATTCAATCTAATACATTTGTATCTATATGTCTCTGTAATTCTATGACATAGTTGTAGTGACACATCTTCTCTCTCTTGTGGATCTCATGTTATAACAGTGACAGCAGGCTCACGAGGTGAGCTGACCTTTAAGGAGGACCACCAGTTCTTATGAAACAGATGGTCCACTTTAAAAAGGTCAGCCTACCTTAACTGAGCCTTAAGCAAGTCTTGGCTGTTTTCATTCTTCTTATTAAAAAGTATAGATACATTTTTAAATCATATTTGAATTGCTTTTTGTGAGTTGATAAAATTGTAACTGATTGTGATAATAAGACCCACCTTTTTAATTTTAATTACATTTGATGTATTCTTGTTCTATTCAGTCCTGCAAGTATTGCATTCTATTGTTATTAACTGTTTTTGTTAATCACAAAAATATGTGTTGCACAGTCTATGGACTGGGATTAAGGGTAGTATATGATCATTGTTTTTATTTTGTTTATTTAGGGCTGTACAAGGGCGTGGAATCAAATGCAAGATGCAGAGACAAACAAAGTATCAAAATAAAGTGTTTTAATGTAGACAGGTCATAACACACTGAATACATAAAGCAACAAAACAAAAACTACTAATACACTAATCTAACTCTATGGACGATAACTCTATGGACAATGACAAAAGGATCTTACGCTGGAAGGCTTGGAACACACAAGACAATCTGGCAACGAGACAGGGGAAGACGAGAACTATATATACTAGACAGACAACACCAGGTGAAGACAATTAGACAATCACAACCGTGGGAAAACAGACAAGGCAGGAAACGTACTTTAGACACATGTGGGTGGACAAGACTATCAAAATAAAACAGGAACCTATCTAAACACATAACATGAAACCTAAACTAGGGAACAATCTTAGCAGAGCTGTCTACGCACAACACTTTGTTACCTTTTGTGTATGAAAAGTGCTATATAAATAAAGTCTAATGTGATTAAATGGGCAGAAGATATTGTCTCATATTGATCGCATTAAAAGAATATCATCATAGAATGTAATATTGGCATATCTGGTATTGTTGTCAGAAAAATTGAAGTAATACTGCAACAAAACGTGTGATTTGAACCCTTATCAAATACGTACTTATTCAACATTCAAGTGAATGAGATTTTCAAATTGTTATTGAACATCGACATCAGAGCAAAACAAACATGATGGGGACTTCCCTACAAATGACCAGCAGTTTAAAAACATCCTTCAGTTAAGCCGGAGCCTTTGTCTGTGACAGGGGATTTTGACGAGGGATCATTTAAATCTGACAGCAGTTCAGATCTGTATCCAAATACTAATCTGAACTTTGAAAAATCCCATCTACAGTGCTGATTCAGGACAAGACCTAGCCAAATATAAGTAAATCACCAACTGTCTGACACCAGTGCCCTCTACTACGAAGCCGGATTTTAGCGAGATAACTTCAGGGTTAACTCTGGGTTTCCGGTCCTACGACGATGTTTCACTTCTTACCGGGGTAGATCTCCATGGCAACTTATGCTGAACACCAAACCTGCCCCAGAGCAGTGAAAGCACCGCACTTCGCACGTGCACACACTAAAAAAATTCCACGCGCTCCGCGCTCACATTATGCTGGGCCCACGTGCCTTAGCACAGCTGCTATGACTCCATCCTAGGGGAAACACTGCATTATCATTCATATATCACATGATCAATCGCATCATATCATAATATCATATATTTCCTTATCAGAGTCAGCTTCTCCAGCCGTATCTGGCTGTGCAACACTCACAGTGTCACATACTGTATGCAGAAGTATGATTTTAAGCAACACATTAAGTTGACGAAACACTCGAGTCAAATGTAATTAAAGTCAGATCCACTCGTGTCTTAGACCGGGCAGTGATATCATAAACCTGTTCATGCACGCATTAAAAAACTTTTTTTGTACCAGTATTCACCTTGCAGGTGTAGCTATGTGGCTTTGATCCTGGATTAAGTGTTTAAAGGTGACCTATCATGCAAAATGCACCTTTGTACGTCTTTTATACATGATTATGTGTCCCCGGTGTTCCAGGGAACTCACCAAGTGTCAGAAAACACAACCCTCTCTATTTTCCTCCTTCGCCAAATCTCTAAAAAAGGGGCTGCAACGGATCTGAAAAAAATGGATCCACATTCCGACACTTTTCTACGTCACAAAGACGTACTCCGCTTATTGGTCAACTCTCCACCTATCAGGGGAATGAGCCACGGCCACGTGCATTGCCAAACCTCTCATTCGCATATAGGCTATCGGTAGGCTAAATCAACCCCAGTCACATCTGTGTTTTTGCCTGCTCTTGGCAGGATGTCTAAGCCAGTTAAACCACGGACATGTTTATGAACTTCTCTCAAGTCCAACACGGATATGCCTCCGAACTAATGCTACACCCGGGATCAATACCAACCATCCGGGACCAGGCCAGTGAGGACACATCCAATTCTGAAGCTGTAAGTTTTTATTTAGCGGTGTTTTTCCTGATAAAGCTATATCTAGCTTGTAGTATGTAGCATGTAGCATGTAGCTTCGACGTATCAATGTCGCCTCAACCCCAACTAGTAATCGGTTAGGTGTTTATATGTTCTTGTAACATTTTATTTTGTACGCTCCGCAGTCTTTGCTTTGTCTTTTATTTTAATTATCAGGCATTTGCGAACATGTTCAGACTGCCGTAATGGCGATCTGTGTGAAGGCTGTAAAGCCACGCCTAGCCTAGCCGATAACACAAGTATTTATTCTCCTATGTATTAGTATTTTGTATCCTCTAAAATCATATTGAGTAAGTTATAATAACAAGCGTAATCTTCTGGAGGTAAGTGCCGTTTTTTCCAGCGTTATGTAAAAGCTTTCGTGATTGTAGTCTGTAAGAACGATCATATATCATCGATCTGTAAGCTAAGCTACGCTAAGCTACGCTAATGAGACATGCCGTTTTTTGCAGCTATGTAAAAGCTTTTGTATGTTTACTTGTTTGCGCACATGAATATAAATGGGGGTGTGTTAGGATACAACACTGTATGTATGTATGTATGTATGTATGCGAGGGGACACACACACCACGAGTAAAACGGAGCTAAAGCCCTGGTATGTTGTTGACGACATGCATATACTAATCTAAACCACTTTTTTTGCTGTGCTTTTTTTAACATTGCACAGGCTACGTGGCCAACTTGATGGACCTCATCTTCGACCAAGTCTTTGTGGACCCTGCACCATTATGAGCAACCTGACAGGGAGGAGGTCATCGCCGGGTATGCTACACGGTTCAATTTGGCTGCTGTCTGAACCTAACATAGACATTTCACGGATCAGAGGACAACGCAGGCCGGAATCACCACTCTGATCCTGTGTTCAAGGAAGCCCCAGCACCAGCTCACAAAGCTCCTGTTTTTTATGGGTTCAAATAACCGTTGATTTTGACAATAAAGTTCTGAGTTGATATCAAGTGTGTCGTGATTATTCATGTTGGGATGGGTAAAGAATATTCTGATTTCAAAAGCATAAGGTTGTGTGTGGACTTTTTTTGTCGTACACATAGGTGTGTTATGCCATTGCTGTGTAGTATATAATATAATAGTACATGTACAATGACAGAATGAAAGATTGCATAAAGCCATATACACCAGTATTTATTTCCATGAACAATATTAGCATTCGTTTTACAATTTCAGTCAAAACAAACAAACCACTCAGTGCTCTATTTGCCTCAACTGTACACAGGCTCCAATCCAGGATGGTCCACCATACAGGTTACAGAGTCCTCATGTTCCTGCATCCGTCTTTACACCTAGTGTGATAAACATATATTGAATGACATGTGAAAAATGTATTCTCTAAACAGACAACTTAGTGAAGCTAATGTTACGTGTGGTATCTCCATGCAGCACATGCTCCGGTTCAGAAGGCATCGTGGCGCAAGTTGCACATGTACCCCTTTAGAAAGAAGTCAATAACTGAGCTTTTAAAACACATGAAACACATAATGCTGACAACTGAGGTGTTGGAGTTATACTTTTTATCACCCTAAGTTATTGAACTTTCCAACGGTTGTTGCACGATGTTGGAAGAAAAGGACTGTAAACTATTAAACGCAATGAGGCCATTGTATATATGCTGAAAATATGAATGTCTCCCTTTATAAATATATATATGTATCGCTGTGTTTGCGTTACAAACTCTAAGTTACAAACTGTACACATTGCATTCTTGCTAATTAGCCAAAGTATGAACGGAATAAGTAGCAAGCATCGTAACAGAGTAAAAATAAATAGGGACAACAGCTTGTCAACTAACCATTCAGAAACGTCCTGCTGCAACCGAGATGTTTGCACCTCCACCAAAACCTCCGCTGCTTCAGTTTCTGGATCAAATTGATAATATGCTTGAACACATGCATTGCTCTAAGATTACATGTGTATTCCACACTGTAATCACAGCAAGCATGGTAACGTGACTCTCGCCGGCTCTTCTGCTGGGGGCGTGGTCAGCTGCTGCTCAGAATTTTCATAGGCAGGTTTGGAATAAAGCGAAAATGAGCGAAACGAGGCATGGCTAAAAAATGATCCGTTTGGTATTTTGACAAATAAAATGTATAAATATACCTTATATAGGTATGGTCATACACTATATCATTTAAATATAGCATGATAGGTCTCCTTTAAGTCATGGATGTTTAAAGTTTAACTTCTTCGTATTTGTCTAACGTACTTTTCATTCATGAAGTATGACGCTGCGCTGTCAGTACGGTTGTCCCTGTTTGTGATTGGTCAAATGTTGCTAACCCCGCCCCTTTCATGTGAACGCGCACTCAGCCGGACAGAGAAACCCTGGGTTGATTTACCGAGTTGATAACCAGCGTCGTAGGACCGCTTAGCGAGATCTCGTTTGTTAGGGTTAGTTAAGCCGGGTAACTCAAACATATCCAGGGTCTGTTGAACTGGCTTCGTAGTACAGGGCACTGTGTACACCCTCAAACAATCACAAACTGTTGTTGAACAGAGTGGACGGACAAGAGTGTCATCCATCTGCCCAACCTATTACCCTCCACTACAGTCAAGACCGAACACTGCATCTCATGAAGAGGCTATACCCACTCCACTGTAAAAGCTTGCACCTGATGTAGTAAAAGAGGACAGCCTAAGCATAAGTACAAACCAGTCAAGTAAGGTAGCAATATTAGGATATATAGACAACAGAGGTAATCTTAATCTGTCTACAATAAAAACGTCTGCTATATCATGGTAGCTTTGCTTTCACATATCTTAATATATTTAATAAATGTTGGATGTTGTTGCAAAGAAAAGAGCAGAATTATTGTTTTATTGGATGAGGATGATTTTTTGTTTGCATTCATTTAAACACAAACTTAGATTTTTCAGGGTTTTAACATGCCCAACAAGCAAAAAACAGACATTTGTGTGAGCTTATGTTACTGACTCAATTTATTTTCTGGTTTAACCTCTGAAATTGTTGTTTCATTTTATAATAGGTTATACTTAACGTTTTATTGGTCGGATGGACCTTGCTCATTTTTAAAGACCAAACTAATGACATAAACTAATGATGGTGAAAATCCACCAGATTAAGCCACAGTACAACTAATTGTTAGTAAAAAAAAACATCCTACTTGTCTAATTTCTCAATCAGGCTTTGATAAAACTAACTTTTAAAAAAAAACATTCTATTGCCATACCCAGGGAAAAACTCATCTTGCGTATAAAAAACACACTTCATTGTAATCGACCGTTCTTGGAAGGACTTTCAATAAACAAGTTGATAGAATCAGTCATGACAGGCCTAACAATTGATGTATCTGCATTGACATCCTTGTATGAATCAAAGCACTCACTTAAAACTCTATAAACTGAACTAAAGTCGCTGGAAAAATGTAACTCATATAGCAACAAAGTGTGTGAATGTGTGATAACGCCTGCATACATGCATTTCATGTTGCGTGGAATTAGCTTGTGTTTCAAAAATAGTGTGCTGCACCTAGAGGGCCCCATGCATCTGTTATCATTTTACTACCTGCCTGTAACTCTGTAAAGCTCCTGAGCACAATGCGCTCCACTAAGCACCTCATTACAGCAAAAGAGCCTTTGTACCCCCCTGAGGTAATATGTGGGTGGGAGGAACCCTTTAGATGAAGGAATCAACACGGCAAAGCGTCAGAGCGATTAGCCCTTTCATGGCACAAACCTCACAACTACCACATTTTTCCAGATTTATAAAAGTGTGAAAACCTTTTCACTGTGACTGAATTCAGAGAGTGATGTATGTCTCAGGCACTGGGAACATGGAGGGAGTGATGCTGGGAAACAGATTACTAAACTACTCTGTGGAGATACAGGGTTTTTAGTCCAACAGTGGGAGGTAAGCGGTCGGTGAAACATGTTATTGTAGGGTGTGTTTACTGACATCATAGGAGAGGAGCAAGCCCAGTAAAATCACAATGTGCTAAAACAAGCAAACACGCACATGCAACAGAACCACAATGTGGCAAAACAGCACAACAGGTTCAAAGCATTCTTTCAGATTTACAGACATTGTCTTCCATCGTATTCAACGCTACAAAAAGTGACCGGAACAGTCTCTGCAATTCCAGCTCACCACTACAAACAGAGCAGCACAGCTACAGTGTTTTACAAGCCATGTTTAAAAGACAAAATAGTCCTTACAGAAAATCCTGGAGATTAAGGGGAAAGCTAAATCATCTCATTATACATAACACTTCTCTTAAGTATAATTAAAATGCAGCTTCGTTTTTTTCAGACAAGTGGGTGGAAATACTGAGAACTCAATTATGACCATACTTAAAGATAATGCTACTCTTTCAATAAATAGTTATTTTTTTAATGAAGGACTGAAAACCACTGATGGTTTCGTTTAAAACTTGAGCTTTAAAGGTGAAATTCAAAACACAAAAAACACTTAAAAATGACCACTGAGGAGAGATGATTTGAGGTAATGAATGGCATACAATTCCACAGGAGCAACACGGTAAAGACTCACTGTATGAACAATTAAACTAAAAATAATACCATCTCAGACTTCACACCTGATTTTGCTCTCCGATGACTTCGTGTTATTATCTCATAATACACATATAGGATGCAACAAAGATTTGAAAAAAAACTAAAAACGTGTTGACATACGGTCAAAGAGGTACACAACAACATTATGTCCAACTGCAGTAGGTGACTGGCTCCATGCTGATCCCTCCTCCACATCAGACACTGACAACCCTCGGGGAAGGAGCACTTCTTAACACCACATCCCAACATCAATCACTTAAACACAAAGTCAGTAGTAATACTAATTCCATGTATGTGTAAAAGCCTCCGATTTGGTTTATTTTCCTATCGGGGACATGTGGAATGTGGAGGGAATCACCCGCCTATAACAATAACACCGCACACAAAACATTACCGGGACGAGGCTAGTGTAGAAGTTGTGCTGAAATGCGAGATTAATGCATTGGTAATGGCATGTGGCTTCAACACACGGTGTGGAGAGGTAACAAAGAAAAAAGCTGCAGGATTTTTTTTTTTATGAGCAGCGGCTAGCTCACAACATCACATGCTAACCGGAGCCTTTAGTGTCATGAAGCTAGTGAATGTTCTCTTACCTGATGTGGCATATCAACCTTCACTTTGTGCAGTAGCAGAGGGGGGCCCAAATGTTGGAGCCAGGTCGCCAAATTCTCCGGGCCCGTGGAGTTGAAAGCTTTTTCCTTTTTTTACAATTTCCCCACGCTGAAAAACTTTTCCTCCGTATAAAACAAAACTGTCAACAGAGAAGAAAGGAGGAGTGATTAGGCAGGGCTATCTAACGGTCAGTCGGGGGCTGGCAGCACTGATGACGTCCCGTTATTTCATGCACGGCCACACAGCTACACCAAACGTCACTCAATAAATCTAACAACTCAATAGTCGCCTCGCTCGGGCAGATGTGAACTCTCTTGAGAAAACATTGCAGGACTAGTGGACATTCAGTACAACAGTTACACATTATGCAGCAATTCATACACACAAAAAGTTCACACTGCTTGCTAACCTCCGACACTTGCTATACTGTTAGGGGGAGTAATCGAATTATCATTATTAAACATATTAGTGGGAAATATATATAGATTTAAAGAATGGTTCGTTAACATTTATAATATGTCTGCTAATGCATGTTACTACTTGTTTCCCAACCTGCACAGCCACATTAAATGGCCACATGGATTTCGGACTCGTTAACTGGGCTCGGACTTGCTAACAAAACGGACGCAGATAAAATACAAAAATAGCCTTTAATGTCCACACAACATGCGGATAATTGTGTTGTCTGTTATTTGAAATGGCCTCTCTACAATGACAGTACCCCTAGGCTCACTGAGTGCATTGTTTGTGTCGGCGGCATGTCAAAATATTGCAGCCCGCTAGAGAGCAATAACAACAGCTAACGCTATGTTCACAGAAGCTCACTTCACTGGCCTGAAAAGCGCGTGTGCCACTCGGCCTGAAAGCACTTCTCAGCAAAAACGAAACGAAAAAGAGAAAAACTACAATAATATTGTAATTTATATGCCATTTCACTACACGAAACACTCCCAAAGGTACAGGCAAGTGCAAAATGACTTACATTAGTCCATGCGAGGGGCAACGTAAGCAGACACTCCAGTGTTAGTCCAGTTTGTTAGATCTGTATCAACATAGACGGGCTGCACTTCTTCATAGTCCCGCCCCTAAGGTTTAACAGTCAGGCATATCTATACATATATAATCCTGCCAGTGTCCAATCACAGCGCTCGACTGTGGCGTAGGCTCTGCTCCCATTGGTCAAGAAGCGTGTCAGTCTCTCGATGACTCTCCAGCTGTCTCCTTACCATCAGAGCCCTAGAGATACTTGGGCTCTGCTTACCATATAGGGGTGTGTCGTGACGTAGCACACAGACTGAGATGTAATTAACAATTTCATCAAAGGTAATAATTAAGAAAACAATTGAAAAAATAAAATGAGTATTATGATTTAAAATAAAAACCATACTCGCTGCCTGTGACGTTAAAAGGGGCGAGTCCTTTCATGCATTTGGAGAGGGCTGGAGAGATAGTGAGGGTCTGGGATGTCACAAGATTTTCTTTGTATACATTTGTGTGTACACATTTGTGTTTTGACAATGTGCATGTACTTTTAACTCCACATTTCTAATGATGCAATTATTTATATTTGACATATACATAATATATGAAAGTTACCTCTCTCTATAGCTCTTCGCTATCTCTTCTATATCCTCAGTATGATATCTAGCTATCTCTGCTCTCTCTCTCTCTCGCGTAGCTCACGATAGTCGTCTATATATCTCTCTCTAGTATGCTCTCTGCTATCTATCTCTCTCTTCTCGCGCGTATCTCTCTCTCTATCTCTCTACTCTCTCTCTCTCTCTCTCTCTCTCTCTCTCTCTCTCTATCCCCCCCTCTCAAACTGCCTTGTAACTGATAGTATGAACACCAAGAGAAGTAAAATAAACAATTTCAGTGACCCATATACTGGTCTGCGTCCATAGTTAATAGGAGGGAGCTAATTTGTGTACTTGGTAGAGCCCTGTGGTGCTATACAATACCACCCCTAGGAGATTTTATTATAGCACTTCAATCACCACCTTACCCACTCTGTAATTGTCTTGTTATTTCCATCTCTTCTCATTCCAATTGATCTGCTATGCATTGCGCCAGCCAGAAGAAGTTCCAACTATGGTGTCTTTTTTATCAAGTGCATACCAAGTGGACTTTATGCTTTTTGGCTGTTACATGGATCTATGACCTTTAATAAAATAAGGTCTGTGTTGACAATATTCCAGCACGTAATCCATAACTTGCCGTACGTTTCATGCAACGTTAAAAATGAGACAGTCAACATGAGCCCCTTTCTGACAGATGGAAAAAAAGGCAACTTGAAGCCTGCTTAATGGTGGCTTTGAGCTCTCTGTGAACGGATTAAGGGAATAGCAGCGCTTGCTTTACTGTGCAGCGAGAGAGGGGGCTCTAAGAAAGCCATCCATCTTATTCACCATGTGATATTTTTGAATGGCATGTTACATGTCCTGAAAAAAAACACATTTTTCAACTTGTTTCACTGTGTTCATTTTGACTCTTTGATTATATATTAATTTGAACAAAAGTAAAAAAAAAAAAAAAAGGGAAGCATTTCAGATTCAGAAGTCATGATTATTTGAAATGCTGTTAAGTTTGGTTGCGGCTGAGACCAATAATCATGTAGAAAAAAACATATTCAACTTATTAAAACAATCTGCAAACAGTGTGTACGTGTTTACATGTTAGATCATTAAGATCATCATTTTTTTATTGGGCTTTTGGAATCATTCTCTTGTTAAGCTTACTTATTCTTATTTTGTGAGCAGGAGGTTAAAGCTGATAAAGAAAAATGATCAATGTTTCATTTTGTGGATTAAAACAATAACCTCATTCTAAGCTGCATTGTCTTCACATTGTAATTCCTACCTTTACAAGTCAGACATGTGTAATGTAAATATTTTTCCCTATGAAAAATGTAATTGAGCATGCCTGGTATAGAATATTTTACATAAACGGTAGGCTTCAAAAGTCTGAGACTGTGGGCCTCATACAAAGATTGGAAAAAGGAATCCCTCTCCCCCTTAGTTAACTTGCTTTCACTCAATTCCAGGATGCCTATGGGATAATATTTATGTTATTTGATCCAATGAACACACATCAGATCGCCAAGATAGCCTAAAATTTTTGCTTGACATAATGTAATATCATGACATAATCATGCTAACAAAAATAAAATATAAAAAGTCTGTCCAAAAGCATGTATTATTTTCCTCACACTATAGCCTATCATATCATATGCATATCATATCATATGCTGTACTATGCCATGCTATCCTAAGATTAGTAATGCTATGGAATACAATCATAAACTAAACTACACTATGCTAGGTAGCGCTACGCTTTGCCATGCTATGCTATGCTATGCCATGCTATGCTATTGTAAGCTACACAGAGCTATGCTATGCCATGCTGTTGTAAGCTAAGCAGTGCTATGCTATGCTATGCTACGCCGCTATGCTATTCAAAGCAGAACTATGCTGTGCTATGCTTTACTTTACTATACCATACAACTTTACCTTATTATTGAACATTTTGTCGATAAAAGGAGCATTTTTTATAGATACAATAAATAAAATATTCTCAAGGCTCGCTGGTTTTAAAGTTAAATTCCTTGTCACGGTTGAGTGAAGGAAGCAGGACCCAAATGCAGATAACTCTGATAATCCTTTATTTCAAGGAAAATGAAACTAATACATCCAAAATAGAACACTCACCGGGGTGAATTCAGTCACCAACAAAAGAAGCACCAACACTGAACACAGCACGAGACAAGACTAAATACAGGGAGGGATAATTACAAGACAAGAAACAGCCGGGCAGGGGAGGAGAAACACAATGGCCACAGGTGAACACAATCAGCTAATGAGACACAGGTGAGGAGGGAGGAGAAAACACAAGGGCCACAGGTGAACACAATCAGCTAACGAGACACAGGTGAGGAGGGAGGAGAAAACACAGGGACACCAGGGAAACTAACGACAGGAGGAAAACATGACAGAGAACAGTGAAAACACCCAAACCTAGACATAGACCTGTGACCTGACATGATAACCGTGACAGAACCCCCCCCTCAAGGGACGGATTCCAGACGTCCCTAAACCCCAAAACAAAAATCCAACACAGTCCAGCAGGGTGGGTGGAGGGGGTCCGGAGGAGGGAACTAAGCTGACCGCCCAGGAGCCCAGTAGGGGACCAGGAAGGGATCTCGGGCGGACGGCCCAGGGGCACGGCAGAAGCCGAGAAGGGGGACTCGGGCGGACGGCCCGGGGGCAAGGCAGAGTCTAAGGTGGGGAACTCGGGCGGACGGCCCGGGGGCAAGGCAGAGTCCAAGGTGGGGGTCTCGGGCGGACGGCCCGGGGGCAAGGCAGAGTCCATGGTGGGGCGAAGGTCACAGCGGGCGAACTCAGGGGGCCGAGCATGAGGGCGAAGGCAGCGGCAGGAAGAGTCAGGGGGCCGGGCTCGAGGACGAGGGCAGCGGCAGGAAGAGTCAGGGGGTCGGGCCCGAGGACGAGGGCAGCGGCAGGAAGAGTCAGGAGGCCGGGCCCGCGGGCGAAGACCGCGGCTCACAGAGGGTCGGGATCGAGGGCGAAGGCAGCGGCAGGAAGAGTCAGGGGGCCGGGCTCGAGGACGAGGGCAGCGGCAGGAAGAGTCAGGGGGCCGGGCCCGCGGACGAAGACCGCGGCTCAAAGAGGGTCGGGATCGAGGGCGAAGACCAGACAGCTCCGGAGGCCGGGCAGGACCCGGTGTCGGCCGGACAGGAACCGGAGCCGGCGGGACAGGCTTCGGCAGGATCCCCCACGGAAGAGGACCAGGAGTTGGCAGGACCCCCAGCAGGAGAGCGGTTGGCGGGACCTCCGACGAGACAGGACAAAGGGTTGGCAGTACCCCCGGCAGGAGAGTAGTCGGCGGGGCCTCCAACGGGACAGGACCCAGGGTTGGCAGGACCCCCGGCAGGAGAGTAGTCGGCGGGGCCTCCAACGGGACAGGACACAGGGTTGGCAGGACCCCCGGCAGGAGAGTAGTCGGCGGGGCCTCCAACGGGACAGGACACAGGGTTGGCAGGACCCCCGGCAGGAGAGTAGTCGGCGGGGCCTCCAACGAGACAGGGACAGGGGGTTGGCAGGACCCCCAGCGGAACCTCCAACGGTACAGGACATGGGGTTGGCAGGACCCCCGGCAGAAGACTAGTCTGCGGGACCTCCAACGGGACAGGACATGGGGTTGGCAGGACCCCCGGCAGAAGACTAGTCTGCGGGACCTCCAACGGGACAGGACATGGGGTTGGCAGGACCCCCAGCGGAACCTCCAACGGTACAGGACATGGGGTTGGCAGGACCCCCGGCAGAAGACTAGTCTGCGGGACCTCCAACGGGACAGGACATGGGGTTGGCAGGACCCCCGGCAGAAGACTAGTCTGCGGGACCTCCAACGGGACAGGACATGGGGTTGGCAGGACCCCCGGCAGGAGAGTAGTCGGCGGGGCCTCCAACGAGACAGGACAAAGGGTTGGCAGGACCCCCGGCAGGAGAGTAGTCGGCGGGACCTCCAACGGCACAGGACATGGGGTTGGCAGGACCCCCGGCAGGAGAGTTGTCTGCGGGACCTCCAACGAAACATGAGTAGGGGCTTGAGTGGGGACTCGAGAGAGGGCTTGAGTGGGAACTCGAGAGGAAACTGGAGAGTCGACTGGAGAGGTGACTCCAGAGGGGACTCGAGAAGGAACTCGAGAGGTGACTGGAGAGGGGACTCGAGAGGGAACTCGAGAGGAGACTCGAGAGATGACTTGAGAGGAGACTTGAGAGGGATCTTGAGAGGGGACTTGAGAAGGGACTCGAGAGGTGGCTTGAGAGGGGCCTCGAGAGGTGACTTGAGAGGGATCTAGAAAGGGGACTCGAGAGGTAGCTCGAGAGGAGACTTGAGAGGGAACTAGAGAGGGGACTCGAGAGGGAACTTGAGATGGGATGAGGGAAGGGACTAGAGAAGTGACTCGAGGTGGGACTAGAGAAGGGGCTCGGGAAGGGGCCAGAGAGGTGACTAAAGGAGGGACTGGAGAAGGGACTAGGGAAGTGACTAGAGGAGGGACTTGAGAAAGGACTTGAGAAAGGAATTGAGTAGGGACTTGAGATGGGACTAGAGAAGTGACTAGAGATGGGACTGGAGAAGGGACTAGAGACGGGACTAGGAAAGTGACCTGAGGAGGGACTAGGGAAGGGACAAGAGGAGGGACTCGAGAAGAGACTAGAGAAGGGACCAGAGATGGGACTATGGCAGCTGGGGCCAGAGCTAAGGCTGGGACCATGGCTGCTGGGGCCGGGACCATGGCTGCTGGGGCCAGAACTAGGTCTGGAACCATGGCTGCTGGGGCCAGAACTGGGGCCGGAACCATGGCTGCTGGGGCCAGAACTGGGGCTGGAACCATGGCTGCTGGGGCCTGTACTGGGGCCGGAACCATGGCTGTGTGGGCCGGTTCTGTAGCCGGAACCATGGCTCTTGGGGCTCGGATTGCTAGCCTGGACTTGCGACTCCTTCTCTTAGAAGCCGCCTGAAGGCTCCGTGGACCTCCAAAAGCCAGCCGAGTTCCAGAAAACGACTCTTGGACAGGAGCAGGAACTGGGGCGGAAGCACTGGTTGACTCCAGACGGAACACACCTAGACGTTTATAGTCCGCAGGCTGGAAATCACACACCCAGATGAAGTTCAAAATCCAGCCAGGTAAGAATTTCACCAAGTCTGGTTTCTCCATAGCCAACCGGTGCGCCTCTACCAGAGCGGCCTCCCTCTGCAGAACACTGGACGCTCCCCTCCACCAATCATAGCAGCAAGCCAAAGCAAAGGAAAAATGTTGTAGTTCCACCTCAAATGGATCATCTGCTGGGTCCATTTCTGGTTGGTGCTTTCTGTCACGGTTGAGTGAAGGAAGCAGGACCCAAATGCAGATAACTCTGATAATCCTTTATTTCAAGGAAAATGAAACTAATACATCCAAAACAGAACACTCACCGGGGTGAATTCAGTCACCAACAAAAGAAGCACCAACACTGAACACAGCACGAGACAAGACTAAATACAGGGAGGGATAATTACAAGACAAGAAACAGCCGGGCAGGGGAGGAGAAACACAAGGGCCACAGGTGAACACAATCAGCTAACGAGACACAGGTGAGGAGGGAGGAGAAAACACAAGGGCCACAGGTGAACACAATCAGCTAACGAGACACAGGTGAGGAGGGAGGAGAAAACACAGGGACACCAGGGAAACTAACGACAGGAGGAAAACATGACATAGAGAACAGTGAAAACACCCAAACCTAGACATAGACCTGTGACCTGACATGATAACCGTGACATTCCTTGAGGGTAATTGAACTGCTGCTATCATTATTATGCTAATCTTGTATGACTTTTGGATATGTGTTTGATTATAAATGTCTAATCTTAGGGCAATTATGGTCATACAATGGTAAAGAGGTGGTTTCACCAAGAGCAATTTTAGGCTTAAAGAAATCCTTGTTCGAGCTTGAATAATTGCATACATCACAATTTTCAATCAGCTCACAACTGCCTGTAGTGTACGCTCATATTTTTTCTTCAAAGCCTTTGGTATTGATGAACATGAAAGACAAGGAATTTACAATTGAGCATAAATCAATGTCCACTTTCTTAATCATGCCAAATAGAACATAGTGAATGAAGCTAAGACTGTATGTGCACATGATACAATCTATATTTGGCATTCAAGTGTGTGTGTTTGCGTGATACTGTATGTTGCCTTGCTCCCTGCCTGTGTGTGCCTGCATGTGCTGGAATCTAGGCCATCCCTTGTGGCTTTGTGTCTGAGAGGCAGATCAGCCTATATGAGGGGCAGCCAGGCATATGGGCGTGTTTGTGTGGGGGCATGCGCACACAGGACTTCATCTGCCTCAGTGTGCATGTGTGAATGATAGAGTATATACAGTACTGTGTGAGGCATAGGTTTCCTCGAGGTGTTTCCACTGTGCAAACACACTGCCGTGTAATAGGAACAGGAGACACTCTCACTTCAATTCAACACACACATTTTCTCTCTTTTCCTCTCTATCTTCCTTCCTCAGGATCTCTCCATCTCATCCCCACCCCCCCCCACCTCCAAACCATCACACACATGCACGTACACACCACTTTCTCTCCCACTCAGAGTCTAGGAAACAGCTGGAAAAGCAAATAGTTGCAGGCAGGCCGACTGGCTCTCACACTTGACTGGACCGTTGCTTAGATGAATGCAGTCCTCACACTGATTTTTCAGCTGCAGCCGAAAAAAGGCACAAGGGACGGTGCAACTGCACAAACCTTGAGGAATTCTGCACAAGTTGGCAAACACACTCTTTGATCAACTTAGCAGTGTGTGGTGATAAAGATTTGTAGCGGTGTCACCTTCATGTGCCACAAGCTTCTATTTATTTGGTAAACAAATATGTCATGGCTGGAACATTAGGAGACTTTTTTTCTACACTGAAATGATTAATAATATTATCCTCCCATGTAATGCATCTGTGTATTATATATTTTAGATCAACGTTTTTGGATGAATCAAGGTTGGATGTGGATGTATTATACCCAATGTTTCTGTATAATACACAAACTCTCTCCAATGTCATACCAAAATATATTGTAAATACTTCCTGTTTCTTTTGTGGGCCCCTATTCTAAAGTTTGTAGAGTTTATTGGGGTGTCCCATATCTCTTATGATCATAATTGTATTTTTAAAGGGGCCCTATTATGCTAATTTTCTGGTTTAATATTTCTATTTTGTGCCTCTTCTGTGAAATGTTTACATGCTATATTGTTCAAAAAGCACTTTATTTTTCTCATACTACATGTGCTGCAGCACCTCTTTCCACCCTCTGTCTAAAACCAGAGCCCAGTCTGCTCTGATTGGTTAGCTGGCCAGCTCTGTTGTGATTGGTCAAGCACCAATTACAGTATTTAGTCTACCGCATACAATTTGATGGAGCACTAGCCAATAGAAGTGTGCATGTTTTGTAGTGATGTCACTATTCCGCAAAGGGAAACAAAGGACTACTATCTAAGTGTGTGGGAGTGAAACTCCCTCTGGAGTGACCTTTGGGATTTGAGCCTTTCTAGACTATTGACATGCACAAAAACCTATATAACACTCTACAGGTAAGGGAAAACCACAAAAAGCGTAATAAGGCCCCTTTAGACTGTTTGTGAATAAAGTGAATTAAATAAAGCTTCCCATGGATATTTTGACCGAAAAGAGGATCCAGCATGAGGGCAACAGAACTCGAGTCTTCCTCTGTCCCAATTTAAAAACGTCATGCTCTGCTTCCAATTTCTAAACAGTGTCCTCATCGGCCTCCAACGTCAATAACCTCGCCCCATATCCAAGACAAATGTTCTGCATTCTTTCCAATCAGACTTGAGGGAGTTTGAAAGCTGAGCAAAACTGGGACATGGGGTCATTAAGTCAGCACATTTACTGTAGAGTAAGCCCTGTTTTATCTTAAATAGTCTCATTTAATTTAAACTAAAAACATTTATTGTCATGACGTGTGTTTCGGTATGAATCTCATGTGTATGTGCAAATAACATTTATACCCAAACTGAATGAAACACGAAAATGTGGATAGCAGGACCTTTTTTTTCTGTCATTTAAATAGGAAACATTTTTTAAAAAGTGGCCAAACACAATTTAAATTCAAAGATCAAAAGTTGTTATTATCATATGGGAGTGTGTGGCAGAGAAACCCCCTCTGGAAGGAAGTTTGGGATTTTAGTATTTATAGACCATTTACATGCACTAAAACCTATATAACAATATACCGGAAAGGGAAAACCCCAAAAAGCATAATAGAGCCTCTTTAATGCCAGGGTTCTCCAACAGTGCAACATACAATATACTTGAGACATATAGAAATAGGAAGTCAAATACTGTAATAAAAAATGATGCAATTGTAACAATGGTGCAAGTTATAAGCAGGAATAAGTCCATGCAAGAAATAAAAAGGATAAAATATATTTTTTTTTCATTATATTTCATGCCTTAATCTTAAACCCTGAGCCTGTTTTTCAGGTGTCAGGCTCGAAAATGACATCCAGAACAAATGACCATATCTTCCCTTCTAAAAGGGTTAAATTAATAATCTTTTTTCTCAAAGTAATGATAAACCTGTGAGTTGGATGTAGAAAAGTCAGAATCAATATAGATGTATTTTATTTGAAAGAAAATTCAGATTGAACATGGTAAAAAACTGTAAATTATAGTGTCCGTCCAAAGAATATTTTGTACTTATAGCGAAAACTAACCTTGGATGATGGGTTAGTAGACTAAAAGCTTTAGGAATCCAAAGTACAACATATAATAAGTACCCTGTATCAAGATTGATGCAAAACAAGTGATATTTGACATTTTTAGACAGATTTAGCAAAAAAAACCTCTTCTGGGGCCATTTGGGTGGATTTTCCATATCTCTGGCCCCCCTTGCTGGATTTTGACATGTGACATCTCTTTCTGACCGTTAGAGCCAATAGAATCGAAGGGGAATCATCCCGCACACACTCATGTTAAAAAACAATAATGGCGTCTTCGCGCAAGCAGTTTTGCTCCAGAGCTAAGCTGCCTCTAGGGCCCATTCCCAAACCGCCCCCTACACCCTACCCCTCCGTTTGCGCATTCACGCGGAGGGTCCGCCATATTGAGAGCTGTTCCAAAGCAACGAGTGTGGAGGGGGAGTGGGCTATCAAGCCCTCAAACAGCGAGTCTGCAGCAATGCTGACTTGAGACCGGTCTCTACCTGACCGGAGTCACGCTGTGTGTGTCCATATAAACATCAGGTTTAAAACTAAAAGAGCTTTGAAACACAATGAAAGATGTTTGGAGTTTTATTTGAGTTATTCATTTAAACTTTTTGTCTAAGAGATGCTGATTTGAAACCGTTGTTACAAACAGTTACGGCATTTCCTGTTTCTGCCGGAGAGAGGGGAGGCCGTCCCAAAGCTTGCTGCTGTGTTTACTCCCTCCATCTGACAGGAGGGAGCCTCGTTGAGCTGCGAGTGTGGCTACAGACGGAGTTCACTCCATCACGGCCCCTACACACGGCGGTGTGTGTTGCCGCTTCAACGCTTCTGCCCATTCACTTTGAATGGGGTGACGTCACGATTCGCCAAACTGCATTGTGGGAGCAAAGCGTAGATTCTCTCGCGGTGCTCGCTGCAAAAGTAGAGCAATGTTCTACTTTTGCTGCCTCGACGGAGGCGTCAGCCAATCGAATCATATGCCAGTGCAAGCTCTAGCCAATCAAACCGCATGCTTGTGTGTCTGGGGCGGGAGATTCATGTGATTGGTTGTTGGTCGAGTTTCAGCCCCCCCCCCCGCCGGCAGGCGACAACGCACGCCGCCGTGTGTAGGGGCCGTCACGGAGGGGTAGGGTCGAGGGAGTGGTTTGGGATTGGGCCGGAGTAAATACAGCAGCAAGCTTTGGGACGGCCTCCCCTCTCTCCGGCAGAAACAGGAAATGCCGTAACTGTATGTAACAACGGTTACATACATCTCTTAGACAAAAAGTTTAAATGAATAACTCAAATAAAACTCCAAACATCTTTCATTGTGTTTCAAAGCTCTTTTAGTTTTAAACCTGATGTTTATAAGCTTCTTAGTTTTTGCAACGGTCTGTAAATATACACAACTTTATAATAAAATGCACACATTTACCTTTTTCTAGACTAAACACAGGTATGATCCTAAGTTAAAAAACATATGAGGTTATCATGAGGTTGTTAACATCGCAGTTTATCAATGGATGTTTGCTGGAACTACTTGTAAACAGCGTGTTTCCTGATGGACACACACAGCGTGACTCCGGTCAGGTAGAGACCGGTCTCAAGTCAGCACCGCTGCAGACTCGCTGTTTGAGGGCTTGATAGCCCACTCCCCCTCCACACTCGTTGCTTTGGAACAGCCCTCAATATGGCGGACCCTCCGCGTGAACGCGCAAACGGAGGGATAGGGTGTAGGGGTAGGGTGTAGGGGGCGGTTTGGGAATGGGCCTCCGTCACGGAGGGGTAGGGTCGAGGGAGTGGTTTGGGATTGGGCCTAGGTTTGACATCTCTGTCACTACCAAGCCCCCAGGAAGTGCGCCGGACTCAGATGAAAATATTCGTGCTGGCCAAACGGCGGTACTACACTTCCGTTTGGTTGCCAGGCCCGGAAACACTTTTTCCCATTGACTTACATTGGGAAAGAGTGGTCTGTAACTCGTTGGATAATTTTTTTTAAACTAAATAAACTACCCAGTATGAACACTTGTATAGCCCTTATTAAAAACATTCGTTCCTCAAGTTGTAAAAATGTGCTAATAACGTTATTCTGAGCGTTATTATGAACGCGCATCTAACCCACAGGACCGCGCCGCCCGGCACGTTCATGTTACGTGTCCCGACCAATCAGAGCACACTGTGCTCACAGGAAGGGTGGGGGCTGGAGCTATTGGAGCTACAACGAGCGGTTAAAGGCAGAGAGTGAAATTCAGTGAATACAATACACATAGTTTACAGAGATGCTGTTTGAGAAACCAATGTGAGTTGCGTTTATCTTTAGCTATGGATGCACAATAAGAACGGACCAGTGGCTAGCCGTCAGGGCCCTCTAGGCCCTCTGTGAGGGCCTAAGATATTCTAAAAAATAATATTTGAAAACAATAACAAAAATTGAAAATATTTTTTGTTGTTACATTTTTCATTAATTTTACCAAAATAACTTGATTTAATTGTATTTAAAATAAGATTTCCAAATAAATAAATCCTTCGAATCTGCCTGTTCAGTTTCTGTTGGAATGTGAAGGGTTAAATGCAGTCTCTGCGAGTTATGTGAAGATGGGAGGGCTTGTTGGTCCCTCTCTACATTCACAGAGGGCCCGCTATAGTAACTCAATGAGAGAGTAATGTAAAATGACAGTACAATTGACCAATCATATCTTCCCTCTAAATGGGCATGCTTTATTTTCGCGGACTTTATGACAAGTTCCGCCCGCTGTGAGGTCTATGCATGGATGTATAATAAGAACTGGATACAGCGTGGGAGGCGGGGCCTCATTCATTCCATGTGCAATATATCCATTATTACAGCTCCGTGGGCTGGCAGTAAGGCGATATGGTCCGTTGTTATTGTGCATCCATGGGTAAATTGTATTAACCTATGGATTAACTTCAGCATCGTTTTTATCGTTTTAATGCCATTGAAGACCACTTTTGACCAGACTACCACACAGGTGAGCCATTTTGCCGTTTTTGGCTAACTAGCTCCATATGTTTTGATGTGTGTTCTTGTTATTATCTCCGAGAGTTCGTATCATTGAGTGATAATGAGGGTACCCATAGATTCTGTGTCCGCTCACGATGTGAAACGATGTGTTGGATGTGCAGCAAAGATAAATAATAAGGTTTTTTGAGTGAATTTCGGTGCAGTCATCTGTTAGCATTTTTCGCTCGTTGCTAATTCAGAGGCTCAGCGTTAGCATTGTGGGGTTTTTTTTGAAAAAAAAATTAAAATGATCAGTTAGATGAGTTTCTTCCCGTTACATGGATATAAAACATTCATAGTTTATTGAATGAACATGCTCACAGACACTGTGCAAGATATTGCAGGAGGCCCCCGGAACCGGGGTCTCTCGGGCTTAACTGGTTAAGGATTTCACTTTTGAGACTGTAACACAAATCTCTACGACTCACGTCTACCATTCTGAATACCATGTACACATTCTTTAAAGTGGACCTATTATGCTATATTGAAAACATATATTGTAGGGCCATACCTATACAAAACATGTCAGTGAATGTTCTAAAAACATTCTGAGAATGTTACAGTCATTGTTCTAGGAAGGTTTTCAGCGGGAAGTTTTTGTTTGGTTCCCAGAACGTTCTTCTGAAAGGTAGGATAACTTTCTCTAAAAACATTCTTAAAATGTTTGGTGATAACATTGTTAGAACATTATGCCCTCCTATTCTTAAAACGTTTTCAGCGGGAGGTTTTATTTTAGTTTCCAGAATGTTCTTCTGAAAGGTAGGATAACGTTCTCTAAAAACATTCTTAGATCATTATGCCCTACTGTTCTTAAAACATTTTCAGCTGCAAGTTAGATTTTTTATGTTGCCAGAATGTTATTATTTTAGAGAAGGATTACATGATTTATGTTAAAAAAAAGTATGCAAATGTTCTGTGGTAACAATTTACTACACACACACACACACACACACACACACACACACACACACACACACACACACACACACACACACACACACACACACACACACACACACACACACAGTATAAACAAACACTAACAGGGGTTTAAGGGATGGGCAGTGATAGTCGGTCCATTCTTCTATATGTCTGTCTTTGGTTTTCTAAGTGTTATTCGATCCATATGACCATAGAGATATGTGCATAAACAACAAAAACACTTGGGGTATAATGTTCGAACAATGTTATCACCAAACATTTTAAGACTGTTTTTAGAGAACGTTATCCTACCTTTCAGAAGTACATTCTAGGAACCAAAATAAAACTTCTCGATGAACCATTCCTAGAACAATGAATGGTAACATTCTCAGAATGTCTTTAGAACCAACAATGTCTAGCTGGGAACTCAGACATGCCTACGCAAACGTGCAATATCATGAATTACGTGCTTGTTTTTTTCTAAAAACGAAAATGTGGTGACATCAGACTTCTTTTAAACATCCTTTTCAAACAAATGCAGCAAGTTTGTTTTTTAAAGCGCATTACAAATAAATCTGACGTTGACCATGACCCTGTTAATATTTCGCATCACAGGAACATTTTATAAAAAAATAATAACCTCCGGAAAACATTATCCAAATGTTGCTATCAAAATGTTCTTCTTTGGTTATCATGTAACATCGAGGGACCGTTCTATAAAGAACATCTTTAATGTGTTACCCAACAACGTCCAAAACATATCCTTAGAATGTTGGAGGCAAAACGTTTCACCTTTGTTAACATATCACATTAAAGGAACATTTTATAAAACACTTTCTGTCATCTCAGGCCTCAATAACATCCTGAAAATATTTTCAGAATGTTGCTTGGAGAATGTTCTTTATTTGTTATCATGTAACATTGAGGGAACGCTTTATAAAGAACATCTTTAATGTGTTACCCCAACAACGGCCAAAACACATCCTTAGAATGTTGCAAGAAAAACGTTCCACCTTTGTTAACATATCACATTAAAGGAACGTTTTATAAATAAACTTTCTGTCATCTCAGGCCTCAATAACATCCTCAAAACATCCTCTGAATGTTGCAGTTAAAACGTTATGTCTTAGTTAACCTTAAACCTTATAGGAACATTATTTGAAAAAATAAACATCCTAAAAAGGTTCTTTGAACATCAGATTAAAAAGTTTCTTTAAAACCTTATTAGAACCTGTAGGTAACGTTAGCCAAAGTTGTGAGAACGTTCCCCGCTAGCTGGGATGCCTCATACTGCTCATACCCCTCTTTTGCAGCTCTGTTAGAGGAACACGGATTTTGGGTCCTTAGCTTGAAAAAAAAAAAAAAGGGGAGGCGGAGCTAATGCCTGATCATAATTCTACCGGAGATAAAGTTAAATTCTGCTGTGATAAAACGCCATCCTGTTCTAAACCACATCAAGGATTATTTCTGAAACAGTATGGAGCTCTAATGCTTTTTCTCTTGCGGGTTTATCACAAGGTGAGTTCCTTTTTTATTTCCTGCTTTTTAAACACATGTGCTCTCCAGTACAGGTTAGCTCTGAGTGTTAGTGAGGCTTGCTAATGTAAAAAAAGACGAGATTACGTCCAAAACACGTCAGGCATTGTTTCTGATAGCAACTTTCTGTGGGTCCGCTCCGGATTTGACGTCAGATCGGCAGCAAATCTGTATCCGCTCGTTGTACACCCGTTTTTAAAAGATTTGGGTACGGAGGAAAAGAGAGAGGGTTTTATTTTCTGACGCTACGTGAGTTCCCCGACGCACCAGGGACACATATTTATGTATAAAAGACATCACAAAGTGCATTTTGCATGATAGGTCCCCTTTAAGTTATTCAGCTCCTCTGTACTGTATAGCTGCTGCAGGAGGGAACACATCAAAAAGGTAAATGTTGGACAGGATTCAAGAATGTGGATATTATAGGAATGTAACATAGACAGCATATAAGAGAGGCAACCTACTATTACATTCCTTAGGGGGAACACTGGCATGCAGCTGTATGGCACATCATTGCATTAGAATGCATTTATAAACCCTAATGGAGTACAGCACCTTCAACAATCTGCCACAATGTGCAAACGCTTTGAATCTTCACAAGACACAAAAAGGAAGATCTGAACTCCAAGACCACCAATACAAGAAAACTTTCCCAAGATTCTTGAGTCCAGAAATATTGTTTTCAAATATTCACCATGTACAGTCTTGCACAAGCAGGGTCAAACTCAGGCTACCCAGGCAAACAACTCCAGTTGGGGCAGGCAGAACACAGGAGGAGCAGATACATGCGCAAAATACGAGAAGAAGACTGGAGCTCTTGGCAGTGCACAGAATACAATCTGGCAGGGAATAAAGTGATGTATGCTGTGGGGCTAATGAGGGAATGAGAAGCAGGTGAGGGGATGGGCAGAGAAACCAGGTAAGGGCAACGATAAAAATAATAAAAATAATGATAACTATTACATTAATCACCATACATTTGGATTATAGATTTCTAGGTTAAAAAAAAGGAACATTTCTGATCCATGCTTCTTAAATCAGAATATATTCCGGTTTACGTTAATTTGAGGTGAACAGTGATTTCTCAATTTTCTCCCATTGTATAGACCAAATAACTAATCTTTTAATCTAAACTTAATAATCAGGTTATCAACAGTGGACGCCTTATCCATAATTAGCATTAACATTTTTAAAAACCATGTTGTTCTCTTTCTTCCTTTTTCTTTGTAAATATTGATTCATATTTGTTAGATGTTATCTAGGCTTCTCTTTACAAACATTACTTCCGTTTTCTTTTCTTGCATTTTTATACTTTTTTAAATGTGTTGGTTAAAGTAATTGCGCTGATTTTGGTCTTTCCTGTTTCTCGGGACCAGAGGTCGCGTTAACCGAATATTTTCCGTCTATGACGGATTTTTTTTAACAATGACGGACAAATCTGAAAGCAGTCCGTCATTTTGACAGATTAGAACAAACTCGGAACAGCGCCAAAGTTTCCCCGCAGCGAGGCTGCTTATGGGTGTTATGCCGTGTTATGCATGCCCTCCAAAAAGGAAATTATACCGTTTCCAAACCTAACTGTGCCGTACAAATCATTGAAATGTCTGTGAGTTTTGGCTTTACGCTGTGCACGCTCCCGCGAGGTGGAGCAGCCATGCATAACACGGCGCATGTGAACTGTCCCTCCCCCCCCCCCCCCTTTGACAGTTCACGAGCATGCTTCTCCCCCCCCCCCCCCCCACCTCGTCAGAGTTGTGTAAAGGCCGACGGGGAATTCTGCATTTTGACGGAAGTTTTACGATCCTGTCCGTCAAAATGACGGGCAGTGAAAAAGTCTAGCGCAACCTCTGCTCGGGACACATTCATGTTTGATGTTTCCGGAGGAAGTGGTGTGTGCTCTCACTGCACATTAATACCATGTTTGTTTTCCAAGCCTCTAAAGCACATTTTATATGTGCACTCTCTAATTAAATTAGACATTATCCGGCATTATCCATTTTTCCTTTGCCGCTGATCCAAAAATACAATGTAAGTTGTGTTGTATGCACTTGGAAATACACTGAACAAAAATATAAACGCAACACTTTTGTTTTTGCTCCCATTTTTCATGAGATGAACTCAAAGATCTAAAACATTTTTTATGTACACAAAATAACCATTTCTCTCAAATATTGTTCACAAATCTGAAAAAATCTGTGATAGTGAGCGCTTCTCCTTTGCCGAGATAATCCATCCCACCTCACAGGTGTGGCATATCAAGATGCTGATTAGACAGCATGATTATTGCACAGGTGTGCCTTAGAATGGCCACAATAAAAGGCCACTCTGAAACGTACATTTTTGCTTTATTGGGGGGGTCTGGGGGAGTCAGAAAACCAGGCAGTATCTGGTGTGAGGGGTAGGGGTAGGGTTAGGGTTAGGGTAATGTTGTGAATCGAGTGGCCCATGGTGGTGGCGGGGTTATGGTATGGGCAAGCGTATGTAATGGATGACGAAACACAGGCCCCTCGATCGGCCGACACACCCGTACCTCGCTCCGACCCCGTCTCCCCCATCCAGGGGAGAGGGGGGAGGGGAGAGCCGCATGGCGAGCCATGGAGGGAGACGGGGTAGGAGTCGTCCGACTCCTGCCCCGCACTCGGCTCCAGAGACAGGCCGTCGTCCCTGTTCTGGACGGGCCAATCGTCCTCCTCCGCCACAGCAGCTAGAGCGTCTGCTCTTCGCTTCCTGTCGGCTGACGGGAGACGGGAGACGGGCACAATGCGAACAAGCGACCTGCTGGCTGAGAGCCGCGTCCGCGTGCTCTGGCCCCAGGCAGGATTCGCATATCGCGTGTCATAGCTCATGATGTACCCCGTCTTACATGAGGGACAATCACGGACACAGTTGTTGCTCATGACTTGACTTTTCCTGTGCTTCAGTACTGTGCTGGTTGCTGAAGAAAAGAGGGAGCAGATTGCCGGGCCCCCTTCCTATTTATACCGGAAGGAGGCCCGAGGGTGGGGCCCACCTAGCGGGTGGGCGTGGACTACAAGTGTTTCAGTGCTGCGCGGGGGCGCAGGGGGATAACCCAATAGCGATAGCCTTAGAGGGCGAAGCCATATACAAAATAGGACTGCCGGGGACGGAGCGTTCAGAAAGTATAGAGACACATTTTGACAAAAAGTTGACTAAAACGTTTTGAGTTTTCGTCGACAAAAACAAGACTAACACGTTTTGAGTTTTCGTCGACTAAAACTAGACTAAAACTACGAAGGATAGGAATGGCTAAAATGTGACTAAAACTAATAACCATTTTCGTCTAAAGACTAAATCAAAAACAGCTGCCAAAATTAACACTGAAATATGAAAACACAAACCTACAGAGATCACAGGAGGGGAGGGGGGGGAGCTGTGGAACGTGACCATCACCCTTGGGAGACTTACTCCACACATTCCGATGGCCAATTAGTTTTAAACAAAGAGTTTGCAACATGGGGGGTGGGGGCTTCTCAAAAGAGAAAATGCAGATATAATTCAATCTCTCGACTCGCTGGTATCTCGAGCTGAGCGCTCATTGGTGGTTTGTACCCCGTGCTGCTGATGAAACTCTCCATTGGCTCGGCAAAAGTTTGTTGTTGTTTTGTGTCAGTTTTACGTCGCCACTTCCATTCACATTTTTCATCATTGTTCCACAATGTTTATCATGAAATTAATATCCATATATTTTACACTATACTTGCACTGCTTACCGTTTTCATACTTTATAGATCTTAGCATATTCATACACACTGTTCATACTGCTCACAGGCTGCTGTGTATATCTAGTGTATTCATACCCCTCACTGTTTATTCATAATTCAATTAATTCTATATTTTATTCTGTAGATTGTGTACATTACTTTTCACTTTAATGCTTGTTGCACCGTTAGAAGCTAAACTGCATTTCGTTGTCTCAGTATCTGTAATCCAGGGCTGCCAACACTCACGCATTGAGCGTGAGAGTCACGCAATTAACCCATATCTCACACACTCACGCCACACTTGCCTTTCCTCACGCTAAGTTTTCGTCCAAAATAAATGTATATAAATACAAAAATAAAGTGAAGGAACAGCAAACCGAGCAGTCTACGAAATGAGACGGTCTTCTGTCTTAGTTCAGTAAAGTTGGAACGATATTGGGAGATTCTGATTTCACGGATCAATAACTCATGAACAAAATGTTATTCAGACATCTGCCATAGTGTGTGTGCTTGTGGTGGGCGTTGTCGTGTATGTGTGTGTGTGTAAGCAAGTGTTTGTGTGTCTGTGTATTTTCCCCATAAGGCAATACCCGCCTAACTCTGTCTCTGATTGGCTTACCCTGAAATGTTACCCCGCATTAACCAATCATCACTCCTCTCTGGTCACTTTCACTTTTCCATGGTACTGTGAGAGGACATCGCTGTATTCGCCTGTAAATTACATCCGCAGGGAGATTCGGTTCAGTTCCATCACATAATGTAACGCACCCATTTAAATCACAGTAACTATAACGGCGTTACTGAATGGGAATAGGTAACTAGTAACGTTATTAGTTACCGCAAAAACTGTGTTACAGTAACACGTTAGTTTATAACGCGTTAGTCCCAACACTGGTAAACACACACCTGATCATCTGAGAGCTGCCGTTTCATTCAGACTGTTTAAAAAAAAACAACGGTCTGATGTTAACAACTCAATGTGTGATTGTTATAGCAGTAATATTAGACACTAATAATACAGTAAACTATTAACACTGTACATATTATTGTTTGCCCGTGGGATTAGGATTATCGGTAGTGAGAGCCGTGATGCATTTTCCTCCGGTCGGATGTGATATAAAAACAAAGCGATTATGTTTGTTGTTGTAAACTCACGTGGATTAAATGTAGTGCATTCATTTCAATTCGCGAACATATGATACATTAAATGATCGTGAGGATGATGATTGAAAATCGTTTGTTTGAGCCGGGCTGCATTTCCTGATGAAAAAACATAGCGATGGTTTTGTACTTACGCCAACGTGAATTAAAAAAGCATTGTGGACCTTGAACTTGCCAAGCAGCTGGGTCTCAACTTGGAAACATTACAAGAACCTATGACTGCTTATGCCCTAAATGGTCAAAGCATTTGACCAGACACAACCCGTAACCCTGTTTATTTCAGGAAATCACAGAGAAGTAATCCAACTGAAGGTTATTTCCGCCCCTGCTACCCCTTTGGTTCTTGGTTACCCTTGGCTGCGCACTCACAATCCGCATATTGATTGGGCTGGAGGAAGAATCATAGAATGGAATCAGTTGTGCCACCATAACTGTTTACAGTCTGCTGTGCCTCCCGTCCCTGTTAACCCTATGTCTGCTCCATGTGTCTCAGCTGATGTCGACTTGTCTGGTGTTCCTGAGGTTTACCACAACCTGATTGGGGCCTTCAACAAGGATAAGGCTCTCTCTCTTCCTCCTCATCGTCCTTATGATTGTCCCATCGATCTGCTTCCTGGGCTCCTTTACCAACCAGCAGACTCTATAACCTGTCCCGGCCAGAGAGAGAGAGGCCATGGAGAAATACATCGGTGACTCCCTGGCTTCAGGTATTATTCGTCCTTCTTCCTCCCCTCTGGGTGCGGGGTTTTTCTTCGTGGACAAGAAGGATAAATCACTCCGACCCTGTATTGCCTTTCGTGGGTTAAATAACGTCACAGTTAAAAACAAGTACCCACTTCCCCTGATCAACTCAGCTTTTGAGCCTCTCCAAGGTGCCACCATCTTCTCTAAACTCGACCTCAGAAATGCATACCACCTGGTTCGTATCCGCCAAGAAGATGAGTGGAAGACAGCCTTTAACACCCCCCTAGGTCACTTTGAGTATCTAGTCATGCCCTTTGGACTCTCTAATGCCCCGCTGTTTTCCAGGCCCTAGTGAATGATGTGTTGCGAGATTTTCTCAACCGGTTTGTGTTTGTGTACATTAACGACATTTTGATCTTTTCCAAGAGCGTGGAGGAACACCAGAACCACGTTGGTTCTACAGAGGCTGCTTGAGAACAAACTGTACGTCAAAGCTGAGAAATGTGAGTTTCACTAGGAGCAGGTCAGCTTCCTTGGATACATCATCAGGCAAGGCAAGTTGGAGGCAGATCCAGGAAAGATTCTAGCTGTCACTGAGTGGCCAGTCCCCACAACTCGGAAGGAATTGCAGAGGTTCCTGGGTTTCGCCAACTTCTATCGCCGGTTCATCAAGAACTATAGCAAGGTTGCAGCTCCACTCTCCAGTCTCACATCTATCAAAGTCAAGTTCTCCTGGACCTCATATGCTAACAATGCTTTTCTTAGACTCAAGTCCCTTTTCACTTCTGCCCCCATTCTCATCCAGCCGGACTCAAGCAAGCAGTTTGTGGTTGAGGTAGATACATCAGACATCGGGGTTGGCGCTGTTCTTTCTCAGACTGCTGGACCAAATAATAAACTTCACCCATGTGCTTTCTTCTCTCGCCGTCTTTCCCCAGCTGAGAAAAATTATGATGTGGGCAACACAGAGCTGCTGGCGGTGAAGATGGCATTGGAGGAGTGGCGACACTGGCTCGAGGGCAGCGAGCAGCCATTCCTTGTTTGGACTGACCACAAAAACCAGTCAGCTAAACGGCTTAACTCCCGACAAGCCAAGTGGGCCCTCTTCTTTGGTCGGTTCAACTTCTCTCTTACTTATCGCCCTGGTTCCAAAAATACCAGGCCCGATGCCCTGTCCAGGTCGTTCTCGTCTGAGGGACCAGTCACCTCTTTTGACTCTATTCTCCCCCAGAGTTGTGTTGTGGGTGCCCTCACCTGGGAAATCAGTAACTCCATCCAGGAGGCGCTATTGGAGCAACAAGACCCTGGTTGTGGTACGCCTAACTGTCAGTTTGTCCCCAACTCTGTCCATTCCCAAGTCCTGCAGTGGGTCCACAGCTCCCGTTTCGCAAATCATCCAGCAACCGCACACTCCCTTCTCCGGAGACATTTCTCGTGGCCAACAGTTGACAAAGACACTAAGGAGTTTGTTTCAGCCTTTACAACATGTGCTAGGAGCAAGGCCTCTCATCAGAGACCTACAGGATTTCTCCAGCCCCTTACTATCCCAAGTCGACCTTGGTCTCATAAAGCACTGGACTTTGTCACCGGCCTACCTCCCTCACAAGGTAACACAACAATTCTAACTGTTGTTGACCAAGTGTGCCCATTTTGTAGCCCTGCCCAAGCTCCCCTCAGCCCTGGTGACATTCCAACTTCTCACTCAGCATGTATTCCGTCTGCATGGAATCCCGGCTGACATCGTCTCCGACCGTGGCCCTCAATTCACCTCCCAGGTTTGGAAGACTTTTTGTCATTCTCTTGGTGCATCGGTCAGTCTAACTTCTGGTTCTCATCCCCAGTCAAACGGCCAAACTGAAAGGGCCAATCAGGATCTGGAATCTGCTCTTCGCTGCATTGCCAACCGGAATCAGTCAACTTGGAGTTCTCATCTACCCTGGGTTGAGTGTTCCCATAATTCCCTCACTTCTTCAGCTACTGGTGTCTCTCCATTCAAAGCCTCCTTAGGGTACCAACCACCCCTGTTTCCTGAGGAGGAGAATGAGTTGGCAGTTGCGTCCAGCAACATGTTCTTCGTTGCCGTAAGATTTGGAGGGACACTCACTCAGCTCTCCTTCGGACTTCCACCAGAAACTAGAGGTCTGCCAACCGCCATAGACATGTCGCTCCCCCTTATGCTCCTGGACAATCAGGTTGGTTGTCTTCTAAGGATATCCCCCTCCTTACCAAGTCTAAGAAGTTGTCCCCTCGGTTTATTGGTCCCTTCCCCATTGTGCGCATCATTCACCCCTCTGCTGTCCGCCTGAAGCTTCCCAGAGCCATGAAGATCCATCCCACCTCTCATGTGTCTCAGATCAAGCCAGTTCACACCAGCAACCTGTGCCCTCCAACTGTTCCCCCTCCTCCCCCCCCCGAGTCATCTACGATCATCCTGCCTACACCGTGCGTCGACTCATGGATGTCAGGCGCCGGGGCAGGGGCTTGCAGTACTTGGTTGATTGGGAGGATTACAACCTTGAGGAACGTTGCTGGGTTCCCCGCTCATGCATCATGGACCCTGTCATGGTGAGGGAGTTCCACAGGGCACATCCTGACAAGCGTGGTGGTCGCCTCCTTCTTTTCCCCTTCTGTGTTTGTTTTTGTCTGTCTGTCTTCCTGGCTGGGCTTGGCTGAACTAATTCCGATTCCCGCCAACTCACCTCCTCAGCTGCTGCTCATCTCTCTGATTACAACTACCCACCTACACCTGCATATATACCCGGTTTCTTCATCCAGTATTCGCCAGTTCATTATCTAATCACATTGGTAAAACATCTTGGTCACTTAGCTTAGCAAAACCTTAAATCTCCAGTGTTCTAGTTTTTCTTACCATGTGCTCTCTCTGTCCAGTATCCATCAACCTGCTCCTCTGCCTGCCGCGTCCAGCCACCATCCCTCCAGCTGTGTTCCTCCGTGCTTCCCCGCTCTCCAGTTCCAGTCTGCTCACTCTCGTGAAACCTAGATCCCTGGCTTCAGACCTCCGCTTCAGCTCTGAAGACAAACCCCGGACCTGGACTAGCTGGATTATAAATCCCCTCTTCAGTTCAGTCTCAAGTCTTTTTTTGGTTATTAAATCCTTTTGGCTTCATAACTTCTGTCTCCTCTCGCCAGTGTTCAGTATTGTGGGTTCACTCCTGTAAAGCGCTCTGAGAGTGTAACAGATAGAACCTTATGAACGGGCTTGGTGTAGACCAAGACGCCGCCGTACATATGTCCTCCACACTCACGCGGTCTAACAAGGCTGTCGACACAGTCACACCACGTGTAGAGTGTGCACGGACCCCATGCACATGTTTTCCCTGTAGTAAGGGTTTGAAGTGCTGTAGGATCAGTACTACTGCCTGTAGCTCGAGAAGGTTGATGTGCCGGGTCTCTGCCAGAGGCCAGCCACCATCTATAGCTGTCTCTAGGCAGGTCCCTGCGCTCAGCAAATTTGCTTTGGGAACCCCCAGTATCGGAGGTTGCCCTCTACTGAAGGGGGGGATGGTCACCAGACGTCGTTTATGCCTCTTGGGATCTAAACGAAGGCTGGCAAACCACCTCTGTAGGCGACGCATGTGCAGTAGCCCCAGCGGTACCACGTGGTGAGCAGCCGCCATGAGACCCAAGGTCTACATGATGGTCAGCGCTGTCACCGCTGCCCCCCATCACAGTCTGAGAGCTGCCTGAAGCACGGACGTCCGTCTGTTCTCTGACAGAGTGCAAAGTAAGTAAAGTATGAGGTGTGGACGTCAGTGGTATCAGTAGTGTAAATGCAGGGTGAGGGTTGCATGGACATGTATGTGTGAGGGTGTTGAGGTGCACAAAGTGAAGCAACTGAAATAACTGATAGCATACTCAACAGAATCGGGTGCCTGCAGGAAAAATCAGAGAGGGAACAGAGAGGAGCAGAGAGGCTTTAAATAGCTGCAGGGCACCAGACTCAGGTGCCCTGAGTTACTACAATCAAGGCGGCTGGATGCAGCACAGCCACACCCTCTCAAGATGAACCCACAGGGGCATCACAGGGGCGTACACCTCGCTCTCGATGGGGGCGTACACTGAACATGCGTGGGGACAGGGAGTAGCCAAACGGTAGTCTGTTGTACTCGTAGGCTATCCCCTGGACGGCACAACACAAATACTCCCTGCTCGCTGAAGAGAAAAGGATGACAGTCAGGAGGTGTAGCTGCCTTATATACTGTGAGCCTGCACGCGCATTCAGGTAGGCTCGCCCTGATTGGCCGACGTTTATACAACTTCAGTGTGTGAACGCTCGCCTATCATTGATGAGCGTAGTACCCATATAGTCCAGTAGAGGGTGGAACCTGTGTGAGAACAGAAGAATATGTATAATTATTTCAATAAATGCGTTGTCCTTCATTTTGCAAACACTACATTATATAATAGAATATAATAGACAACTATACAGCTGAAATCTTAAAATATTCGACTTTGTTACACAAAATAATCTAGATTATGCTACTGATGAAAACTGTCCCATGAACTAGGTAAAGGTAAAGTTGTGTTAAGAAATATAGTGTGATTTGTTACAAAAAAAGTCACATAGAATACATTTTTTATCAGAAATGTTAGGTTTCTGAGAAATAAAAAAGTACCTAACTTAAACTTGCTCATTTTTTGTAACAGGCAGCATTTGTATTATTACATTACATTTCATTAAGCATATATTCTTATCCAAAGCGTATTTTTATTTTATTTTTAACTTTAAATAAGTTTTTCTTGAAGGGTATATATGTATATATTCATTTCATTTCATTTCAAACCTTTATTTAGACAGATAGGTCCCTTGAGATCATGGATCTCTTTTACAAGGGAGACCTGCAAATTATATATATAGATATATATATTTGTTAAAGGAACTAAAAGCAAAAGCAGAAAGTTCGGATATAAAAAAAACAAGTCCCCTGCGACCGAGGGACCGCCTGGTTTAATATATAAAACAAAATAAAATTGCAAATATATAAAAACTAAATCTCCAATAATCTAAATATATATATTTACTTTTCATATATGTAGTGGAGTACAAATTATAATATATTCTGTATGCAGTATAAACTACCACTTAACGGTCAAGTATACCTTCAAATGATCCTTAAGTTAAGCACTTAAGGTAAATGCACTTAGTTACATTCCACCGAACCTTTATGTGAGTAAGATTAATATATATATATAATATTTTAATCTTATTAATTTTTTTTTATAATAACAAGTTATATTTTGTGTTAATCACTTAAAAGTGGGGTAGGTAAGTTTGAGAAACCGGCTTGAAATACACTTTTTGTTATATTCCATGGAATGCTCTTAACATCCCGATAGCAATTAATATCTTAAGTGCTTTGACAAAAAATCCATAAAAAAAAGTCATCTGTGGAAGCCATTGTACTGTAAAAACCACGACCAATCATTTGAGCCGGCCCGGCTAAAATAACTGGATGGCCTACCTGCCTGTCAGCCTTCCATCTCTGCACAAACTTATCTTGTGCCCTCATAGAGAACCGCAGTGACGTGTCCTAAAACCGGAAGTAAGTTAGCATTTTTACCACGTCCGGTTCCTTCGATAAAAAGCAATGCAATTTCTCCATAAGATTTTGGAAAATAGCTCCAAATAAGGTCTGTGTTTGACACAAATTGAAGAGACAGATCACGTTTTGTTCTACGACATTAAATACATCAGCAGTGACCCCGCTGGTGATTTTTGGAGAGTTTACGTGTTTGAAAAACGATGGTTGTTAAAAAGTGGATGAAGAGGACTACAGAAGTTGTCCAGGCCGTTTTACGTCATTACACCGAACACGTAAAACGCTCCCGCTAAGTTTGTTTTCCCTGTTTTGCTTGAAAGCAAGTACTTGCCTCCTGCAAACTGTTCAAACAAACACTTCAACTTGTACCATTTACAATCTGTATGTTTGAATATGGATCTTAAGTTGGCGTGACGTTGAAGCAGCGACCCTGCTGTAGTTCCTTTATAGCTTAACGTTAGCATTTTGCGACTAGATTTATGCTTCGATAATTATAAAAGTAGGATAGACATGTGGATATTATCCGGCTGAACAAAACGTGATCCGTCTCTTAAATGTGTGTCAACCACAGACCTTATTTCGAGCTATTTTCCAAAATCCTATGGAGAAATTGCATTGCGTTTTTGACGAAGGAACCGGAAGGAGTTTACATCCAGGTTTTAGGACTGCGGTTCTCTATTGGTCATGTGCGCGTTCGTGTGTGTTGGAGGAGGGGCTCTGTAAGGAAGTGGCAGATTTGTTCCGGCTGTGTATTTTCAAATTCTAGCGCACTCGAGCTGGTTTCTCCAAAATTACCTACCCCACCTTTAACAACATCTGAGTCATCCTTAATATACAACCAGTCATGATGCAATCAGAAAACGAGCCGTTCCTGTGAGTTGAGAGCTGATTTGGAGACGACAGACAATAGACTGCCGCGTCATCATTCCACAACCCTGATTAATGTCAAGCTGTTACACAACAGCAAACCCCCCCCCACCAACCCCCTACTCTTTGTCTTCCTTTTCTTGCTTCATTTGCCTTCCTCATTCTCCTCGGGCCACAAAAAGCAAACAATGCCGCAGTAAGAAAAAAAGAAAATCATTTTCCAATAGGCCACTCGTTTCTGATTCTGCAAAAAATATTTTCTTTAATTCGTTCACATTTTGGAGAAGATTTAATAAACGACAATGCAGGATCGTCTCTTTTCTTCACTTGCTGTTTTTTTTTTTACACCACCCCCTCCCTTCTTTCCCTCTTGTCCTTTATGACCTTTGCCCTACTGGGATCATGAGTGGCCAAAAAGAGGCCCGAATCACAGCTTCAGATGCCTGTTTGGAAACAGTGAAGACCACAACAAACTGATAGGAGGTTTGACTTCTGGAAGCATGTGCAATTCCCCTGTAATTGGTGCGCTCCTCTTGGATTTCTCCATGTTTGCCTTGCTTTAATTACCATGTATCATGCCCGGAAAACATGCCTCATCACTGGAGTTGAGTCTATGTTTCATAACGGTGTAATATAATGCCCCCCCAGCATTGCGTCAAAACCCAAAATGGACGGTCACATGACATGAGAGCCAGCGGGTCCACAGACGACACGTTCTCATGAGGATCCCCGGCCAGAACCAGCTCGAACCTAGCTGCTGCTATGATATAAACTACATGCATAAAAGATAATCCTTTTTAGAAACACAGAGCAAGCAAAGCACGTTTGCTGCCGAGTGCCCCCTATTTTGGATTTTTTGGCATTTGATTCGATTTCAGTCAACTATGAAATCATACACTTACACTGGCAATTTGATGTTCTGTTTTTATGGAGTTTGCCACACATCCCACACTTGTTCCCCATGGCTGGAGACACAGGCAGCTGGTTATAAAAAAAGAAATGAGCTGTTTATCCCACGTTCTTGTATTTTTTGTTGACATATAGTGGTCCACATTTCCTGCCACTGCAGGCTGTGTGGTGTCAAAGAAAATGTTTTCTTCATAAATCTTTATTCCATGCACGTCTTGTTTTCTTGGCTATTTGAACTCTCACTTGTCACATTTATGCATTTTTTCATGCATTTTATGCTATTTAGAGGATTTTTTTTACTTCTTAATTATGCATTTCTGCTTCTGTCCCAAAGCCCATACAATTTACGGCAGATTCAACGTTAAAAGCCTTTATTGTCATATGCCAGTTTCCTCCAACACATACTGCATACTGTAATCATGATTTTCGGAATAAACAGATCCCTATTTGCTTAGAACTAGTCGAAATCTATTTTTCAGAATAATAAAATAACTCCCACTTTTACCGAGCTCAGTGCACTTTTTCTGAAAGAGGCACAAACTAATTCTCCTTGATGTCAACAGGACAGTTTGAGTGCCGCCATATGGATATCTCTATCCTGCGGTTGTCATGCATAACTCTCACATGAACATTAGTCCATTCATGAGCAGGCCCATGTGACACAGATCACAACATCCTGAAGCAAATGCTAAGCTCTGTGGTTAAAGAGAACATGTAGCATGTGACTGTGGGATCATACACGAGGAGAAGAAAGGTAATTTCATGTTATTGAATATACAGTGGGGCAAAAAAGTATTTAGTCAGCCACCAATTGTGCATGTTCTCCCACTTAAAAAGATGAGAGAGGCCTGTAATTTTCATCCTAGGCACACTTCAACTATGAGAGACAGAATGGGGGGAAAGAATCCAGGAAATCACATTGTAGGATTTTTAATGAATTAATTGGTAAATTCCTCGGTAAAATAAGTATTTGGTCACCTACAAACAAACAAGATTTCTGGCTCTCACAGACCTGTAAGGCAAGACAAGGCAAGGCAAGTTTATTTATATAGCACTTTTCAACACAAGGCAATTCAAAGTGCTTTACAAAAAATGAAAGACATTAAGAAAATGGCATTTAAAATCATTAAAAAGAAAAGCGAATAAAATAAACATTAAAAGAAAAAATACATGGATAAAAGTTACAGTGCAGTCTAAGATATGAATAGTTCAATTAAAAGCAGCGACAAAAAGAAAAGTCTTCAGTCTGGATTTAAAAGTAACTTCTTCTTTAAGAGCCTCCTCTGTCCTCCACTTGTTAACTGTATTAATGGCACCTGTTTGAACTTGTTATCAGTATAAATGACACCTGTCTACAACCTCAAACAGTCACACTCCAAACTCCACTATGGCCAAGACCAAAGAGCTGTCAAAGGACACCAGAAACAAAATTGTAGACCTGCACCAGGCTGGGAAGACTGCATCTACAATAGGTAAGCAGCTTGGTGTGAAGAAATCAACTGTGGGAGCAATTATTAGAAAATCGAAGACATACAAGACCACTGATAATCTCCCTCGATCTGGGGCTCCACGCAAGATCTCACCCCGTGGGGTCAAAATGATCACAAGAACGGTGAGCAAAAATTACCAAATGTTACCTTGTGGAAAAATGTTACCTTGTGGAAAATATGAAATCAAAAATGGACAAAGGAGGCATTGTTGGAGCAATCTTCTTAGATCTTAAGAAAGCTTTTGATACAGTCAATCATCAAGTACTCATTCACAAAATGTCTTATTTTAATTTCTCACCAAGTGCAATAGACTGGATGAGCTCCTATCTGTCAGACAGAGTTCAGTGTGTGAGGGTAAGTGGCAAGACATCACCACCCCTGAGGAATGAACTGGGTGTACCCCAGGGATCTATCCTGGGCCCAATTCTATTCAGCCTTTATATAAATGACTTGCCATCAGTGTGCACTGGATGTGAGGTGCAAATGTATGCTGATGACACTGTCATTTATGTCCATGCAAAAACCAAGGCCGAAGCTGCGGCCAAATTAAATGATGCAATGGTTCATGTAAATCAATGGCTTACTGATTCACAGCTATATCTGAATGTTAAGAAGACAGTCTGTATGTTTTTTAGCAAGACCAACACTGTATCACGCTGTGAACCCAAGGTCTATGTGTCTGGGGAGGTCATTCAAACAGTTACACATTTTAAATATCTAGGCATTATCCTTGACACTACTTTATCCTTCAAAAAACAAGTGAGAAAGGTAATGCAAATAACTAAATACAATCTATCAAACTTTAGATATATAAGGAATTGTTTGACAACACCTCGAGCAAAACTCTACATGACTGCCATGATCCTTCCCCACCTAACATACTGTATGACCAGCTGGACCCAGGCGAATAGCACAACATTAAGGCCTATCCTGTCACTTTACAAACAAGCTCTCAAAGTTTTAGACAGAAAACCAAAGCTATACCACCATTGCAAAATCCTGGACAAACATAACCTGTTCAGCTGGGAAAATATATTAAAACACACTGATGCATGTCTCATTTTTAAAATTCTAAACGGCAAGGCACCCCCACCACTCTGCACTTTTATACAGCAGAAAAATTCAAACAGCAGAACCACAAGGTCTGCCCTAAGAGGGGACTGTGTAGTCCCTCTTAGGTCCAGTACCTTTGGCAAACACTGTTTCTCTGTGAGGGCACCAACACTCTGGAACACAATACCAATACAGATAAGGAATAACACCTCCTATCATACATTTAACCACAATCATAAGAACTGGCTTTTAAACAATCAAAAATGTGAACACTTTTAACTGTATCACGGTATGATGATATTTTATCTGTTTGCATGTTTGTTTGTTCCTCTCCATTGTTGTACTGCTGTTCCTATTTATTGTTTTACTGCTATTTATTTATGTTGTACTGATGCTGTACTCTATTTAATTATGTTTTTATTTTCTAGTCTTGTTGTGGTCATTTAACATCTTGCCAAGGACAACAGTTGAAAATTAGCCTGCTGGCTAATACTGGCTCATTTACAGTAATGTCAATTAATGTGCACTGTCCTTTAAATAAATAAACAAACAAAAAAAAAAAAAAATCCCAGAACCACACGGGGGGACCTAGTCAATGACCTGCAGAGAGCTGGGACTAAAGTAACAAAGGCTACCATCAGTAACACACTACGCCGCCAGGGACTCAAATCCTGCAGTGCCAGACGTGTCCCCCTGCTTAAGCCAGTACATGTCCAGGCCTGTCTGAAGTTTGCTAGAGAGCATTTAGATGATCCAGAAGAGGATTGGGAGAATGTCATATGGTCAGATGAAACCAAAATAGAACTTTTTGGTAAAAACTCAACTAGACGTGTTTGGAGGAGAAAGAATGCTGAGTTGCATTCAAAGAACACCATACATACTGTGAAACATGGGGGTGGAAACATCATGCTTTGGCGCTGTTTTTCTGCAAAGGGACCAGAATGAAAGGAAAGAATGAATGGGGCCATGTATCGTGAGATTTTGAGTGACAACCTCCTTCCATCAGCAAGGGCATTGAAGATGAAACGTGGCTGGGTCTTTCAGCATGACAATGATCCCAAACACACCGCCCGGGCAACAAAGTAGTGGCTTCGTAAGAAGCATTTCAAGGTCCAGAAGTGGCCTAGCCAGTCTCCAGATCTCAACCCCATAGAAAATCTTTGGAGGGAGTTGAAAGTCTGTGTTGCCCAGCGACAGCCCCAAAACATCACTGCTCTAGAGGAGATCTGCATGGAGGAATCGGCCAAAATACCAGCAACAGTGTGTGAAAACCTTGTGAAGACTTACATAAAACGTTTGACCTCTGTCATTGCCAACAAAGGGTATATAACAAAGTATTGAGATGAACTTTTGTTATTGACCAAATACTTATTTTCCACCATAATGTGCAAATAAATTCTTTAAAAATCAGACAATGTGATTTTCTGGATATTTTTTCTCATTCTGTCTCTCATAGTTGAGGTATACCTTGGATGGAAATTACAGGCCTCTCTCATCTTTTTAAGTGGGAGAACTTGCACAATTGGTGGCTGACTAAATACTTTTTTGCCCCACTGTATATCATGATATGTTTAATATTAAGTATCTGTGTCTGTATAGTAATATTGAGGATATTAATGTGGGTGTACTGCATTCATAACATAGCTTTTGATTTTATGCAACAACGGTTTAATTGAGTCATGGAGTGGTGCAGGAATGAGTCCTAAAACCCAGAAATTAGTTAGCTTTTAGAACTTTCTGTATGCTCAAGTCAACAGTTTTATGAATTAGCTTTGGGTGTCTTAAATACCAAGGTCACCAACAAGGGACTAAATGAGACTCCTAAATGTCATCAACCCAAGCATTAGCCGCCTCTAGCCCGTGGTGTCTTAAATCATGCTAACATCCCCTTTTCATTTTTGTCCTAACGTTAGCTTTTCACTACAACAATGTTGTCAAAATATGGAGATTATTCTAAAAATCCCATCATCTGTTTTTGGAGGGACCCCTGGCGTTGCTAACTTGTGTGTCAGCTTACAAACATATCTCATCCTTGCACCACAAGTGATTTGCTTCAAGTCACTATTGGTTACTACATAATGCAGCAATAAATGACAGACATTTTTCAAACAAATATTGACTACGGGGTTAGCTTTACCAGCTAAGGTACCAGTTTCAAAGTAATTTTTTGTGTGTAAGTTGATGGGTTATTAGCTGAAACATGAGTTTATACCTACTGCCCTGTGACTTTAGTATATTGTCTTAACAACCCCTTGAGTGCATTCCAATACCCATAATGTACTTCCCTAACATTAAGTATGCCAGAACAATATTTAGTATATCCTAATGTTAGGGAATAATTTGCTTCGGTATTCAACCTTCGACACAGTTCATCATTTTCTCCTCTCACTGTCCCCCATGGCATAGTTCTATGGCCTTGGGTATTACTGCTATCTCTCTTAAGGAGGAGCAGCTTGGGTGCATTGTTGTTGCCAGTCTATGACAGAGCACAAGCCGCCATGAGGTAGTTTACTGTTCAGGGACGTAGGTTCCCTGGCGCACATTCTTATCTATGGACGAGAGCTCTAGTTAGATTCAGGGTCCATATATGTGTAGTCTCACTGATAAAGAATGTTGATTATTACACTTCGAACTAGTTAAAACCTCGAGCTGCAGAAGAGTTCTTCAGAATTGGTTTGGCAACAGCTGTGTCAACTTGTGACACACCACCTGTCTTTCTCCGGCCGTAACTCCAAATAAACCGTCAGTGTTTGCCATCAAAGCTCCAGCTCTCCTCGTGTCTCTCTGAGTCCTGTTTCCAATTGCTTCAGAAGTTTCCCCCACACCTAACACATACAGTAGTATGCAATAAGCCAACAATACAGGGATGTTCTACTGCAGTGGTTCTCAAAGTGGGGTCCGCGACCCCCCGGGGGTCCATGGCACTCTGCCAGGGGGTCCGTGAAAAGTTTTCAGATTCATTAGATTTTTTTTTTGTGACGCACCACTTTTGGAAAGAGAGGACGCTGGCGTTGTCTGTTCGCCGCTTCTCTGTCCGAAAAGTTATCTGCCGAGTTTTGGACCAACGTTTCTACCTCAGTTTCCATACGTTCAGTGGCTTGCACACACTGTTCTGGACACTTTTGTAACACCCGATCGCAACTTTTTACGGATGCTCCGCTTCCGACCTGTCCACCCTGCTACACCTGCTAATGTTGCTCACCTGCTCCTGCTTCAGGGCTAACGCTATCGCTAACGTTAGTGGCTCCATCTGACGACAAGCCCGATTCTCCGTCTCATTTTCCCGTTTTGAGTCCCAATCCTGCTTCACTGTATCACCTGCTTAGCTGCTGTTTGATTTTGTTCTGCCACAAAAGACACAACAACGGTCCTCTCCACCCAGCCAGTCTGACGGCGATCAGAAGCTAGCCTAGTTCTACCTGCTCAGGCTAGCCTGCTCTGGCCACCACCGGTGCTCCTCTGCGGCAAACTTCTTCAACTTCCACCATCTCTCCTCAGTGCTGTCCGTCCTTGAGTCGCTTCCTGGACAGGCTGCCTGCTGTCCTGGTTCATCTGTACTCTTGGCTGATAGAGCATTCTCCCAGCCGATCCGTGACCACAGCTAACGCTGTGCTAACGTTAGCATCATACCATAGTGATGCTTCGTTACTCCGCCTCGCAACTTTTTAGGATCAACCACTTCACTACACCCCCTCTATGTCTGTCAGTCATTGAATACCTCGGGTATCCATAGAGGTTCCAACCGTGGGTTTGTTTACACCGGCTCAGCTGACACTATCCCAACTGTGTGGTCCCGGCGCCCCATCACCGCCCACTTACGTCATCACAACAAACCACACGTGTGCAGTGTTAACCTGAAGCCCTTGGCCTGTGTTGATGGCATCACTGTTTTACCAGCCATTGCAACATATAACAACCACACATTCACTGAGACATGGCAAAACCAACAGGACTTCCTCACACTCAACCTAGCCACCCCAGGTTATGCTTATCTCCAACAGCCCCGCTCCATTGGTCGTGGTGGTGGGCTGGCAGTCATCCACAGAGCAGATATCCCTGTCAAACAGCTGCTTGTGACGAATAAAATCTCACTTGAGTGCATTGCCTTCTCAGTGGCTGCTCCCTCAAAGCAGCAGGTCGTCCTCATTTACCGCCCCCCCAAACATTCCACCTCATTCATGTCTGAGTTGTCTGAGCTTCTCACCTCAATCTGCTCCATGTCCCCATCCACACTACTGCTAGGTGATTTTAACATCCACGTGGACTCCAGCACCTGCACCTTTGCCGCTGAGTTTCTGTCACTATTGGAGTGCTTTAACATCACGCAGCATGTCCAAGGTCCCACCCACACTAAGGGCCACACCTGGCGTGTCTTCACTTGCAGAGAGAAGCAATCAGCTTCATGGACTGCCTTGCATCACTCCAATAGTGTCCAGAGCTGGCTGCCATTACAAGTAGTGGTTTGGGATTGTAGCAATGCAGTTGCAGTTGTTTTGCAATTTTCTTGATATATGTTGCAATGCAGGCATGTGTTCAATTGTTTATAGCCTGCATTTATTTTGTGATTAGACTTTTATAAATCATTTAACTAAGAGTGAAACACTTGATGTGTTATCTTTATGTGTGTGTGTGTGTGTGTGTGTGTGTGTGTGTGTGTGTGTGTTCTGAAATGCACTTCAAATGATCACTTTTCTCTTGATTTCCCTTTGATATTTTGTTTAGGTACAGTGTTACTTGCAGCTAATTGATTGATTGTTTTATGGGTATTCTGTGTTGAGATGGTGCAAATATTTTTAATACATGTCTAATATATTTCTAATACATTTCTCTTGTGTTGTTCTTTCACATAACTAAGACTATAGAAGTGTAAAAAATAGGCTACGTCAGATTATTCCAAGGGACATACATGTCAAATCAAGTCAATTTTTATTTATATAGCCCAAAATCACAAATCAGAATGAGGGGGTCCTTGGTGTATTCTCTATCTTGTAAGGGGTCCTTGGCTGAAAAACAATTGAGAACCTCTGTTCTACTGCATCCATCAAATGTTGCTGTATGTACAGTAAGCAAGCATGCTTTTCTGTCTATTCTCACCCACATATTGCGTGGGAGATACATACAGTTCATCCAGAAAGTATTCATACTCCTTAACTTTTTTCACATTTTGTTATGTTACAGCCTTATTTCAAAATGGATTGAAAAAAAAATGTTCTCAACATTCCACACACAATACCCCATAATGACAAATAGAAAACATTTTTAAAGACTTTTTCGCAAATTTAAAATGAAATAATCAAATGAAATATCACATGTACATAAGTATTCACACCCTTTGCTTTGATACTGATAATTGAGCTCAGGCGCATCCCGTTTCCACTGATCATCCTTGAGATGTTTCTATAACTTGACTGGAGTCCACCTGAAGTAAATTCAATTGATTGGACATGACTTGGAAAGGAACACACATGTCTATATAAGGTCCCACAGTTGACAGTGCATATCAGAGCACAAACCAAGTCATGAGGTCCAAGGAATTGTCTGTAGACCTCAGAGACAGGATTGTATCAAGGCACAGATCTGGGGAAGGTTACAGAAAAATATCTGCAGCATTGAACGTCCCAACGAGCACATTGGTTTCCATCATTTGCAAATGGAAGATGTTTGAAACCACCAGGACTCTTCCTAGAGCTGGCCTTCCAAACCAAACTGAGCATCAGGGAGAAGGGCCTAAAACCCCGGACACACCAAGCTGATTTTGGCCGTCGATGGATGTCTGGCCGACGATGAGCGTCCTGTCGCCCTACTCAGATTGGTGTGTCCCGCACCGTTGTGTCTTTTCGGCCGTGCCGACACCTTTTCGGATGCACTGTATGTCACAGACTAAAAGTTAAGTCAAAAGTGCGTATTGTAAGGAATGTTGCAGTTCATTCTAAAAGTAAAAAGAAAAGGTGTTATTTTGAATGTCGACCTTTTCACAGGTGGGCTCCTCCCTGGGTATTGGATAAAGTTAGCCCATGACTGCTGAGAAATGCAGTACTTGGAAGTTGCTCTTCTTGGCAACGTAGCCAAGTTAGAACAACCACCAAACTTCTAAATCTTTGCTCTGTTGATCACTGGAAAACAATAAATACAAATGTCAAGAAAGCAAACAACATTGCTGCTAAAATCAAAAACGGTGTTAGCAGCAATACAGCAATTTGACATGGTCGTAGATTTTGTTTCCATCCTCTTGACAAACCTTGACACAATTTGCCATTAAGAAGAAGAAGAGGGCAAAGTTTGCAATCATAATTTCAAGAAGATGCTCAAACATAGTGTTCGATTTGAGTTTCAACAGTACCCTGTTGAAATGTACGCACAAAGCAAGTTAGTATATGTCCAACATACTAGCTAAAGCATCCAAATTGAGACACAGCATTTTTCATTATAAATACCAAACATTCTCTGGTTCAAATTTGTTTTTATTGTGTGGAATTATGCTTTTGTCTGTTTAATAGAACGGTAAATTGAATATCTTTGGTATGTTGGTTGGACAAAAAGAACAATTTCCAGAAGTAACCTTGGTCTCTGGGAAATTATAATTGGAATTTTTCAATATTTTCTGATGTTTTGTTCGTTAATCTATAAAAAAAGAATTGCTAGATGCAGTCAAGTGTTTGGTGATGTAGGGACGTCTGCACATTGCTGTGGTTGTTTCCCTCCTTTTCCTCATACAACAGTTGAGTACAAACTGTCATGGATCTTTTGTTCTCCCTTCTTGACAACAGGTGCGAATCTATCTAAGCTTGACTACTTCCCTGCATAATTTCCCCAGAGGAAAAAGGGATAATAAGGAGGATTAAGATAGGTAGAGACTTGAAAATGTGTTGTTTACTTCTACAGCTGCATTTGGAAAACTATATGTATATGTTCTCCAAAGTCACATGAGCATATATATGCAATGCATATGTTTGTGTATTTCTGCTTTGTGTACGTGCTGTGGGTTTAGATCTCATGTTCAAAGAAAAAAAAGAAGAAAAACATATTTTGGCAGTGCTAACCGTGGTGCCTCGGAGCCAGAGTTATACATAGAAAATTACACAGTGGTGTGCCAGCGCCTCCTGACTCGGGCGTGCAACAGGGGGATACAAAGGGACACACACAAACATAGAACTACTCCACACAGATGCTATCATTCGATCATAACATAATGCAAACACCACACTCTAAAAACGAATTCAGGCGACCTTTCACCTCCACTTAATTAAATGCATGGTTGCAAGATAAAAATGTGAGTTAATTGATTTAGATAAACATTTTAAGTTGCAAACATTAATTTATAAGTTGTGTTGACGTAATAATGTTGATAATTACATCAACTTAATATTGTGTGTAATTTGAACTCTGATTTCTGCGTTAATTGACTTAAAACGAAATTCAAGTTGTAGTAAGTAATGCAATTGGCTTGATAACTTAATTGTTCTACACCTTGAGTTAAGGAGTTCAAGTCCACTCCCACTTAACATGCCTGGACAAGTTCCCACAGTTAAGACAAATAGAAATATACAAAGGACATTTTAAGGTGAGTGTCATCTTTTGTCATTCAAATACAGCAGATAGCCTTGTAGTTGCACTGTATAGGCAAATTGCTGTTTGACCAAAATTAGCAGCCTTTGAACTGTGAATAGTTCTGTGAGAGGATACAAAGTAGTAGAGGCCACTGTGAGTGTAAAAATACTTTGGTTACTATTGTGATATCGCTCTTTATTAAAAATGAATCTCGGTGAAGCAGATCAAGGACATGCTTCTGAAAATGCAATGCAAGTTGTTGGCAGTCACCCATTCAGAATATATTCATTTAGTTCATTTCTCTTTTTTTCCTTTTTCAAAAATAGCAATAACAATTGAAGTACGCAGAGAACTATAGCCATCCGCTGCCTTGTCGTGTACCTTGGAGAAAAGGAAGAGGACCTTTTCAAGGAGTTTAGCGACGTAATTAAAAATCTTGAAATAAAATAAAATCCACGGGCACAGTGGACACAGGACAAAAGCACTGCTCTCTGTCAGTTACATTTTGAAGCATATTGCACTTGTGGCCACACCCCAATCAATAATATCTTAGCAACGTTCAGCATGGATAGGTGTTGACAGCAATGGCATGGGAAAAGGATTGTGTACAATTTGAAAAGTGGCTTCTGCTCTTCACTTAACCAGTTCACATATTGGATGGAACCTGCTAAAAAGACGAGAAGATACACTAAAACTTGCACGGTTGGGATTGAAAAAAGTACTTATAAGCACCTCTGTGTGTCTTCAGGACCACATTGCTATGATGACACACACATGCAGACTCAATAGGTGAAAACAATACCAGCGTTGCTTTAGCAGCTGGTAATAATGGCTCTGAATTCGCTAAGAGTGACAGTTTAAAAAGTATGCAATTACCTAATTCATTATTTCTTATGCGCTAACCTATTATTTAATGTGCTTCAAAAGGACATGAATATCGCCTTCATCAGTGACCGGTCCACCCCAGGATCTGACCATACGATGGCAACCATCGTGGTCGAGGCAAACAAATGAATGAGCATTCTGCGTTAAATGTGTTCATACTGTTTGAAATAATGACTGTCGGCAGTGTAAACATCTTTGTTACATCTTTTGTAAAATTGATGTGTGTGATCTGGAGATTGGTGGCCATTGAGAGTTTGTTTCTGTAGTTTTACAAACACTTTACAGATTTTACACATTTGGCACTGGTTTTAAATATGCAAAGGCCTCTAACTTCGATGTGATGGCAGCATTTATTTGCTGTGTCCTCATTTTCCATGGTAATATGGCTAATGTGTTTATTTATTATTTGTGGGGCAATTTCAATTTGTGTTATTTATCTTTTTTTTCAAGATTTAAATGAAGCTCAGCGCAAGTTCTTTCAGGAAGACTGGGTGTATATACATTCACTCCGCAGCTGCATATAATCAGCTCATCACAGGCGTTCTCTTTAACCTATTACATTTCACCTCATTCTCCAGCAGCCAATCACTGTGCTGCAGCCAAACTTTAAAATGGTTCTGCTCTCTCCTGCAGTCAGCTGGGATTTCAGGTGTTCATGCACCTTATCATATGGCATGTGTCAATACATGTTCAAACACAATAAATTCTCTCCTGATTGAAACATCATGTGTTGAAATAAACAACTGCAGTTCAAAATAAAAAGTGAATTGCCTAATATCTTTGTTGTGGAATCAATTAATGTATTTCTTTAAAGGCAAAAACATGAAAAAGCTAAGAAAAAAAACTATTGAATAAAATATATTTGGAGCAACTTAATTTATAAATGGTTATCAACTTCAAAACTTGTATCCCGAATGAGGGTAATTAAGTACATACAACTTAAAAATCCTTTTAAATCATGCAGTAAAACTAGTCGGAACAACTTAATCTTTTGAGTAATCAACTTCAAAACTTGTGTTTATGCTACCAATTATTAAGTAAGTGGTAATTAAAAACAGCTCTGATTGTAGAGGAAAAGCCTTCTCCTCTAACTCAAATAACTTTGTTGCTTTAAGACAATTTCATTAGAAGTTGTCTTAACTCAATAAACATTGATGAAAACTGTTGCGTTGATTTTCTTTGTTGAGCCAAGGCATTTGTTTTTAGAGTGCAGATGCACCTTAACACACCAAAATAGAGACACTGATGCAATTTCTTTTTAAGAATCAGCCTTCAAAGCCACATTTTGGAGGATCAAAGAAGCCTTTATTATTAAAAAAAAAAAAAAAAAAAATGAAAAAAAAGATCTGATAACATTTAATGGCTGGTTAAAGTGACATCATTATGGCATTCCCATCATTCAAAATATTAGCAAAGACATACAGAAAAAATAATAAGGAAAATAAGAATTAGGGAAATAAATGAAAGAAAAAAAATAGAAAGAGAAAAGATAATAAAGGCTATTAAAAAAGATGTCAATAAATAAATACAGGGAATTAGTCAAATAAATAAAAATGTTATTTAATCTGCACATTTATTTAATACATTTATGTAAAATACATTTATTTATTTATCATTATGGTAGCTTTATTCTTCCATAAATAACCGCACAACTGTTATGCAACGCAAGCGCTTTCAATTTTTTAAACGTCGAGTTTGAAGAGCTCTGTGAAAGAGGGAGAGCAGTATTGTTGGAGCTCTCCGGGCTGAGCAATAAGCTCCCTGACAGGCCCAGGTTGAATCTTTAATGCTCCAGGGGAGAAGGGAGTTGTATGTTTGTGTGGGTGTGCACGAGTGACAGGGCGGGCATGGGATGAAGCTTGGTCAGTCTGTAAATAAATGTTTATGGCCATTTCTAAATCATTGCTTTAGGTAAAAGCAATAAAGAGCTGAGATAGTAGAAGCACATGCGTTTTGAATGTTTGATGCGGACTAATTTAGCTTTGGAGAGAGGATAGCAACAGCGCTGTAGAGGGCTCCCTCGACAGCGCTGTTAGCTTTCTGTTTCAAACGCTGTCCCTGGTTGCTGTATTTGTTGTTGTGTGCAGAGGAGGCCTAAGAAAATGAGACAGTTCTGTCACTACGACATCAGACACTCAGCACGCACAGAATTAACCTAAAGTGAACTTTTATAGCTGTTCACATCGTGTATATACTGTGCACACTTTTACTGGAGTTATATGTACCTATGTGGTTTATTATTTACTTACTCACTCCTGTATGTACTTACCCACCACCTCACTACACACTTGCTTTTTTATGTATTTATTTGAAGCCGCAGACATAAAACACACACAGTTAGATAGAGCAGATGCAGTAATTAGTCATACACTTGTGAAAACAGAAACGTTTTCAGCTAGCTTGTGGAATTCAACGTCATATTAACAAAACTGTTTTCAATTTGTTCTCTTTTCTTAAATAATCTCTTCAATATGGATAGATTACTAAACGAGCCTACTCGGCATAGGCCAAGATAGGCCTTAACCTATACCGAAAAAATGTCAGACAGTCTTCACAACCAGAAAGAGATTCAAAATGACCACCGTGAAAGACACGTAAATGTCTAAATAGAGATGCAAAAGTACTTAAATGTTACCAAAACAACTACAAAGAGATGCAAATCAGCTGCAAAGAGAAACAAAGAGAATCAAAACTACAAAGACACACAATGCAACTTAAAGAGACTCAGAATGACTACAAACAGAATCATAACAATCACAAACAGAAGCAAACTTACTACAAAGGTACAAACAACTTCAAATGCACTCAAAAATAATAACAAACAGAGACAAAACAACTACAAAGAGACTCAAACTGAGTACAAAGAGACTCAAAATTACAACGAAGAGACTTCAAATGACTCCAAACTGAAACAAAACAACTAAAAAGAGACTCAAAATGTGTAATAAAGGTAGCGGGCCTTTTTCGTGTCTGTGCCCAGGGGGTTCATTGTTTCAAGTTCCCTCCATGCTCTTCAGGCCTCTTTGATGATAATGCTTACAACTAATTGAAACAAAGGTAACAAAACCCTGATACACATATTCCTGTGTGTGTACAAGTGATTTTAATTCGAAGCAACCTAATGGTGATTTTTATTATGGTGGGACAAGACTTAATATCTCCAAATAGTTTTTCCTTTCGTTTGATTGGTTGTGGGCGGACACCCAGTCTGTCTTAAGAAGCCACCAACCTCAAAGACACCTCATACATCTGGGTTTCCGTGGAAAGTCGATGTCTCAGGATGGTCAACATGCTGATCCAGAGGCTTTTCCCCCTGGCAGGACACACTGAATTATTGTCATTGGGAGCCATACAAATAGAAAATCTTGAATCTTGGTTAAAGTTTTGACATCACTGAGGGGCTTTCAGTCGCCACAGACTTGTATGTGGGACCTCGTACAAATAAAGCGCAAGAAGTCCAGTGTGTGGTCACACAACTCTTAAAGTGCTAAAATGAGACCATTAACACTGTTCCTCTGTTAGAAAAACCACTTAACCTGCCCTAACCTGTGATGGATTACAGCCAAAGACGTTGTATAAGCCAATCAGACGAAAGGAAGAATGATCTGTTCATCCTGGGTAGAAGCCTTGCTGTGACACTGTTTTGAGTTGTTTTGATCTAAATGGCCACTATGACGTGAACCAAGTACAAATACTTTTTGTCTTTTGAAACGTGTTCTTTAATACTATTTTAGTACTACTCTCAAGGTCAGGATGAACTTTTACACTTCAATAAACACACAGATAATTGTATCAGTTGGGTCATCCAGTGGTTATACGTTATTTACTAGTATACTTCCTAAAGGAGGAAACACCTTCATTTGCTGTTCTGTTGGCCAACAATGTTCATGTTCTGGTGCAGCTAGATGACTATAATGATTACATGTTCAAGGAATAATTTGCATTTTGGGAAAGATGCTCATACGCTTTCTTGGATGAGAATATCAATGTTACTCTTTGTACCTAAGCTCTATCAAGCTTGCGAAAGGGTGTCATTAGCTTAGCTTAGCATAAAGACTAGAAGAATGAGAGACAGTTTAGCTGGCTCCCTCTTAAAGGTGGGGTAGGTAAGTTTGAGAAACCGGATCGAGATACACTTTTTGTTATGTTCCATGGAATGCTCTTAACATCCCGATAGCAATGAATATCTTAAATGCTTTGACAAAAAATACATACAAAAATGTCATCTGTGGAAGCCGTAGTTGTCACGGTTGTCATGTCAGGTCACAGGTCTATGTCTGGGTTTGGGTGTTTTCACTGTTCTCTGTCATGTTTTCTTCCGTCGTTAGTTCCCTGGTGTGTCTCGTTAGTTGATTGTGTTCACCTGTGGCCCTTGTGTTTCTCCTCCCCTGCCTGGCTGTGTCTTGTCTTGTAATTATCCCTCCCTGTATTTAGTCTTGTCTCGTGCTGTGTTCAGTGTTGGTGCTTCTTTTGTTTGTGACCTGGTTCACCGTAGAGTGTTTTGTTTGTTGAAAGTTTATATATTAGATAAGAGCCCTTGCAATAAAGGTATTATCAAGTGTTATCTGCGTTTGGGTCCTACCTGCTTCACTCTGCGCTATCAGAAAGCACCAACCAGAAATGGGCCAAGCAGATCCGTTCGAGTGGGAATTATTGAATTTTTCCTTTTTTTTGGCTAACTGCTCGGATCGATGGAAGAGAGCACCCGGATTTCAGCAGCGAGAGGCTGTGTTGTCGGAGGCGCGCCAAATGGCTAGAGAGAAACCAGGTTTGGTGAAGTTCTTACCTGGCTGGATTTCAAAGATCCTCACGGTGCGTGATTCCCGGCCTGCTAGCCCCAGGCATGCTAGCTCCCTGCCTCCCGATTCCCAACCTGGCACCATACGCCTTGGTGGATTCCGTCTGGAGTCAGCCCCGGCTTCTTCCCCATTTCCTGCTCCTGTCCAGGATCCGTTCACGGGTACTCGTCTGGCTTATGGAGGTCCACGTAGTATTCAGGCGGCTGCTAAAAGGAGTCGCAAGGCCAAGCTAGCAGCCCGAGCCCCAAGAGCCATGGCTCCAGCCCCAGTTCCGGCCCCAGCAGCCATGATTCTGGCTCCAGTACCGGCTCCAGTACCCCTGGTCCCGACTCCAGTTTCGGCTCCAGGACTGGCTTACCGGCCAACGCCAGCTCCCCGTGTCCTGTCGGCATACCGGCCGACGCCAGCTCCCCGTGTCCTGTCGGCGTACCGGCCGACCCCAGCACCTCGTCTCTTGTTGGCTCCCCAGCCAACACCAGCTCCCCGTGTCCTGTCGGCATACCGGCCGACGCCAGTTCCCCGTGTCTTGTTGGCTCCTCAGCCAACACCAGCTCCCCGTGTCCTGTCGGCGTACCGGCCGACTCCAGCACCTCGTCTCTTGTTGGCTCCCCAGCCTACACCAGCTCCTCGTGTCCTGTCGGCGTACCGGCCGACTCCAGCACCTCGTCTCTTGTTGGCTCCCCAGCCAACTCCAGCTCCCCGTGTCCTGTCGGCGTACCGGCCGACTCCAGCACCTCGTCTCTTGTTGGCTCCCCAGCCAACACCAGCTCCCCGTGTCCTGTCGGCGTACCGGCCGACGCCAGCTCCTCGTGTCCTGTCGGCGTACCGGCCGACTCCAGCACCCCGTGTTCTGTTGGCGAACCAACTCTCTCAAGTTTCCCCTCCAGACACTTCTCAAGTCCCCTCTCAGGTCCCCTCTCCAGTTTCCTCTCGAGTTCCCTCTCAAGCCCTCTCTCTCGAGTCCCTTCTCAAGTCCCCTCTCGAGTCACCTCTCAAGTTCCTACCCGAGTCCCCTCTCAAGTTTCCCCTCAGGTCTCCTCTCGAGTTCCCTCTCAAGTCCCCTCTCAGGTCCCCTCTCGAGTTACCTCTCGAGTCACCTCTCGAGTTCCCTCTCAGGTCCCCTCTCAGGTCCCCTCTCGAGTCTTTTCTCGTGTCCCCTCTCAAGTCAACTCTCCAGTGTCCTCTCGAGTCACCTCTCAAGTTTCCCCTCAGGTCTCCTCTCGAGTTCCCTCGCAAGTCCCCTCTCAGGTCCCCTCTCGAGTTACCTCTCGAGTCACCTCTCGAGTTCCTTCTCAGGTCCCCTCTCGAGTCTTTTCTCGTGTCCCCTCTCAAGTCAACTCTCCAGTGTCCTCTCGAGTCACCTCTCAAGTTTCCCCTCAGGTCTCCTCTCGAGTTCCCTCTCAAGTCCCCTCTCAGGTCCCCTCTCGAGTTACCTCTCGAGTCACCTCTCGAGTTCCTTCTCGAGTCCCCTCTCAGGTCTCCTCTCGAGTTACCTCTCGAGTCTCCTCTCGAGTTCCCTCTCAAGTCCCTTCTCAGGTCCCCTCTCGAGTTATCTCTCGAGTCAACTCTCCAGTGTCCTCTCGAGTCACCTCCCAAGTCAACTCTCCAGTGTCCTCTCGAGTCACCTCTCAAGTCAACTCTCCAGTGTCCTCTCGAGTCACCTCCCAAGTCAACTCTCCAGTATCCTCTCGAGTCACCTCTCAAGTTTCCCCTCAGGTCTCCTCTCGAGTTCCCTCTCGAGTTACCTCTCGAGTTCCCTCTCAAGCCCTCTCTCGAGTCCCCACTCAAGCCCCTACTCATGTCCAGTTGGAGGTCCCGCAGACTAGTCTTCTGCCGGGGGTCCTGCCAACCCCATGTCCTGTACCGTTGGAGGTTCCGCTGGGGGTCCTGCCAACCCCATGTCCTGTCCAGTTGGAGGTCCCGCAGACTAGTCTTCTGCCGGGGGTCCTGCCAACCCCATGTCCTGTCCAGTTGGAGGTCCCGCAGACTAGCCCCCTGCCGGGGGTCCTGCCAACCCCATGTCTTGTCCAGTTGGAGGTCCCGCAGACTAGTCTCCTGCCGGGGGTCCTGCCAACCCTTTGTCCTGTCCCGTTGGAGGCCCCGCCGACTACTCTCCTGCCGGGGGTCCTGCCAACCCCATGTCCTGTCCCGTTGGAGGTCCCGCCGACTACGCTCCTGCCGGGGGTCCTGCCAACCCTATGTCCTGTGCCGTTGGAGGTCCCGCCGTCTACTCTCCTGCCGGGGGTCCTGCCAATCCTATGTCCTGGGCTGTTGGAGGCCCCGCCGACTACTCTCCTGCCGGGGGTCCTGCCAACCCTGTGTCCTGTCCCGTTGGAGGCCCTGCCGACTACTCTCCTGCCGGGGGTCCTGCCAACCCTTTGTCCTGTCTCGTTGGAGGTCCCGTCGTCCACCCTCCTGCTGGGGGTCCTGCCAACTCCTGGTCCTCTTCCGTGGGGGATCCTGCCGAAGCCTGTCCCGCCGGCTCCGGTTCCTGTCCGGCCGACACCGGGTCCTGCCCGGCCTCCGGAGCTGTCTGGTCTTCGCCCTCATGCTCGGCCCCCTGAGTTCGCCCGCTGTGGCCTTCGCCCCACCATGGACTCTGCCTTGCCCCCGGGCCGTCCGCCCGAGTTCCCCACCTTAGACTCTGCCTTGCCCCCGGGCCGTCCGCCCGAGACCCCCACCTTGGACTCTGCCTTGCCCCCGGGTCGTCCGCCCGAGTTCCCCACCATGGACTCTGCCTTGCCCCCGGGCCGTCCGCCCGAGACCCCCACCTTGGACTCTGCCTTGCCCCCGGGCCGTCCGCCCGAGACCCCCCCCTTGGACTCTGCCTTGCCCCCGGGCCGTCCGCCCGAGACCCCCACCTTGGACTCTGCCTTGCCCCCGGGTCGTCCGCCCGAGTTCCCCACCATGGACTCTGCCTTGCCCCCGGGCCGTCCGCCCGAGACCCCCACCTTGGACTCTGCCTTGCCCCCGGGCCGTCCGCCCGAGTTCCCCATCTTAGACTCTGCCTTGCCCCCGGGCCGTCCGCCCGAGATCCCTTCCTGGTCCCCTACTGGGCTCCTGGGCGGTCAGCTTAGTCCCGTCCTCCGGACCCCCTCCACCCACCCTGCTGGACTTTATTGGATTTTTGTTTTGGGGTTTAGGGACGTCTTGAATCCGTCCCTTGAGGGGGGGGTTATGTCACGGTTGTCATGTCAGGTCACAGGTCTATGTCTGGGTTTGGGTGTTTTCACTGTTCTCTGTCATGTTTTCTTCCGTCGTTAGTTCCCTGGTGTGTCTCGTTAGTTGATTGTGTTCACCTGTGGCCCTTGTGTTTCTCCTCCCCTGCCCGGCTGTGTCTTGTCTTGTAATTATCCCTCCCTGTATTTAGTCTTGTCTCGTGCTGTGTTCAGTGTTGGTGCTTCTTTTGTTTGTGACCTGGTTCACCGTAGAGTGTTTTGTTTGTTGAAAGTTTATATATTAGATAAGAGCCCTTGCAATAAAGGTATTATCAAGTGTTATCTGCGTTTGGGTCCTACCTGCTTCACTCTGCGCTATCAGTAGTACTGTAAAAAGCACGACCAATCATTCTAGCCGGCCCGGCTAAAATAACTGGATGGCCTAACTGCCTGTCAGCCTTCCATCTGTGCACAAACTTATTTCGTGCCCTCATTGGTCATGTGTGCGTTCGTGTGTGTTGGAGGAGGGGCTCTGTAAGGAAGTGGCAGATTTTTACCGGTTGTGTATTTTCAAATTCTGGTTTCTCCAAAATTACCTACCCTACCTTTAGGGTTAATAAACCCCTCGACTACTTCGACTTCCAGTTGGCACATTATATATTTTTTGGTTTATTCCATACAGTAACATATCAGGAAAGGCAATGGTGTAAGAATGACAATGACAAATGAGTAATTGACAAATACAAATCACAGCCTTTAGCCTGTAGTTAGATCTATGTTTTATTTCAAACTATCTTAATAGGAAATTGATATATTTGTTCACTTACAGCGATTACAGAGAAGATTTACATTCAATTAATATCTCAATCTAAAACTAAATCTGGACTCTGTTTTCCCCTTCATGTCCAGTGATAGCAGCCTTTCTGTCTCTCGATGAAAAACTCAAATGTTCCTGAACTCTCCACAACCCTCACTGTTACAATCAGCACGCTGTCGCACACACTGATGATGGCATGGTTACGAGGTAGAGAATGGAAACATTGATTGGCTTCCCTTTTTCAAAAGGTCATGAAGGCTTCCTGAGGATCTGTTCACAAGTTGTGATATCTGTCACTAATCTCTGCTGCTCTGTGCAACAACCCTTCAGAACAGTGGATTCAACCTGGGGGGCGGGATCCACAGTGGGGGGTCTCCAAATTGTGACGAGGAGCTCCTGAGGCTTTCTTGATTAAAGGTGGAGGACAAATGTTTTTAATAAAATGTATAGCTAAAACAATGAATGTATGATTGTTAATACACAAAGTACAGTATTGTATTCACTATTTGGGTTGATTTTGCCATTCATCAGTTGTTCAGTTGTCTTTTCCTCTTGAACTGTTGCAGGTCTCAATGATAGAAAGTGTTTCCTTATAGGGACAGTAAGTAGGATTTGGCGGAATTTAGCGTAGCGTTAGCAGTTAGCAACGAGCTAAATACAGCTCTTCTTCCCCTACATTTACAAGGCCCTATCAATGGACAGGGTAAGGGTTGTCCGTTCTGACATACTTCAGAAATATGATGGTGGACCAAGTGGAAGAAGAGCTGTGCCCAATGAAAATATGAAGGGCTCATTCTAACGATTCTTATGACATACATTATATTCCATTTGTGTTTTTAAATCTTCTTTATATACTACAAACTGGCCCTTTAAGGAACAAGTCTGGGAACCACAGATCCAAACTTTTTTTTGTGGTTTTAGGTATATATTTTGTGACTTCGCTAAAGTGAATAATTGAAGATTTATATGTATTTTCTTGCTGTAAAGGCTTTCCCTTATGTCTCAGTTTTATTTCTCTGTCTCACACACACACACACACACACACACACACACACACACACACACACACACACACACACACACACACACACACACACACACACACACACACACACACACACATTCTTTGCTTACAGTATGAGCCTGTCTGTGGGAGTTCTCCTCAGTACAGTATGCAGTCTGTGGGTTTTATCAGAGGTGTCCCACCTGGAGGGAGTCTGGGAGCAAAAACACAGCTTCAGACAGATTTAGAGTTCTTTCTGCTCCACAGGAATGAATGAGCAGTGTTTGAGTTGCTCCGAGTTTGAATAGTGCTCCTTTTGGGAGTGAGCCTCCCATTGGTAAGTGGCTCCTGGAGTGTGAGGATGCATAATGATGCTGTTGGGTGAAAGTTTTGCATCTGCAAGAAGTCAACACACAGAATTGACCTAAAAAATACCAGGATGGAGACTGTTTTTTGTGTATTCTTTCAATGATATTCAATCAAAAGTTGGTGTTAAATATTCTGCGGCTCTCAGCAAAGACCCTTTCCCAGAAACAATAACGTACTCTTTGTAGAATAGCAGCTTTTAATGGAGTGAGACAAAAAACAAAAGCCCTATTGGGGCATAGTTTTGGGAAAAAAAACACAGTTGGATTCTAGTAGGTTCTTGGCCTTTGGCTCATTAATCTCCCCGCAAGCTATTTTTTTCATAACTTGTGTTTCCTGTGTTTTTAGCACCTAATTTATTGCTGTGAAAATAGGGCACTTAAGAAATGAGTGCCATATAAATGTGTCAGTTTAAGACTCGTAATGTAAACACTATACATTTTAGCTCCAGGGATAAACTGTATATGTATACACAGCTTCTCTAGATGAACCATCTGTGTGTCTTTTCAAAATAAAGGTAACTCATATAAACATGTTATTTTTACACATGGTTAACATTGAATATGTTCTTGTACAAAACATGTATGACGTCACAATTTGATAATATTTCATGCGGTTACAATATAACACTCGTAGGCTTTGTCAAACAAAACCCATGGCTCAGACTGTATCCCTTACCTTAATTTGACATTGCAAATATCCAAAACCCAATGGAAACATCGAATTGTCTTTTTCTTGAGGGAACCAGGGCAATGGCTTTTGGGGGTTAGCTTACACAAATATGTTATCCCTGTATTATAAAAGATTATGATAACGAAATGTTCTCCTTGCCTTTTAGTCATATCAATGTAATCTTATGAAATCACTTTACTTGTAAATGTGTGTTAACTTGATGATATAAACCTTAAACTGTCCATTGACCATTTACCCTGTAACTTCCCTAATTTCTGGTAGCAAAAAGAAAGGTTTACATAATATTTGTTCTAACCAGGCCAATTTCATAAAATCATAAATGTACTGTTACAAACAAAACTTTTACCTTATAAGCCCATATCGTGTAAACTTCCTTCACTGCCAGTCAGAGCAATCATTTCATAAAGCCCGAAAATACGCAGTAATATAATTAGACACATTATTTACCTTTGCTGCAAAGCATCCTTTCTATTGGTTCAGTTCAGCTTGACTTTATTTCATTGCTTTGCTGATTGCGAAATAGGCAAAAGAAGGAATGGATCCATAACATCTGCAGTTCGTTATATCTATAAACCAATGTGAAAAAGTATGAAGGAAATGTATGGCTTCAAGCTGTTTGGAATACCAGATATTATGATTAATGACATGTCCACAGTTTTATTATAGGGTAAAATATGAAAGAATCTACAAGAAAGCCAAGTTGAGAGTGCATCAAGACATCTTCAACTTACTTTTGGAACTGATAATCATCTGATTTAATAATTTAACTGCTTAAGCCTGCTAAAGTGCTGTTGTCATCAAACATATGCTTGCTTTAGATATAACATATACAGCTGTTTTTACCTTAATTTGATACTTCTAATGTCCTACATGGACAGTCTTTAAGGAGACCAAATACAATGTCAATTACCAGCAGGGCCGGCCCGTAGCGCTGGCGACATAGGCGGTCGCCTAGGGCGCCAGATCTGGAGGGGTGCTGCGCTGGAGTTCTGGGAGGGAATTTCTTTTTTTTTTTTACTGTTTGGCTCATCCTAATTTTCAGCCTTGATGTAACAACATTCATAATTAAGTCAAGGTAACACCCTTTTCACCCCGGTTACACTTTTCATTTGCCCTGTACGATGGGCGCTGTAAGTGGGGGATGTTGACTTATCAGGCGCCCGTAGCTCACAGCCAAAGTGTATGGAAAGCCAAAAGTGCCTTAATACGCACGTATATTCGCGCTAGTGATGCCAGCGATTATTCGATTATTCGTTACAGTCTCCATAATTGAATATTATTTTTAAAAATCGATTTTATTATTTATGTTTAATTTTTATTTTTTCTGGCTTAGTTTCAACCAAAATATAGACTAATGCTAATAATAGTAATAGTATTAATAATTGTAAATGGCCATTGGTCACACCACCAGTTTGTTCTACTGTAAACTTGGAGGAAGCCTGCGTGCAGAGCAGACTGCTGCTGCAGCACGCTACACACCGACCCCGCCCCCACCCCCGCTCTCCCTCACACGTGCGACTAAAGATGAGCAAAGCGGCAGATAACTCCTCGACAAGTGGCAAGCGTTTATCTTCTTTAATAAGATGTTTACATCTACAAGTCAACAGAGTAAAACTGAAAGAAACAAAATATACATTGAAATTAGACACTTAGCTGTGATGCAGAAATATATATACAACGGTTAATTATGTCACAAACATCACAAAATATGCATATAAAATGTGTACATGCAAAGGTGCTGTGTAATACACACTACAAAACATGTGCTAAACATACATCAAACATCAATGAATAGCAATCTACTTAAACATTGAAACCTCAAAAATAATCGTTGATATCCTCTTAAGAATATGTACAAAAGCCAAACATACTTACAAGCAATGCTTTCAACAAAATAGCAAAGAAGGATGGATGCAGATTCAAACAATGATATTTCTCCTCTCTGTCCCTTTCAACCACGACTCACATGTGGGTATCACTTCCTATGTTTTTAATGTAAGTCTTTCCCATTGGCTGGTACTAACAAAAGAAGAAACAAAAAGCAACAGCACCACCTGCTGGCTGGAGTAAGACAGCGTCTTAGACAGCACACTCCCCGCTTGACATCTATGAGATGTCACAATTACATTTTCTTTTGATTGTTCTTATCATTAGTGTTTGGAAGGAGGAGGACAGTGTCCATTATGGGCCTCAAGAAAACCTTGCATGTTCCTCCAGAGGCAACCTTGACTTCTATCTTCCTGACCTTTCCGTCATGGCTGGGGAAGGTTTTGACCACCATGCCCATTGGCCATTGATTCCGATGAACCTGACTGTCCTTCAGCAGCACAAGGTCCCCTTCTTGCAGGTTAGGTCTCTCCGATTGCCATTTCCTGCGGCCTTGAAGGGTAGAGCGGTATTGGTTTTTACAACGATGCCAGAAAGTGTTTGCGAGATGTTGCACCTGCTTCCACTGGCGTTTGTAGAGGTCACTGTCTTTGAAGTCACCAGGAGGTAATGATAGAATGCCAACCTTCTGGGTTAGGAGGGTAGCTGGTGTTAAGATGATAGGAAAGCTTGGGTCGGTGGACACTGCCTTCTGCATCTGTTACTTTAATGTAGGCTACAGCTGCTATGGCTTGTGTAGAGGCATCGCAGAAAATGCAAAGCTCCCTGTGTGTTGAACTGCTCAGGGGGATGGCAGTGTATGTCCTTGGAATGCGGACGTGTTCCAGATCTTTGATAGAGTCTTTCCACTCACACCAGTCTTTAAGCTTCTTTTCAGGAAGGGGTTCGTCCCACTCGCAGGTCTCCGTTGTAAGCTCTCTTAGCAGGGCTCTACCTTTAATGCTGACTGGAGCTGCAAAACCAAGCGGGTCGTAGAGGCTATTTATGGTCGATAACACCCCTCTGCGAGTGTAAGGTTTCTCTGCCCTGGACACCTGGAAGGTGAACTCGTCAGTGGTAACGTCCCAGCTTATTCCTAGACTTCGTAACAGGGGTGGAAAGTCTACTCCAAGATCGAGGTCTTTTAAGCCTTTTGCAAGATCCTCTTTTGGAAAGGCTTTCATCACGTCGATGCTGTTAGAAGCTATCTTGTGCAGCTTTAAGTTGGATGCAGCTAGCGTTGAGAGCTGCAACGGCCTCATTTCCCGATGGAAATTAGATGAGACCATCGTCAACATAGAAGTGACGCTCAACTAGGTATTTCGATTGAAAGTCACTTCCTTCTTGGTCTTTGGATGCCTTTCTGAGCGCATAGTTTGCCACGGCAGGTGATGGACTGTTCCCGAAGACGTGCACTCTCATGCGGTACTCCACTATGGGTTGCTCCAAGTCGTTGTTCCGGTGCCAAAGGAAGCGTAAGAAGTTCTTGTGATCTTCTCGTACCAAGAAGCAATAGAACATCTGCTTGATGTCAGTAGTTACTGACACTCGCTCTTCACGGAACCGCATAAGGACACCCAGCAGGCTGTTGTTCAGATTGGGGCCTGTGAGAAGGACATCATTTAAAAGACACTCCATGGTGTTGAGTGCTCGAGTCAAAGACCACCCTGATTTGTTCTGGCTTATGAGGGTGATAAACCCCAAAGAAGGGAAGATACCAGCATTCCTCATGTTCTTTGAGTGGGGGTGCCGGTTCTGCATGACCGCTGACAAATATATTTTCCATAAAGTCCACAAAGTGTTGTCTTGTTTCAGGTCGCTTCTTCCGCGTGCGGCGGTGATTTGCTTGCTGTTTGTTGTTGGGGAGACGAGGTCTTGATGTGCGGAAGGGCAACGGAGCCATCCAGCTGCTTGAGTCGTCTTGGTAGACTTCCTTCTCCATTATCTGCAGGAAGGTTCTTTCTTCTATGGAGTAGGCAGGTTTCTCCTCTGCGCTAGTAGACTGAAAGACTGTATCTCCCATGGTGTCTGCCTTAGAGTCCATCCTGTCGCGGTCTTGGCAATCAAAACTTTCCTTTACCTGCATGCTGTTTTAACATGGAAGGAAGTAGCTTGGTCTTCCATTTTCCAAGATGTTGGTCTTGGGAACATTTACATGTCCGGGGTTGTGAGCCCCGCCAAGACAGACATCACCAACAATAACCCACCCCAGAGCTAACTATTGTGCGAATGGAGCATTTAGGGGCCCGTTGCGCTGCTCGAGCACCTTGTGGGTCTGAATAACATCTCTTCCAAGTAGCAACAGAATATCAGCCTTGAGATCGAGTGCTGGGATCTCTATAGCAACCGCCTTGAGATGTGGATGATAGTGAGCAGCTTCAGGAGTTGGTATTTAATTTCGATTGTCAGGAAGCATGTCACATTCGATAAGCTTGGGCAAAGCCAGACTGGATTGGCCATCTGCTGATTCCACTATGAAATTACTCGCTCTTCTCCCAATCACCTTTGAAACACCTGCACACGTCTTAAGAGTGTATGGAGAAGAGTTTTTGCCGATCCCAAAGATATCGAAGAAGGAAGATCTAGCCAGAGACCTGTTGCTCTGATCGTCCAACATAGCATAAGCTCTAAGTCGCTTGTCATGGTAATCCTTTGGATAGATATCAATGAGGCAAATCTTGGCACATGAGTGTCCACCGATCTTGTCTATATGTGCTATATAAATAAAACTTGATTTGATTTGATTTGCACACACCTGTGTGCATGTAGAGGTGGCAATGGGTGAAGCTGAGCCTTGCTCCACGCCGTGATCAAAGGCAGGTCCTTCAAACCTGTGTGTCGCCCATGGTGCAGGACCAGCATGGAGAGCACTGATATGTGAGTTACTTTCACATTCTGAACAGTGGATTTCCATCTTACAGTTCTTTGCTTGATGGCTGGAAGAAGCACAGCATCGGAAACATATCTGATTTTGTCTCAGATAAGCCTTACGTTCTTCCAGAGACTTCTCCCGGAATAACCTGCATTGTTTTTGAGTGGATGAGGTTTTTTGTGGATGGGATACTCTTTGCTTGGGTCTGTAATGGTTTTTTCAGCACTTGGCGTTTGTTCGGAGCTAACCACTTCTGTTCTGTGGACTGTGATAGGCATTTTTGATTTGTCGTGTTTTTCCAGATACTTGTCTGCTTTGAAGGTCATGAAGGTGGGTGGAACCATAGACATGAAACTGGGGTCATTTCTCATTTTGGCCTCATCTTTAATGAAGGTGGCGAAGACCGAAAATGGAGAGAATGACACAGAATAATCGCGTTTGTATCTGGTTCTGTGCGTCATCCATTTCTCTTGCAGGCCAAATGAAAGTTTATCCACTATGGGATGGATTCCATGTGCTGTGTCGAGGTACAGCAATCCTGGTATGTGTCCTTCGCTCTTAGCAGAGTCAATCTCTAACAGTAGGTCACCAAGGTCCCGTAGCAGATGAGGCTCCTTGTTGGTAATTCTGGGGAACTGTTCTAGCCTATCAAACATAGCCTTTTCTAAGGCCTGAGGCGATCCATAACACTCTAGAAGTCTCTCCCACACTTTGTTCAGACCGAGGGAAGGGTAGTTAATATGCACTGCTCTGAGGCGTTTTGCATGTTGTGAGGATTTGTCGCTTAACCACTTAGTCAACAAGTCAAGCTCTTCACTAGCTGTTGGATGTAGACCTTGGATGGCATTTTCAAATGAGGATTTCCATGCCCAGTAGTCACTTGGCTTGTCGCTAAACCTTGTAAGACCTCCAGTGAGCAACTCACGTCTAGTTAGAAATCTGGGAAGGTCAGAAATACTTGAGGTTTCTTGTGGGTGAATCAGAGGACTTGACCATTGTGGTTGTTCATGCACTGCAAAGCTCTTAGGTAGCTGAGAGTCGTTTGCGTTGTTCTTGCAAGGCAGCAACGTGTTTGGAAATCTCTGGTCAAGCATTTCAACTTCCTGCTTGAGTTGGTTGAATGTGGAGTCCGCTGGAGCCTCGTTAGGCTTCAGGGCTGCATGTGGAGTTGATTTCTCATTTTGGAGAAATTGGTCATTCACATACTCGCTTGTGCGTTCTAATGGGTGAAATGTCTGTGGGAAGCGAATGCTTATGGGGTCTTTTTCTATTTGGCTTGCTGCAGCCTCGTACACATTAGCTTCAGCGAGAGGTGTCTCTGCATCTCGTTCCTGATGAAGTGCTTCCAATGTAGCCTCCAGACGTGTTTCTTCCACTCTGAGTTCTGCTTGTTTTACTCTCAATTCAATTTCCTTTTGAGCATAGGCCGCTCTGGCTCGTGCATTGACCGCAGCCAAGCTGGCAGATGACTTACTGGAGCCCTTTGATGATTTTGATGCGTGAGTGTGGACTGATTCATTATCTCCCGGCTGAGACATGTTTAGTTTCTTAGGGAAGACTGACGTGTGTATCCACCTGATATTTTGATGATGTAGACTAATCTGATTTTTTACTGTTCTGCCCTCACTGTCGTTATGAGTACAGATATGCAGACAGATAACTCCTCGACAAGTGGCAAGCGTTTATCTTCTTTAATAAGATGTTTACATCCAAAAGTCAACAGAGTAAAACTGAAAGAAACACAATATACATTGAAATTAGACACTTAGCTGTGATGCAGAAATATATATACAACGGTTAATTACGTCACAAACATCACAAAATATGCATATAAAATGTTTACATGCAAAAGTGCTGTGTAATACACACTACAAAACATGTGCTAACCATACATCAAACATCAATGAATAGCAATCTACTTAAACATTGAAACCTCAAAATAATCGTTGTTATCCTCTTAAGAATATGTACAAAAGCCAAACATACTTACAAGCAATGCTTTCAACAACATAGCAAAGAAGGACGGATGCAGAATCAAGCAATGATATTCTCCTCTCTGTCCCTTTCAACCACGACTCACATATGGGTATCACTTCCTATGTTTTTAATGTAAGTCTTTCCCATTGGCTGGTACTAACAAAAGAAGAAACAAAAAGCAACAGCACCACCTGCTGGCTGGAGTAAGACAGCGTCTTAGACAGCACAGTCTGGCTGCTGTGTAGGTGGGGGTAATGGTGCATGGGCTGCTGGTGGCTGTGTCGGAGGGAGGTAGGTAGGTGGAATTGTCCCAGATTGAGTTCTGCTTGTTTTACTCTCAATTCAATTTCCTTTTCAGCATAGGCCGCTCTGGCTCGTGCTGCCTCCGCTCTAGCCCGTGCATTGACCGCAGCCAAGCTGGCAGATGACTTACTGGAGCCCTTTGATGATTTTGATGTGTGAGTGTGGACTGATTCATTATCTCCTGGCTGAGACATGTTTAGTTTCTCTTTTTTTTTTTTTTTTTTCAAAATCTTTTTATTGGCTTTTTGACCGACATCACAATGGCAATACAGTAGGTACACATGTATAGAAGATGGTCTGTAGGAAAATTAAATAGTTACCTCACCCCCCCACCCTCACGGGCTATGATCACATTATAAACAAGACATAAATCAAAAAGTTACAAAACATAAAACACCAGCATCAAAAAAAGAAAAGAAAAGAGGGGTAGAAATTACATGAAATACAAAGACCAATAACTGAAAATTACATAAAAATACAGATGCTTCTTCATGTTAATAGTCAGTAAAAAATAAATGGAGAGAATGAGTGATTATTTAGAATCGGAGCTTGGATTGAGGCTCTGTGTAAGCCATGTTGCCTTCTGAATTGAAGCCAAATCTTAATAGTACTGGTAACAATTGGGTTGACTGAGATTTTGTGCGTCAATACGGGAAGTTGGGAGCAAATCACAGAGTGTAAAGAGCTAGAGGAGGAGGAGATCTCCATGTGAACCCATGGTGGGCTGGAGTTAGGAGTCTTGGGGCCAGTCCAGTAAAGGAGTCGGTTAATATGAGAGGTAGTGTTAATTTTGTCAGCTATTTTTTAATTTAGTTTTAGTCTTAGTCCTGTGTTACATTTCCTTTTTAGTTTTAGTCATATTTAGTCACCTTCATCCTGTTTTTATTTAGTCAAGTTTTAGTCGACTAAAAGTCTGAGCATTTTAGTCTTATTTTAGTCAAAGAAAACTAATTATTTTAGTCTACTTTTTGTCAATGAAAACGGTTGAGTCTTTTTTAGTCATCAGATTATATAGAACATTTCAGTCAAACTAGTCTAACCAAAACCAATACATTGTCACTTTAGTATATATAAATAAATAAGATTATATCTTGTCCTTATTTGATGAAAAACACCGGTTGAATGATTGAGAAGTTTTGCAGAGAGTATCTGCTCAGGTTTGTGGTGTTTTTACCAGCTGTGTTATGGCCACATTGCTTCCCTTCTGATGAAACAATGCATTCGCTTTATATCTCCGCCTCATTGTAGCGAAAATGGGCTCAAATATCACTTCGTTTATTTCTCCCAAGCAGTGGTGGCTTTAGACTTTTTCCATTGTCAGTCATTTTGACGGACAGGATTGTAACATTTCCGTCATAATCCATTATTACCCGTCGAGTGCACAATTTATCACTCACTCGCGCTGACGGGGGGGGGGTCTTCGGTTAACGCGAGTGCGACCACTGCTCCCAAGCCCTGTTGTTGCCATTTTATTTTCTGTTAAATAAGGTTAGTTAGACCATGAGTTAGACCCGAGTCTTCCTGACAGTTCACAGTGTGCCGCTGCCCGGTGTAATTCAAATGTACCGCGCGCAGCACAGCTGCTGCCTTGCCGCAGCACCGGAAATGGAACCGCTGGGAGAAAAACTGACTTTCAGAAATGTAACGTTATCTTTGATAATATTTCGTCTCCTAATTTTTCGTCAATGAAAGTAAAGAGAGATTTTGGCATAGATTTTATTTAGTAAACTACATTTTCGTCTCGTCACTTTTCGTCAACGATATTGCATGATGATTTCGCTGCAGTTATTGTTTACTGCCATCGGTGCCGTCTCGTCATCGTCTCGTTTTCGTCATGGAAAAAAAGATCGTTGACGAACATATTTCGTCATAGTTTTAGTCAACGAAATTAACACTAATTAGAGGCCCAGTAGTAGTGACGGAAGTTCGGGAGTGCCAAGCCGCCCTCCGACTTGGGGAGCTGAAGAATTGATTTTTTAAGACGAGCGGGTTTGTCATCCCAAATGAACGCATTTAGTTGACTGTCAAGACTGGTGAAAAAAGATGTATTGATGCAAACTGGGATATGCTGGAAGAGATATAAGAACTTCGGCAGAATTACCATTTTAATAAGATTGACACGGCCAACAAGGGATAAGGGAAGGGAAGTGTCACGGTTGAGTGAAGGAAGCAGGACCCAAGCGCAGATAACTCTGATAAACCTTTATTTCAAGGCTAATGGAATGCATACAGACAAAAACAGAACACTCACCGGTGAATTCCGTCACCAACAAAAGAAGCACCGACACTGAACACAGCACGAGACAAGACTAAATACAGGGAGGGATAATTACAAGACACAGGTGAACACAATCGGCTAACGAGACACAGGTGAGGAGGGAGGAGAAAACACAAGAGCCACAGGTGAACACAATCAGCTGACGAGACACAGGTGAGGAGGGAGGAGAAAACACAGGGAACCCAGGGAAACTAACGACAGGAGGAAAATATGACAGAGAACAGTGAAAACACCCAAACCTAGACAGAACTGTGACAGGAAGACCACCTAGATAGATCCGATTTGCATTTAGCTAAGAGTGGTTGAAAATGTTTGGGAAACAGATCTTTAAAGGAGCTGGTGATGGACACCCCCAAGTATCTGAAGCCGTCTGATGCAATATTAAAGGGAAAAGCGGTTGGGGGGAGTGTCTTCGCCAGTTGGTTTACAAAAAATAGTTTGCTCTTTTGGAGATTTAATTTGTAGCCTGATAAACGACCAAACTGCTCAAGGATTGACAATATAGGAGGGAGAGAGGACACAGGGTTGGAAACGTATAGGAGAAGGTCATCCGCGTAAAGGGAAAGTTTGTGAACTATACCATGGCGAGTGATGCCCTCAAACCCATTGTGGCCTCTGAGCCATATAGCTAGAGGCTCGATGGCTAAATTAAACAATAGAGGAGAAAGCGGGCAGCCCTGAGAGGGAAGGCAGACGATTGAATGCCATTTGTGTTTACCGATGCAGAAGGGGAGGCGTATAAAAGTTTAATCCAAGAAATACATTTGGAGTCAAAGCCACATTTTTCTAAAATGAAGAACAAGTAGCTCCACTCCACCCTATCAAAAGCTTTTTCCGCATTGAGTGAAACTATGACTTCGGGGACATTGGACGGGGGCGAGAAAATAACATTAAGTAGCCTCTTGGTATTGAAGAAAGAGTGTCTCCCTATCATAAAGCCTGTTTGGTCAAGCCGAACTATAGAAGGTATCACGAGTTGGAGGCGGAGGGACAAAATCTTAGGCAGTATTTTACAATCAACATTTAGGAGGGAAATTGGTCTGTAGCTGCCACAAAGAGTAGGATCTTTATCCTTCTTCAATAGTAGAGAGATGGATGCCATGGATAGGGTTTGAGGTAATCTGCCTTCTATAAGGGAATCATTATACATCCTTGCTAGAATTGGGGCCAAAAGAAACGAATACGCCTTGTAGAATTCGACTGTGAAGCCGTCCGGACCAGGGGATTTCCCATTTTGCATAGATGTGATGGCTTCCTGTATCTCTAAAGTGGAAATGGGGTCCCCCATTCCGCCTGCGTTAACTACGTCAATTTGGGGGAAAGTTATGGAGTCAAGAGGATTTGGGTTTATTGTGCCAATTATGGGGCATTCAGAAGTGTACAAATGATTATAAAATTCAATGACATTTTCAATCGGGTCAGAGACTAAATTGCCTTCGGGCGACTTTACTTTGGGGATTAATCTGGAGGCGTTAACTGCCCGAGCCTGTTGAGCCAGAAGCCTCCCAGCCTTGTCCCCCTGTTCAAAAAAGCGCTGCTTAGTTTGCCTCAATTGTCTCTCCGCTACGCTCGTCATTAAAAGGTCATGTTCCAAATGTAATAATATGCGTTTTTTATATAAGGTCGGTGAGGGGGAGGAGGAATACGTTTCATCAATTCGGAGAAGTTCTTCCAAAATTGCCGACAGCCGAACCCTTTCATCCTTTCTTAGTTTGGAAACATACGATATAACCTGCCCACGAACATAGGCTTTGAGTGCCTCCCACACTGTTCCACAACTTACGTCAGCAGTGTCATTAATTTCGATATATAAATGAATCTGTGAATTAACAAAGTCCTTAAACTTGTCATCTGACAGCAGGTGGGAACTAAACCTCCACAACTTAGCGGGAGTAAAACTAAGAGGGAAGTGGATGTCAATAGGATGGTATTGACACGCACTGGCAAGGTGTAGCAAGCTGTCATCAAGCAGAAAAAAATCTATTCGCGAGAATGTGTGGTGGACGTGTGAGAAAAAAGAGAAAGCTTTACTTTGAGGCTTTTTAAATCTCCAAGGGTCTGAGATTCCTAATTGTGCTGCATAATTTGAGACTACATTAGCGGATTTTGAGAGAGTGCCAAGCTTAAGGGATGACCTGTCGAGGTGCACATCTTGAATCAAGTTAAAATCTCCACCCATGATTATGCGGTGATTGTCTGCGTTCGGGATTTTAGCAAAAAGGTTCATAAAGAATTGGTCATCATCCCAGTTGGGTGCGTAAACGGAAACCAAAATGATAGGCATGCCCTGCAAGACACCTGCAACTATGACGTAGCGGCCATTATTGTCGAGAATAGTATTTGTTGGTACGAACATCACACTCTTGTGAATAATAATGGTAGCACCTCTGGCTCTACTAGAAAATCTTGAGTGGAAGTAATGGCCCATCCACGCCCGCTTGATGCAAAGGGTGTCATACGTTTTAAGGTGTGTTTTTTGTAAAAATATAATGTCCCCTTTAAGATGTTGCAGTCGAGTCAAGACCTTACCAATTTTAATAGCTTTGTTCATTCCTCTGGTGTTCCAGGAGATCAGGTGCACATTTCTGCCAGCAGTCGTCATACTGTTAGTCATATGGGGAGTCTAATGAAGGTGGTCTGAAACCGTTGTGCTTTCCGAGGACTGAGGGGAGAGGAGTGGTGGGGGGGAAGAAGAAGACGGGGAAGGGGAAAAAAACAGTACAAAAAAAAAAAGCGAAGGCAAAAATAGACAAACCATAAACAAAACACAACCCATAAACCCAAATGTGACCATACCTGGAGCATCCCAAATACAAACCTTGACTGAGCGCTATAGCTCAAAGCTCAACAGCTGAACTTATCTTCCGGGGTCCCGTTCCCTATACTAAAAGCGGGAAGCCCATTGTAACACGGAAGACTATTAAAGTGAACAAACAAAAAAAAACTCAAGTGTATATACAGTGGGGCAAAAAAGTATTTAGTCAGCCACCAATTGTGCAAGTTCTCCCACTTCAAAAGATGAGAGAGGCCTGTAATGTTCATCCTAGGTACATTTCAACTATGAGAGACAGAATGGGGGGAAAGAATCCAGGAAATCACATTGTAGGATTTTTAATGAATTAATTGGTACATTCCTCCGTAAAATAAGTATTTGGTCACCTACAAACAAACAAGATTTCTGGCTCTCACAGACCTGTAACTTCTTCTTTAAGAGCCTCCTCTGTCCTCCACTTGTTAACTGTATTAATGGCACCTGTTTGAACTCGTTATCAGTATAAAAGACACCTGTCCAAAACCTCAAACAGTCACACTCCAAACTCCACTATGGCCAAGACCAAAGAGCTGTCAAAGGACACCAGAAACAAAATTGTAGACCTGCACCAGGCTGGGAAGACTGAATCTGCAATAGGTAAGCAGCTTGGTGTGAAGAAATCAACTGTGGGAGCAATTATTAGAAAATGGCATACAAGACATACAAGACCACTGATAATCTCCCTCGATCTGGGGCTCCACGCAAGATCTCACCCCGTGAGGTCAAAATGATCACAAGAACGGTGAGCAAAAATCCCAGAACCACACGGGGGGACCTAGTCAATGACCTGCAGAGAGCTGGGACTAAAGTAACAAAGGCTACCATCAGTAACACACTACGCCGCCAGGGACTCAAATCCTGCAGTGCCAGACGTGTCCCCCTGCTTAAGTCAGTACATGTCCAGGCCCGTCTGATGTTTGCTAGAGAGCATTTAGATGATCCAGAAGAGGATTGGGAGAATGTCATATGGTCAGATGAAACCAAAATAGAACTTTTTGGTAAAAACTCAACAAGACGTGTTTGGAGGAGAAAGAATGCTGAGTTGCATCCAAAGAACACCATACCTACTGTGAAACATGGGGGTGGAAACATCATGCTTTGGGGCTGTTTTTCTGCAAAGGGACCAGGACGACTGATCCGTGTAAAGAAAAGAATGAATGGGGCCATGTATCGTGAGATTTTGAGTGACAACCTCCTTCCATCAGCAAGGGCATTGAAGATGAAACGTGGCTGGGTCTTTCAGCATGACAATGATCCCAAACACACCGCCCGGGCAACAAAGGAGTGGCTTCGTAAGAAGCATTTCAAGGTCCTGGAGTGGCCTAGCCAGTCTCCAGATCTCAACCCCATAGAAAATCTTTGGAGAGAGTTGGAAGTCTGTGTTGCCCAGCGACAGCCCCAAAACATCACTGCTCTAGAGGAGATCTGCATGTAGGAATGTGCCAAAATACCAGCAACAATGTGTGAAAACCTTGTGAAGACTTACAGAAAACGTTTGACCTCTGTCATTGCCAACAAAGGGTATATAACAAAGTATTGAGATGAACTTTTGTTATTGACCAAATACTTATTTTCCACCATAATTTGCAAATAAATTCTTTAAAAATCAGGCAATGTGATTTTCTGGATTGTTTTTCTCATTTTGTCTCTCATAGTTGAGGCATACCGAGGATGAAAATTACAGGCCTCTCTCATCTTTTTAAGTGGGAGAACTTGCACAATTGGTGGCTGACTAAATACTTTTTTGCCCCACTGTATATGCATAGAATAGTAATTATAACAACATCCATAGATAGGTAAACAGCCAGCCAATATAAGCATAGCAGAGGGCAATAAGGCACTGACATAGATCTCAAGTAACATACATACAAAAAATAAGGCCCAGAGATCAAGTCAAACAAATAAAATTGCACTTTAAGGGTTTAAAACCCATAGAAGGAATCAGTTCAAACAGCATTCAGAACAGTCCAAGTACTTGGGTCCCATGTAGTCAGTAGCAGGTGCATTCATGTTCATTGCAATATCAGCACTAGGCTCAAACTATCAGTGCAAATACCAGAGCGGCTAAGGTGCATGTAAAAAAAGTGTCAATGAAAGCAGAATCCGAAAAAAAAGTAGTAATAGTCTCTTACTAAACGTCCCATCAGACGCAAGAGTTATCGGCACCGTTAATGCTAGTCAGCGTCAGGACGAATGGATACTATGTAGCCTTTAGCCTCTGCCACCGAGGAGAATCTCTTCTTACCTCCCTCCTTCGATACGATGGAAAGCCTCGCAGGGAACAGCAGGGCTGGATTGAGCCTTAGGTTGTAAAGCTCCGCCATCACCTCTCGGTATTTGTAGCGCTGTTCCATCACTTCGGGTGTGTATTCCTCGTAGATGGCGATGGGCGTACCTTGGTACTGTAGCTTGCCTCTCCTGGCCCGGGCCTCGCGGATCATTTTCTCCTTCTGCTGGTACCTGTGGACGTGGATGATGACCGGCCGTGGCCTTTGCCCCGGCTTGGGCTTGTCGGACAGTGAGCGGTGGGCCCTGTCGCACTCCGGCGGCGAATCAAGGACACCCTCACCAAAGACCTCCATCAGCAGCTTCGGGAAGAATATCGAGGGATGAGGGCTGGATTCTGTTGCGCCGGCTGCGGGACTCGAGATCAGTGACTTTGGCCAGTAGTTTAACATTGCTGTCCGTTAGCGTAGCACAGGTAGCCTCCAGGGCTAACATGCGTTCGTCCTGCAAGTTAGCATTGGACTCGAGCGAAGCAATTGTCTGCCTGTGGTCTGACACAGTCGCTTGGATTCGGTCTAGTTTTGCTTCGAGAGTTGAGATGGCAGACTTAAAGTCGGCAGAGAGAGCTCTACGGTGGTCTTCAAGGAGGCCAGCTATGCCCTCTACACATGTAATCTCACTTTTACACACCAAAATAACGTTAACACAGAGTAAACGTTTGCTAATGGAAAGTCTATGTTGTCCCAAGAAAAAGTTCACGACTATCGATAAAAAATATATCAATAAACCTATTGTTACTTTTCGCGGTATTCCCCACACATTGCCAGTACACTATTACTGTAATATTTACACTTACCCATGTCCAAATGGATCCTTGTTGTTGTCTTTGTATTCTTCTTCTTCAGAAGAGTGGAAGACTTCAGGTTCTGAGGGTCTATCTTCACTGCTGCTAGCGAAAAAAAACTCTAGCGAAGTCGGTGACTGTAAAGTTTTTTTTAAGCCATTTTCTGTCTCTCTCTTTCTCCTCACAGACGTAAACTGATGGGAGACACGTGGTTTATGGTTTTTTTTAATTGGTGGGTAGGTCCTTAGTGATTTCTCGATGTCCATTGGTCATTTCAGACCATGATGGCTGCCGGCCGAGATTTCCTTGACGGACACACCAATCCACCAATCCCACACAGTGTAAAGTCAAGCTGCTTTGAGCGGCCATATTGGCTGCTGTGCCCTGGTTACAGTCTCACAGGAGATACCGCTGGAAAGCTACACTTCCAGCGATTCCGCGAATATCTGAAAAGAAATAGCCGTTGTGTATTTTATTATGTGAAGCACTAAATGGTTTTAGAAAAATATGGACTCTTTGTTTGTAGATATCTACTAAACTACAGCAAATAAAGAGAGTAGGCCTGTTATACTGAGTGATATACACACTGCTCTGCTTTCTCTCTGGAAACATTGCGTCGCGATGAAAGCAGTTAATAAAATAATATCCAGGGGATGCATGCAGAGCTGTCATTGGCTGAGATAAGTCCGGCCGTGCGTCACGACTCTTTGGAACATCTCTGTTGCCGGAAATGCATCCACGAAGGAGCCGTGGAGGACCGTGGAGGACCCATCAGTGTATCCTCGGATAGAGCTCCTCCAGAGAGCCTCCTCGATGCTCGATGCTCGGTCCTCGAAGTGCATTTAGAGAAATGAGATGTCCTTCAACATGGCGCGCTGAAATTCATTTCCAGGTCACTACCGGAGGAGTCGAGGAGTCGAGGAGGGGGATTTGATGAAATGAGAAAGGGCCTCGGTGTAGGTTAAAAATGATCCGCTGCAACCCTTTATTCTATACATTGATTGCAGCACAGAAAGTAAATAGAGGAGACAGCTGGACAAAAGAACATCTTTGTGTTTCAAAGCTCTTTTAGTTTTAACCTGATGTTATAAGCTTCTTAGTTTTTGCAACGGTCTGTAAATATACACAACTTTATAATAAATGCACACATTTACCTTTTTCTAGGTTGTTAACATCGCCAATTTATCAGTGGATGTTTGCTGGAACTACTTGTAAACAGCGTTGTTTCCTGACGGACACACACAGCGTGACTCCGGTCAGGTAGAGACCGGTCTCAAGTCAGCACCGCTGCAGACTCGCTGTTTGAGGGCTTGATAGCCCACTCCCCCTCCACACTCGTTGCTTTGGAACAGCCCTCAATATGGTGGACCCTCCGCGTGAACGCGCAAACGAAGGGGTATGGTGTAGGGGTAGGGTGTAGGGGGCGGTTTGGGAATGGGCCTCTAAATGCACATCGAGGGCCGAGGATCGAGCGTCGAGGAGGCTTTCTGGAGGAGCTATAACCGAGGATACACTGATGGGTCCTCCACGGCTCCTCCGCGGATGCATTTCCGGAAACGGTGGAGGCGTGATGCACGGCCGGACTTATCTCATCCAATGACAGCTCTGCATGCATCCCCTGGATATTATTTTAGAAACTGCTTTCATCACGTTGCGATGTTTCCAGAAAGAACAGCTGTGAGGTCCGTGCAGAAAGCAGAGCAGTGTGTATAATATATATCACTCAGTATAACAGGCCTACTCTCTTTACTTGCTTTAGTTTATATCTACAAACAAAGAGTCGATATTTTTCTAAGACCATTTAGTGCTTCACATAATAAAATACACGACGGCTGTAGCCTGATTATGCTTTACGAGCTGTAGGTGTGTGTGGTACAGTGTGTAGGTGTGTGCGTGGTACAGTGTGTAGGTGCGTGTTGTACAGTGTGTAGGTGTGTGTGTGTGGTACAGTGTGTAGGTGTGTGTAGTGCGTACGGCGGCAGACGGTCTCAGTTGGTTTGGTGTCCTCTGCTTACTTTTAATACTTGTAAATACAACTTTTGGCCCGTAATTTCAATTTCCCATTTCAGCGACCAGAGAGAGGGGGGGGGGGGATATATCCAGTCTCTGTTTGTGTTACATTATTATGAGAGTGCTCTCATACTTGTTTGATTCTGAAATTGTATATATTTATATAAATATATGTGTGTGTGTGTCCGCATCTGTGGCCTGTTATTGTCTCATTATACCGCACTGTCAATTAATCAAAGTAAATATATAAGTCATCATGAATACATCTGTCCATCAGATAGAGGGCCGCTGTGCCTCCTGTCATCATTAATGGACGTCTCTTTAAAATGACCGCTCAGAGGAGAGGAGTTCTCATTTCTCTAACCGCCTGCTGCTTCCCCTCCTCTCTCCTCGGTTCCCCTCCTCAGTCCTCCGCTCGCATCTCCTGTGGGCGGGACTAAGTATCGAGGATAGGAGTCGAGGAAGGGAAATTTGAGTATTGAGAAACCTCTCAAGAACCGTCCTGGGACAAACCACACACAGTGCATTGTGGAAGGAGTCTGAAATAGGACATGTTGTGATTTGTGCTTCCAAAAGAAATGTTTTATTAGATTTTAATATAACCCTTCCATGTGGTGTGTCTGAGTGTAGAGAAAGGGAGGCAGTTTGGAGTTGATAAATAAATAAACAGCGATAAAATAACACACTGAGCATTTTCAAGCACAATAAAGAGAAAGTAAGTCAATAAGATATTTTTAGTAAAGTTAGGGTGTCGTTGAAATGGAACCGTACATAATTCATAATCTAACTTTTTTATTTATTTTTTATTTTAATATAATTATCTATTTTACCCTGATGTTTACCACTGTTCATTTTAGGTGTAAGAAACATTAAAAAAAAAATGAACTAATTTAAATAAATCAATTAAAAAAGATGGGTAACAAAAGGTAAAAAGGTCCTCTCTGAAGAACCAGCACCTTACCGTGGTAGAGAGGTTTGTGTGCCCTGATGAACCTGGGGGCTGTGTTGTCTGGAACCTTGTGTTCCTGGTAGGGTCTCCCATGGCAAATTGGTCTCAGGCAAGGGGCCAGACTAAGATTGGTTCAAAAGACCTCATGAAAGAACAACAAAGAAGTGAGGATACCCGGCCCGGAGGAAGCCCGGGGTCCCCTTCTGGAGCCAGGCCCAGAAGGAGGACTCGTTAGTCATGGATTGGCCATAACAAACACCATGTTCGAACATAAGGATGCTCATAAGTGTACGTGGTACCAGAGCACACTAGGCAGAAGGTCCATCATCAATTTCGTTATTGTATCATCTGACCTGAGGTCGTATGTTTTGGACACTCAGGTAAAGAGAGGGGCGGAGTTGTCAACTGATCACCATCTGGTGGTGAGTTGGGTCGAGTGGCGGGGGAAGCCTCTGGATAGACCTGGTAAGCCCAAACGTGTAGTTCGGCTGAACTGGGAACGTCTGGAGGAGGCCTAAGTTCAGGAGGCCTTCAACTCACACCTCCGACGGAGCTTTTCGGGCATTCCTGTGGAGGTTGGGGACATTGAACCAGAGTGGTCGATGTTCAAAGCCTCTATTGCCGAAGCCGCGGCGGGGAGCTGTGGTCTCAAGGTCTTAGGTGCCTCAAGGGGGCGGTAACCCTCGAACCTCCTGGTGGACACCGGTGGTCAGGGAAGCCGTCCAACTGAAGAAGGAGGCCTTCAGAGATTTGTTATCCCGGGGGACTCCCGAGGAAGTTGCAAGGTACCGACAGGCCCGAAGGGCAGCAGCCTCAGCCGTGGCCGAGGCAAAGCAGCGGGTGTGGAGAAGTTCGGAGAAGACATGGAAAAGGACTTTCGGGCGGCACCAAAGTTGTTCTGGAAAACTGTCGACACCTCAGGAGGGGGAAGCAGGGGAACCATCCAAGCTGTGTACAGTAAGGATGGGACGTTGTTGATCTAAACTGATGGAGTGTTAGGGCGTTGGAAGGAACACTTTGAGGAACTCCTGAACCCGACAACTCCGCCCTCTATGTTGAGGCAGAGCTGAAGTATGACGGGGGATCAACACCAATCTCCCGGGGGAGGTCACTGAGGTCGTCAAACAACTCCGTAGTGGCAAAGCCCCGGGGATGGATGAGATCCGCCAGAAATGCTGAAGGCTCTGGGTGTTGAGGGACTGTCATGGTTGGACACGGTCTCATCAACATTGCGTGGAAGTCGGAATCAGTACTGAAGGAGTGGCAGACCGGGGGTGGTGGTTCCCCTTTTCAAAAAGGGGGATCAGAGGGTGTGTGCCAATTACAGAGGGCATCACACTACTCAGCCTCCCCGGAAAAGTTTACTCTAAGGTACTCGAAAGGAGGGTCAGGCCGATTGTCGAACCTCAGATTGAGGAGGAACAATGCGGATTCCATCCTTGTCGTGGAACGATGGATCAGCTTTTTTACTCTCGCAAGGATCCTGGAGGGGGCCTGGGAGTACGCATATCCGGTTCTACATGTGTTTGTAGACTTGGAGAAGGCGTAATGACCGAGTTCCCAGGGAGTTACTGTGGGAGGGCAAAAGGCAAAAGCTCTCTGTTCTACCGGGCCATTTTCGTTCCTACCCTCACCTATGGTCATGAAGGATGGGTCATGACCAAAGAACGAGATCGCGGATACAAGCGGTTGAGATGAGTTTTCCTCCGCAGGGTGGCTGGTGTCTCCCTTAGGGATAAGGTGAGAAGTTCGGTCATCCGGGAGGGACTCGGAGTTGAACCGCTCCTCCTTCGCGTCGAAAGGAGCCAGTTGAGGTGGTTCGGGCACCTAGTTAGGATGCCACCTGGGTGCCTCCCTAGGGAGGTGTTCCAGGCACGTCCAGCTGGGAAGAGACCAAGGGGTAGACCTAGGACCAGGTGGAGGGATTATATCTCTTCGCTGGCCTGGGAGCGCCTTGGGATCCCCCAGTCAGAGCTGGTTGATGTGGCCAGGGAAAGGAAAGTTTGGGGCTCTCTGCTGGAACTGCTACCCCCGCAACCTGACCACGGATAAGCGGGAGAAGATGGATGGATGGATGGGTAACAAAAGGTTTTCGGGAAATACAAAAATAAACTTTTTATTATATTCACGAATGTTGGTATTTGCGTTGTTCAGTGAATTTAACTCATTATTGTTTTATAATTGTATATGTCGTCAATCATCTTTCATTTTGTCTGAATATAATTTATTCAACATAACAAATTATAATTTCATGGTGCTTCTGAAATGTACAATGTTACAATCTTGGAATAAATAATAACAATATTGAACATGTTTAAAAAACAAAGTACAGCATTGAAGATATGGCTTGTTAACCTTACATTTATATTATCGCTATTCTTTTCAGTTTTTTAGCAATATTAGTGAATGAACAGTGCCTGTGACTGAAGTTCAATCTTCTAAGCCAAGATAAACTCTTGAGCAACACTGCAACAAATAAAGCCCAATATATTAATATCTCAAGAAAAATAGCAATAAAATAAAGGGTTTAAAACATGCTTAAGAACAACATAAAAAATGATGATCTCCTTTTGCATTTTCATTCCACCCCGACTCAGCCCACCTCCACTGAGGATGTCAGTTGATCGTTTTTTTAGTGGCTTAACCATTAGGACTGTCTCCTCTGTGGAGGTCGTACAGAGTGACTCGCCACATCCAGGCAGGCGTGAAGTGACAGGATCACATGTGCAGGACTGGAGAAGAAGGAGCTTTGCATGTCAACCAGAGTGGAGGGAGAGGGAGGGCAAAGGAGCTAGATGATGGAGAGAACCAAGAACGAGGAGGAGAAAAGGCAAGTCACTGCCCAGTGGAACTGAGAGACTGCTCACACAAACTGTAAATAAGACGTATTTTACAGGACTTTTATCCGGAAAACAAGGAAATAAGAAAACCAGAGTCTCAGTCCCAATCCCAAACCACGCCCTACACCTTCACCCTACCCCTTCACACTACCCCTCCGTTTACGCGTTCGCGCAGAGGGTCCGCCACATTAAGTGCTGTTCCAAACCAAACAGGTGTGGAGCGGGAGTGGGCTATCAACCATCAAACAGCGAGTCTGCATATATACATCCATGGTTGCAGTCAAATAGTCCATTTAGCTTAGGAACCTTCCTAACGGAGTGAATGACCCGGAATTACCTCAGTAGCAGCCATGATAAGTGCCGTTCGAATTCTCTAGATCAGGGTCGGCAACCCCTGGCACGCGTGCCAGCATTGGCACGCGGCACCGTAACCAGTGGCACGCTAGGAATAAGTGAGAATAAGTGTGCAAAATATTAAATTGTATTTTGGGATCCTGAACGAGGCCGCCGCCAGAGCGTGTCTCCCCGTTACCCGCAGAAGGAAGCCATGCACACAACGCAGCCCCGCTCTCTTTAACTCCAGGTGACTTTCTGCCGCTTTCCTCCGTGGTGCTGATCGTTTCACCACAGAGAGGAAAGCACTTCACTAACTGCAGCACCCATAAGGAGCTGTACAAATGCCGCAGTTTCTGCGTGGCTGTGTATTTAGTTGAAAGCCCAGTGGCGATCTGATCATCTCTCATTGAATAATATGCTACAAAGGGGCGGACTGGCCATCTGTGTGTTGAACTTTCCTGTCGGCTCCCAGACCGTAGTCGAGGAGTACAGACCTCTGTTTTTCTGCTTCCTCGTTTCACTTCCAGAAACATACACACGTTCTCTCACTGTCGCTCTACCATCCACAAACACGTATGCACAAGCACACACCCCTCTCTCTCTCTCTCAAAGGGACAGCGATCTCATCTCACTCTGCATGACCCTAATATCATAACATGTGTGCTCTGGAGAATCACAGAACGGACAATCGTCCTTATTATTATGCCGTTTAAACCAATTATTTAAATGTGTTTGTTAAATTCGACATCATGTAAGTTGCGCTGACAGGTCCACAGAGAGGCTCCCCCGCCCTCCTGCTGATAGTTGACAAGCGTCATGCTCCTCACCCCCCCCCCCCACTTGATAATTCTCGATCGTTGGCACGCTGGTAACAATTTTTTTTGAAAATGGCACTTCATATGAAAAAGGTTGCCGACCCCTGCTCTAGATGATAGGAAAGGAGATTTCAAACTTCCTTTATAACCTCCTTTAGCTTAAAGGCCCTGACACACCAAGCAGTCACCAGAGAACTCGCCAACGCCGACTGTTGCGTCGCCGTGTTCTCCTGCGTCTTGGCCATGTGTCGCACTGGAACACACCGCAAAGACTTCAGCCGAGCATGTACGAACTGCGCATGCGTGAGTGGCAATAACTCTCCTTACCAGCAGGCAGCGGTAGTGTGTATTCGTCATTCAAAAGAGGCAACAAACGAAAGACAGAGAAGAAGAACAGACTGCGTGATCTAAACAAACAACAAATAGCGTGTGCGTTCCATTTTCACTGGCGTCCATCGAAAACATGTTTCGTGCGGTACTGGAGCTATCAGGCATTTGAGTGTTGCTTGTGGAAGACATTCTCAAGCAACCGTTTCGCTTCTCATGCACTGATTCGCTAGCTGAACAGCCAATCAGAGTGATTTATTTGTCCGACTGCCTGTGACCGACGCACGGCCATGAAAGGCCAAAATAAGGCGTGTCACGGCCGACGGTGCGGGACACACCAAATTGAGTTTGGGCAACAGGGCACGCTTAACGAAAACGGCCGATTTCGGCCTGGTGTGTCAGGGCCTTAAGAACCACTGGACCTCCCTTTACGAAAGGAAAGGAGAAAATGCTGCCCCACAATGCCTTGCAGCCGCAGCATTTGCCGTCACACAACAGTCGGGCGTTCACGGAAACAACCGATTATGACCGAGAAATTATATCAGGAAAGTTACGGTGCTTATTAAACTTTTTAAAATGGTAAGGACTAACATGTATAATAAATACATTTGTATTGATTTTAAGATATTTTCTTAGTTCATATAATCATACGTATTGGGATCATTTGTATTAATGTGGACCGGAGGGAGAGGTTGATGAGCATAAGTTTCACTTTCCTTTTTTATTTAAATTCCAACTTTGGTCATGAAGAATATGTTTCTCTGTTGTCCACGTTCATAAAGCATAAAGCAACAGCATCAGAGCACGGTGCAGAGTCTCTAGATGAGTATACAGTAGTCCCTCCTTTTTATTATACATCCATGTTGTAGTCCGCTGTATAGAAAACTGTAGTTTCCATAGTTTCCCCACAGCAGCAGACGCACATTTATGACGTCCGCTGGCGCATCATAAACACGTTGGATAGTGATAGTGCAGTCGGATTCTCTAAAGCACCGCAGTCTCTTCTCCTAAGTCCTTTTGAATTCTCCTATCCACTATCCGTTAACCCTGTGACGTTTCACTCAGAGGTCAAGGGATAGACGATAGGGATAGAACGCTTAGTGAGTGAACAGGTAAAGGTGTTTTTATGTACAAATTACATCCTGTCTAAACATCAGTCAGGCTTCAGAAAGCAACATAGCACCATCACTGCCACAATGAAAGTGGTGAATGATGTGGCGAGTATTTTAGATAATAAGCAGAGTTGTGCAGCTCTATTTATTGACCTTTCAAAAGCATTTGACACCGTCGATCATCACAGTGGTTGAACATTGCTAATGGTGTTCCTCAAGGTTCTGTTTTAGGTCCACTTTTATTCTCCATCTACATCAACAGTTTAGGTGAAAATGTGGATGGAGCTACTTTACATTTTTATGCAGATGATACTGTGATGTATTGTGCAGGTCCCTCCATTAAGGAGGCTGGTGTTAAATTACAGGCTGTTTTTAACATTATTCAGACTCAGCTCTCTGAACTAAAGCTTCTTTTAAATGTTGAGAAAACCAAGGTAATGCTCTTTTCTAAAGCTAAAAAGACACCAGAGCCTGTTTTAGATATTGTAACTACGCAAGGAATAAAACTTGAAGTGGTTACCTGTTACAATTACCTTGGTATCTGGCTTGATGATTGTCTCACTTTTAAACTTCATGTCAATAACCTGCTTAAAAAGCTGAGGGTTAGGCTAGGTTTCTTCTACAGGAACAAGTCTTGTTTCTCACTTGAGGCCAGGAAAAGGCTAGGCAAGGCAAGTTTATTTATATAGCACTTTTCAACACAAGGCAATTCAAAGTGCCTTACAAAAAATGAAAGACATTAAGAAAATGGCATTTAAAATCAGTCATTAAAAAGAGAAGCTAATAAAAATAAACATTAAAAGAAAAAATATATGGATAAAAGTTACAGTGCAGTCTAAGATATGAATAGTTCAATTAAAAGCAGCGACAAAAAGAAAAGTCTTCAGCCTGGATTTCAAAGTAGTCTTTGGGAGTTTGTTCCAGATATTTGGAGCATAATAACTGAACGCTGCTTTACCATGTTTAGTTCTGACTCTGGGGACAGAAAGCTGACCAGTCCCTGAAGACCTGAGAGATCTGGATGGTTCATAATTTAGCAGTAGATCAGAAATGTATTTTGGGCCTAAACCATTCAAAGCTTTATAAACCAGCAGCAGTATTTTGAAATCTATTCTTTGACACACAGGAAGCCAGTGTAAAGACTTCAGAACAGGAGTGATGTGATCCACTTTCTTAGTGTTAGTGAGGACTCGAGCAGCGGCGTTCTGAATCAGCTGCAGCTTCCTAATAGATTTTTTAGTTAGACCTGTGAAGACACCATTGCAGTAGTTGAGTCTACTGAAGATAAAAGCATGGACAAGTTTCTCCAAATCCTGCTGTGACATTAGTCTTTTAATCCTAGATATGTTCTTTAGGTGATAGTAGGCTGATTTAGTAACTGTTTTAATGTGACTGTTGAAACTCAGGTCAGAGTCCATGACTACACCTAGATTTCTGGCTTATCTGTTGTTTTGAACATTGCAGACTGAAGCTCAGCGCTAATTTTTATACGTTCTGCCTTGGCTCCAAAAACCATTACCTCAGTTTTAATCTTTGTTTAATTGGAGAAAGTTCTGACACATCCAGTCATTGATTTGTTCAATGCACTTACTCAGTGTTTGAATTGGAGCATAGTCTCCTGGTGAAATTGTTACGTAAATGTGTGTGTCATCTGCATAGCTATGGTAACTTATTTTGTTGTTTTTCATTATCTGAGCCAGTGGTAGCATGTAGATGTTAAAGAGAAGAGGCCCCAAGATGGAGCCTTGAGGAACCCCACATGTCATATTTGTCAACTCAGATGTGTATTTACCTATAGAAACAAAGTTGTTTCTGTACTTTAAGTAGGATTCAAACCAATTTAGGACTGTTTCCGAAAGTCCCACCCAGTTTTCCAGTCGGTCTAGTAATATGCTGTGGTCAACAGTGTCAAACGCAGCACTGAGATCTAATAATACTAACACTGAAGTTCTGCCACTGTCTGTGTTTAAGTGGATGTCATTAAAGACCTTTACAAGAGCAGTCTCAGTGCTGTGGTTTGGACGAAAGCCTGACTGGAACACATCGAAACAGTTATTTAAATGCAAGAAGTTACTCAAGTGTTGAAAAACAACTTTTTCAATGATTTTACCTAGAAATAGGAGGTTTGATATGGGCCTATAATTGTTCATTACTGAAGCATCTAGATTATTATTTTTTAAGAGCGGTTTAATGACTGCAGTTTTCAGGGCCTGTGGAAAAATACCTCAGTGAAGAGATTTGTTTACTATATGAAGTAGATCTGAGGCCATGCAAGGCAAAACATCTTTGAAAAATGCCGTTGGAATAATATCAAGGCAGCAGGAGGAGGATTTCAGAAATTGTATAATGTCCTCTAGGTTTTTATCATTAATCTGATGGAATTGTGTCATGGTGTTTGAATTGATGTTAAGTGGACACAGAGACAACACATTTGCTGTACCTGATGCAGAGGCACTGACTGCTTGTCTGATTTTCTGAATTTTGTCAGTGAAAAAGGAGGAAAAATCATTGCACGCCCTGGTAGATAGAAATTCAGAGGCTACTGACACTGGGGGGTTAGTTAGTCTGTCGACGGTAGCAAACAAGGTACGTGCGTGGTTTTTGTTTTTGGTAATGATGTCAGAGAAGAACGATTGTCGTGCGTTTTTCAATTCCATATTATAAAGGCCAAGTCTCTCTTTATAGATTTCAAAGTGAACCTGGAGATTTGTTTTTCTAGTCACTGTGACCTTTTTACCTGTGCTGGATTATGGTGATTTGATGTATATGAATGCACCTGCCAATTGCCTGGTCAAGTTAGATGCTGCGTATCACAGCGCACTGAGATTTGTGACAAACTGTAAAGCATTAATCCATCACTGTACCCTGTATGCAAGGGCTGGTTTGCTTTCACTAACTGTACGGAGGCTCAGTCACTGGTACATTTTTATATACAAAGCCATGTTAGGGAAACTTCCATCCTACATCTGCTCCCTGATCTCACGGAAAATTGTAAGTGGCTACTGCCTGAGATCGCATGCTGTGGTTTTATTAAATGTGCCAACTGCTAGGACTGTCTTAGGGAAGACAGCTTTTAGATGCGCAGCTCCTCTGTCTTGGAATAGTCTGCAAATTAAATGGAAACTGAACAATCTGGTGCCACTAAATGTTTTTAAAAGCTCGGTTGGATGCTAGTCAATCGGAAGCTATTGGTACCTGTTTATGTGGATAATTATATAAATGATGCTGTAAGATGTCCTTTTGTTGTTCTATTTATGTTTTTATGTTTCATGTGGAACTACTTGAGCAGGTCTCCCTTGAAAAAGAGATCAATGATCTCAAAGGGATTCATCTGTATAAATAAAGGTTTGAAATGAAATGAAGACGTTAGGAGCTGATTTTTGGACTATTCGACCGCAACCATGGTCTGCATCAGTGCTGACTGGAGACCGGTCTCTACCTGACCGGTCTCCATCTCAACGTGTGTGTCCGTCAGGAAACAGGCTGTTTACAAGTAGTTCCAGCAAACATCCACTGATAAATTGCGATATTAACAACCTCATGATAACCTCATATATTTTTTAACTTAGGATCATACCTGTGTTTAGTCTAGAAAAAGATAAATGTGTGCATTTTATTATAAAGTTGTGTATATTTACAGACTGTTGCAAAAACTAAGAAGCTTATAAACATCAGGTTTAAAACTAAAAGAGCTTTACAAAAAAGTAACACAATTAAAGATGTTTGGAGTTTTATTTTAGTTAATTAATTTTTATTTTGTGTCTAAGAGATGCTGATCTGAAACCGTTGTTACTTACAGTTATGGCATTTCCTGTTTCTGCCGGAGAGAGGGGAGTTTGTCCCAAAGCCTGCCGCTTTATTTACTCCCTCCACATGACAGGAGGGAGCCTCGTTGAGCTGCGAGTGTCACTCACTCCGTCACGGAGGGGGAGTGTGTAGGGGTACATTAGGGTGTAGGGCGAGGTTTGGGATTGGGCCGCCTCAATGTGAAAACAACCATCGGATGTGGGTTGCCATGAGGATGCGTCCTACCTGCTGATGATAGAGAGTGAGAGAGGTGACAGAATTAGATCAGGGGAGATTATAAAAGCCAGGCTGAGAAAGAGGCAGGGGGTCCAACGGTGCTAATCTAAAGCTGTGTGTTGCATAAACACCCTCCCTGCCTTCCTGCTAGGTGAAGTGGGGTTGCAGGATCCAATCAACGTATACGAGGTCAAAGTGATGGACATCATGTACGAACAAAAAGACACAGAGGGAGGAAACATCAATAACATGCATGATACATCAGGGTCTCAACAACAAGGGTTCACCCTGCGGTCAGGGAATGAATCCTTAGGCGCATTGCCTCTTTGTAACCGCACTAGACCGACAGATTTCTGGGAAAAGCTTTCAGCAAATGTTAATAAAAAGTCCATGGTCAGTGCTTTTTCTTTTACAGAAACGGCAACAAAATATGTTCGTCAAGTATATTTGTTTGCCAAAAGACTGAGGATATGAATAGTTCATCAACCAACTGGAGTCTGAAAACGAGGACTATACATAAAAAGTGATTTGCAGAGGATGATAGCATTAATAGTAGCGTATAGTTGCTTTGCTCGTCTGAAGGTTCGATTCACAAAAGATAATGGTGCTAATAATGCTACAGCGCAAGTTTAGCAAATAAATGCAATTTGTCATTCTTGCCACCGTCCCAAACCCCCCAAAAGAGGAGAGAAAAAGAGAGGAAAGGGAAACATGTAATCCCAGAGTTTAAGAAAAGAGGGAGAGGAAATTATTTGTTTATCTGTTTGTCTAAAAATATTAAAAGGCGCTACTTAGTGTGGCTTTGAGCTAATTGCTAAGTAGCTGGATAACATGCTTAAAAAAACAATGTGATCTTGCTAATGTTTTCCAGGTATTTTTAACAAAGCTTGTTAACGCTTTATCATTAGCTAATTAGCATCAAATACAAAGTGCAGTTGAGGCTAATACTTTTGAAGGTATCAGGACAAAAACCAAAAAAGGGATGATAATGATTAACTGCGTCAAGAATTTAAACGATTACAAATGTATGAGCCAATTAACCAACAACGTGTGCAGAGACTCAGAAGATTAGATTTAAGGTGGACAAGGAAATGACATGGATAAATGTGCTGGACGGTGAGGGATTTTGCGAGCTACTGAAATACATTGAACCAGGCTATTGCAGTTTACCATGGGGTCTATGGTCAGGGTCGGCTCTAGAACAAATTGAATGTGGGGCAATCATTTACAAAGGGGGGGGCACACACTACCGTCAACAATCAACACACAAACACCAACGCAACTTCAAAAAACACGCTGTAAAATCTATTGTCTTTCACACACATTGCAGGGTGTAGTGCGATTGTATAGCGCACCTATGACTTGTGCATACATGCACGGTTGTGGCACGACCACCAAAACAGAAACATATGGACTGTTGAAACTCAGGTCAGAGTCCATGACTACACCTAGATGTCTGGCTTTATCTGTTGTTTTGAACATTGCAGACTGAAGCTCAGCGCTAACTTTTATACGTTCTGCCTTGGCTCCAAAAACCATTACCTCAGTTTTGTCTTTGTTTAATTGGAGAAAAGTTCTGACACATCCAGTCATTGATTTGTTCAATGCACTTACTCAGTGTTTGAATTGGAGCATAGTCTCCTGGTGAAATGGTTACGTAAATGTGTGTGTCATCTGCATAGCTATGGTAACTTATTTTGTTGTTCTTCATTATCTGAGCCAGTGGTAGCATGTAGACGTTAAAGAGAAGAGGCCCCAAGATTACAAATATTACACACCAGAAAACACAGAAATATCCATGAAATAAACGTACAGTAGGCTATAAACAATTAAAGGGATAATTGGGAAGGCATTACAAATGTAAATATATTTTAAATAATAAAACAATCCCACCACCACAGGTATCTACAGGAGAAGAGGGAATTCTCTCCACAAAATGTGAATGCCCACGTGGACAATGGAAATGCAGTCATGCGGCTGCATCAGCCATCTTTGTCATCCACAGTTTCAGCTGCACTGACACCCCCTGTCAGTGGAAGAAGCCAAAGGCAGCTAAACATACACATTCAGTGGAGGAGCTATTTCCTTCAACCAATATCTCATTCAACCCGCTGACAAGAGAGCCCACCTCCGAAGATCGTGACTGGCTGAGGGACAGACTCGGGGGCAGGTTCTCAGGAATTTCTTGGCTTCTCTCCCCCGAGCCAGAAGAGGAACACTACAGCTTGTTGCGGTCTTTTCAGCAGCGCCATCTCTAAAACGGCGATACAGTCACTACCCATCATTTACATTTCACTGTGACATGGACACAAATGTAACGTCAGCTTACCTCATGGCACGAATCCAGACTCTCCTTTGGAAAACATTGGCTGGGAAACGATAGAACGAGCACGTTTCATGTGAAGACCTGTGGCTGCAACCCGGAGCAAAGCAACAAACCATTGCATAGCTAACTAGTAGCCCTAGCTTTAGCTAACGTTAGCTATCGAAACGAACTGCCGAGTAAAATTGGGAAACACTGGTAATTAATTATTCTATCATTTGTAAAACTACGGTGTTAAAAACGACAATTTCAAAAATACAGATTCTAATGGTCAGATATAGATTTACAGATACTAAAGATAGGCAGGTACTTGCTTTCAAGCAGAACACAGGGGAAAACAAACTTAGCGGGAGTGTTTACGTGTTAGGCGTAATGACGTACAACGGCCTTGACAATTTCTGTAGTCCTATTCAGCCACTCGGTAACAACCATCGTTTTTCAAAAATCACCAGTGGGGTCACTGCTGATGTATTTAATGTCGTAGAACAAAACGTGATTCATCTCTTAAATTTGTCTCAACCACAGACCTTATTTGGAGCTATTTTCCAAAACCCTATGGAGAAAATGCATTGCTTTTTGACGAAGGAACCAGAAGTGCTAAAAATGCTAACTTACTTCCGTGTTTTACGACGCGTCACTGCGGTTCTCTATTTCTGACGTATTTCACACAAAAAACCTTTAGTGGAAATGTTTTCACTTATATGATTTTTTTTTTTTAAAAGGCAAAGTGGCAAGGCTTGCCCACCCTGCGTTGGGGGGGCACAGTGACTCATTTGGGGGGGCATGGCCCGCGAATGACCCCCCATGACGCCGACCCTGTCTATGGTGATGACACAGGTTTGGAGAAACAGCAGTTTTCGCCATGTCCGCATTCGCTTCATATTTTTGCACTGTAGATTTGAATGTGTCAAACTTGTGGTGGCACTAGAGGACAATTGAGGGGATCAGAGGTTCATCTTCTAGGAAACATGAATTTCAGTGGAGAATTTAAAGGCAACGCATTGGATAGTTTCAAGAAAAAAAAACGTTCAACGCTCAACAAACTCATTAAAAACAAAAGACATGCAACTACAGGACTGGATGAGTCATAAAACATATTATGCAACCAATCTTGTTTTTCATTTTCATTACATTTCCTCCCGTGCAGTTGAGATACCAGCACTGCTGGAGCTAGACACCGTACCATTTCAGCGGGAAATAACATTAATTCTAGTTTAGATGGCTGATGTTTGGACACACTTCAGCTGTAATGCAAAAAAGGAATGCCTTTCCATGTGGGGGTTGTTGGAAAGCACACCTGGACACATGAATAGGGGTTATTTGAGGTTCTTTCCAAGATTTTGAAGTTCATATGAGGGCTTCATTGGTAATGCTTTCTTCCTCATGTCATTTTCTGTTTTCCGCAGACATGTAGGGTACAACTTTGTTAAGCTCTGCCTCTGTACTTTGTTCCCAAAAATATTTTTTAACAACCGCATAATGGGATACTTCTGCTCTTGATGCTTGCCTAGTATGACATTTAAGAGGTTCTCCTGGGGTCAGCTGAAAGGCAACACAGTTGTGAGTTTAGCACAAAATGAAATCCAATCCTACCTACAGTCTCTGCAGCAGAGGTGTACCTCTTTTTGGTCAGAGAGAGAGCCTCACTGCTTTCTAAAACCATTATATTTGGACTTTTCACCATGATTTGTTGCAGAAAGTGGAGCCGGAAATTCACAAGATTGCAGGAAATGGAGGGGAAACACACCAACCGAGTAGTTTGTGCCCAAACAACATTACAAATAAAAACCTACCAAGTTGGCTTGAAGAGTGTGACTACCACAGCAGTTGGGATAATGATCTGGCACAGAATGTGAGAAGAGATTGTTTGATATGCTGGAGAGAGGATGCAGGCAGGTGTGTTCGAAGAGAGAGAGAGAAGTGCAGATTGGTGGCAGCTGTTTAGGTCAACCAGGGACCCAGGAGCCCACACACACACACACACACACACACACACACACACACACACACACACACACACACATGCTCAGAGGGGCAAACGGGGACACAAAAGTTACATGATAAGGAAACATAAGGAAACAAAAGCCACTACTTATCAACTACAGTTTAGACCAGGGATGGGCAAATGGCGGCCCCCACCTCCTCTTTTTGCGGCATTAATTTATAAACAACGTAATTAATTAAAAAAATATTTTTTTTTTATTTTTTTACTTATAGTACTGATACCTTCCACTAGACTCCTAGTTACGTCGCGAGCTGCGAACATGATTTCGTTCGGCAGCCAAATGCCGCGAAATACTGTGACGCGTTTGTGTGTGTGTTTCCCGGGAAAACACTCACAAGAAACACCGGCTGTTGTTATGCCTGCTGTGATGTTAAAGGTGGGGTAGGTAATTTTGGAGAAACCAGCTCGAGTGCGCTAGAATTAGAAAATACACAGCCGGAAAAAATCTGCCACTTCCTTACAGAGCCCCTCCTCCAACACACACGAACGCGCACATGACCAATGAGGGCACGAGATAAATTTGTGCACAGATGGAAGGCTGACAGGCAGGTAGGCCATCCAGTTATTTTAGCCGGGCCGGCTCAGATGATTGGTCGTGCTTTTTACAGTACTACGGCTTCCACAGATGACATTTTTGTATGGATTTTTTGTCAGATATTCATTGCTATCGGGATGTTAAGAGCATTCCATGGAATATAACAAAAAGTGTATCTCGAGCCGGTTTCTCAAACTTACAGCTTTAAGTTACCGCTTGTAATTATGCCTAAGCTTCAAAGTTGTATTCATCATCTGAATTTGGCAAAACACGTTTAATATTCTAAAAACCAAGACTTTGTTTATTTGAAATCAGATGAAAACAAACTGTCACGGACGGACCCTGCCGTGTTATCTATGATTACTATACGCTTTTCATTCATAATTCCATAAGGGGGGAGCGGCGCTGAGGAACAGCATAGTGCGGGTTGACAGGTGTCTGTGTTGACATTCCCCTTATTGTGGAATAAGGGGAATGCAGAGACAGGCTCCAAGTGTCTTTGGTTCAAGTTAGACAACTAATGTCTGGGTTAGTGTTCATGACTTCATGTTTATGTCATCTTAATGGTTCATCTCAATGCACACACATTTTCCATGCTTTCCAATAGTTTTAAAATAGTTTTATTCCACTGTTTAATAACCTGTTCAATACAAACATGCCACAAATAACATTTCTGTGAACTGATATTTGTTTTGTGAGCTTATTAGAGGATGTTCCCTGAAAGATTGTAAAATGTCAATGAAGATGTCAGACTTAGTATATTTGTTAATAATGACATACAATACATGGAATGTGTGTGTGTATGTGTTCCAAGTGAATCTGCGGCCCCCTGGTGGCCAGTACATAAATTATGTGGCCCCCACCACCATCAAAGTTGCCCATCCCTGGTTTAGACTATAGAGAAATCTCAAGTGCCTTTCTTGAACCAAACTGACATAATAAAACTAAATGTGTTAGGGAGAGAGCGTCCTGAATTTAAAGAACCTTTTAAAACAGTTTACAGCTGACACATCTTAACAGGGTATAATTAGTAACTATTATCTTAATTCTCCTGTCTATAATAAAAGTATTTAACAAAATGACAGCCGTGTGAGTTTTTTAGCGTGGACCTGACGAATCCTTTGTATCTGAATTTGCTGTACTTGAAAGACAAAAACACATACACAACGACTTCGGGTTTCAATCTTGTGTGTAATGTAAATGGAATAGAATATTATCAATCTTAACCTTTACATGTATAGATTTTTTTCACAAATACAATTAACAAATATGTTCTCATCTTAGCTGCATTCGTCTGGCCGTCAAATGTCTAGATTTCAAATTATTATTTAATGAATTGCAGTTTTCTTTTTTAAGATTTAAAGCGATAGCTTGGCTCACTTGGAACTGAATTATGTCTCCTCAGGGTGAGAGGAGTCTTTTTTTTTGTTTTATATTTAAACTCACACTTGTCTTGTTAACTGATTTATGTCAAATGTATCTAAAAGTGCACCAAAAAGGTAATCTGCAGTGCAGACTCCAAGTGACCCTCCCCCCGCCCCAAAAAAAGTGGTTTGTTGGGACTGATCAAAGGTAAGGTTCTAGAAACACTTTGTTGCAGTTACCTTAAACTACTGTAGAATCCTGATCAAGGAAGATACAATAAACAAACTGTAGTGGTGGCAAACAGGGAATTTAACAACTGATTCAGTATAAATTACTAAAATTACCTTTTAATCTGTTTGTTGACTGACTCCAATTAGACAAAATGTGAGATAATCTCTAAAATAGGATTTAACCCAAATTAGACAGAGTGGGATTACAGGGGAGCAGACTAACTAACGTGTATTTGCTTTTGGGTCTGGTTTTATCCCATGTTCCCATTTGTGTTCTTCAATGTGTGCAAATTAGCAAATACATAATTGATAATGCTTCATTTTCATTAACAAACATGTCAGGAACCTCTTATTTAGAATAATGTTTAGAATAATTGTGTGGAATTATAAATCCCATACGAAGGAGTAGAAAACAAACAGCAACACAACATTAATTTTTTTCCGTGTGTTCGACCTACTTCCAACATATGGGGCTGTATGGTGATCCATAGATGATGTCCATGTGCATTCAGAAAACCTGACATGCTATTGGATTGATTTCAGTCACATTCCTGCATCCAAAGTCCAGCTGGACATTGATTCACCACCGATGCTCTAGAGTCGGTCAGATGTGAGTCTGGAAGCGCTGGGTCAAATTGGTGTTCCCTGCTCACGTGTTAGGGATTGCGATGGTGTGTGTGTGTGTGTGTGTGTGTGTGTGTATTAAGCTGTTAGTATAGACTAAGCTCCGGGACATTAGGTTTACGTATCCTCACAGAACCCCTCCGATGAGCTGCGGGTGGATGGAGCTATATGGAGCAGGCTGGGAGAGAGGGAGAGCAGAAAAACAATCACGGTTTTTCTAATTTTAACGCAGAAATTCAGTGACCGTGGAATTCTCAGTTTATTTTAGATTATATTCCATTTGTATCGCACCATAAAGAAAAAAAACATGGCTTAATTACAGCAGCGCCATTTGCAGGTGTTAGGAATAATGCAACCAAATGTAGACACAGTTTAGGTAAAATGAAAAAAATGGTTTTGCCCAAAAGGATGAAAAGATAAGATTGGTTTATATTTTAATTCAGTGTACCCAAACACTCAACGGCTCTTAATGTATCACATGTTGAAATCAAAAGCTAGGACATTTATTGTGCACACTAAAGGCTTATTCCTCAAAGCAATTTTTATTTGCGCCCACGAAAAGCTGTATTACATTACATTACATTTAGCTGACACTTTTATCCAAAGCGACTTACAATAAGTACATTCGACCAGGAAGACACAACCTTGAAGAAAACAGAATCATATAAGTACATCAGGTATCATAGAGCCAAACACTTAAAGTGCTACTCAACTGGCTATAGATAAGCCAGTCCTTTATTAGTATATAAGTGCCTTGTTAGTAATTCTATCGCTCGAAGTGGAGTCGAAAGAGATGAGTGTTCAGTCTACGCCGGAAGATGTGCAGGCTTTCTGCTGTCCTGATGTCAATGGGGAGCTCATTCCACCATCTTGGAGCCAGGATAGCAAACCCACTGTCACGGTTGAGTGAAGGAAGCAGGACCCAAGCGCAGATAACTTTGATAAACCTTTATTTCAAGGCAAAAATGGAACGAATACAGAAAAACACAGAACACTCACCGGTGGAGTCCGTCACCAACAAAAGAAGCACCGACACTGAACACAGCACGAGACAAGACTAAATACAGGGAGGGCTAATTACCAGACACAGGTGAACACAATCGGTAAACGAGACACAGGTGAGGAGGGAGGAGAAAAACACAAGAGCCACAGGTGAACACAATTAGCTAAACGAGACACAGGTGAGGAGGGAGGAGAACACACAGGGACACTAACGACAGGAGGAAAACATGACAGAGACCAGTGAAAACACCCAAACTTAGACAGAACTGTGACAGAACCCCCCCCTCAAGGGACGGATTCCAGACGTCCCTAAACCCCAACACAAAAAATCCAAAAAAAATCCAGCAGGGTGGGTGGAGGGGGTCCGGAGGAGGGACGTATCCCTAGGCCACCAGGGTGGGTGGAGGGGGTCCGGAGGACGGGACTAAGCTGACCGCCCAGGAGCCCAGTAGGGGACCAGGAAGGGATCTCGGGCGGACGGCCCGGGGGCACGGCAGAAGCCGAGAAGGGGGACTCGGGCGGACGGCCTAGTGGCAAGGCAGAGTCCATGGTGGGGCGTAGGCCACAGCGGGCGAACTCAGGGGGCCGAGCATGAGGGCGAAGGCAGCGGCAGGAAGAGTCAGGGGGCCGGGCTCGAGGACGAGGGCAGCGGCAGGAAGAGTCAGGGGGCCGGGCTCGAGGACGAGGGCAGCGGCAGGAAGAGTCAGGGGGGCCGGGCTCGAGGACGAGGGCAGCGGCAGGAAGAGTCAGGGGGCCGGGCCCGCGGACGAAGACCGCGGCTCACAGAGGGTCGGGATCGAGGGCGAAGACCACGGCAGGAAAAGTCAGGGGGCCGGGCCCGAGGACGAGGGCAGCGGCAGGAAGAGTCAGGAGGCCGGGCCCGCGGACGAAGACCGCGGCTCACAGAGGGTCGGGATCGAGGGCGAAGACCAGACAGCTCCGGAGGCCGGGCAGGACCCGGTGTCGGCCGGACAGGAACCGGAGCCGGCGGGACAGGCTTCGGCAGGATCCCCCACGGAAGAGGACCAGGAGTTGGCAGGACCCCCAGCAGGAGAGCGGTTGGCGGGACCTCCGACGAGACAGGACAAAAGGTTGGCAGTACCCCCGGCAGGAGAGTAGACGGCGGGACCTCCAACGGCACAGGACACAGGGTTGGCAGTACCCCCGGCAGGTGAGTAGACGGCGGGACCTCCAACGGAACAGGACATAGGGTTGGCAGGACCCCCGGCAGGAGAGTAGTCGGCGGGACCTCCAACGGGACGGGACATGGGGTTGGCAGGAACCCCGGCAGGAGAGTAGTCGGCGGGGCCTCCAACGGGACAGGACATGGGGTTGGCAGGACCCCCGGCAGGAGAGTAGTCGGCGGGGCCTCCAACGGGACAGGACATAGGGTTGGCAGGACCCCCGGCAGGAGAGTAGTCGGCGGGGCCTCCAACGGGACAGGACACAGGGTTGGCAGGACCCCCGGCAGGAGAGTAGTCGGCGGGGCCTCCAACGGGACAGGACACAGGGTTGGCAGGACCCCCGGGCAGGAGAGTAGTCGGCGGGGCCTCCAACGGAACAGGACATAGGGTTGGCAGGACCTCCGGCAGGAGAGTAGTCGGCGGGGCCTCCAACGGGACAGGACACAGGGTTGGCAGGACCCCCGGCAGGAGAGTAGTCGGCGGGGCCTCCAACGGAACAGGACATAGGGTTGGCAGGACCCCCGGCAGGAGAGTAGTCGGCGGGGCCTCCAACGAGACCGGACAAAGGGTTGGCAGGACCCCCGGCAGAGGGCTAGTCTGCGGGACCTCCAACTGGACGGGACATGGGGTTGGCAGGACCCCCGGCAGAAGACTAGTCTGCGGGACCTCCAACTGGACAGGACATGAGGTTGGCAGGACCCCCAGCGGAACCTCCAACGGTACAGGACATGGGGTTGGCAGGACCCCCGGCAGAAGACTAGTCTGCGGGACCTCCAACTGGACATGAGTAGGGGCTTGAGTGGGGACTCGAGAGAGGGCTTGAGAGGGAACTTGAGAGGAAACTGGAGAGTGGACTCGAGAAGGAACTCGAGAGGTAACTCGAGAGGGGACCTGAGAGGGGACTTGAGAGGGGACCTGAGAGGGGACTTGAGAGGGAACTCGAGAGGAGACCTGAGGGGAAACTTGAGAGGTGACTCGAGAGGGAACTCGAGAGGGGACTAGAGAGGGGACTTGAGAGGGAACTCGAGAGGAGACCTGAGGGGAAACTTGAGAGGTGACTCGAGAGGACACTGGAGAGTTGACTTGGGAGGTGACTCGAGAGGACACTGGGGAGTTGACTTGAGAAGTGACTAGAGGTGGGACTGGAGAAGGAACTAGAGAAGGGACTAGGACAGCTGGGGCCAGAGCTAAGGCTGGAACCATGGCTGCTGGGGCCAGAACTGGGACTGGAACCATGGCTGCTGGGGCCTGTACTGGGGCCGGAACTATGGCTGTGTGGGCCGGTTCTGTAGCCGGAACCATGACTCTTGGGGCTCGGATTGCTAGCCTGGACTTGCGACTCCTTCTCCTAGAAGCCGCCTGAAGGCTCCGTGGACCTCCAAAAGCCAGCCGAGTTCCAGAAAACGCCTCTTGGACAGAAGCAGGAACTGGGGCGGAAGCACTGGTTGACTCCAGACGGAACACACCGAGACGTTTATAGTCCGCAGGCTGGAAATCACACGCCCAGATGAAGTTCAACATCCAGTCAGGTAAGAACTTCACCAAGTCCGGTTTCTCCATAGCCAACCGGTGCGCCTCTACCAGAGCGGCCTCCTTCTGCCGAACACTGGACGCTCCCCTCCACCAATCATAGCAGCAAGCCAAAGCAAATGAAAAATGCTGTAATTCCCACTCAAATGGGTCATCTGCTGGGTCCATCTCTGGTCGGTGCTTTCTGTCACGGTTGAGTGAAGGAAGCAGGACCCAAGCGCAGATAACTTTGATAAACCTTTATTTCAAGGCAAAAATGGAACGAATACAGAAAAACACAGAACACTCACCGGTGGAGTCCGTCACCAACAAAAGAAGCACCGACACTGAACACAGCACGAGACAAGACTAAATACAGGGAGGGCTAATTACCAGACACAGGTGAACACAATCGGTAAACGAGACACAGGTGAGGAGGGAGGAGAAAAACACAAGAGCCACAGGTGAACACAATTAGCTAAACGAGACACAGGTGAGGAGGGAGGAGAACACACAGGGACACTAACGACAGGAGGAAAACATGACAGAGACCAGTGAAAACACCCAAACTTAGACAGAACTGTGACACCCACGTGTTTTTGCTGATGGGAACTTGGGTCCCCCTCGCAGCGAGGGTGCAGCGAGTCGTTTGGCTGATGCAGAGTGTAGTGCACGCGCTGGGGTGTACAGTTTAACCATGTCCTGGATGTAGGAAGGGCCAGATCCATTCGCAGCATGGTATGCAAGTACCAGTGTCTTGAAGTGGATTCTAGCAGTTACCGGGAGCCAGTGAAGGGAGCGGTATAAACTAAAATATATATGTATGACAGATGAGGTCAAAAGGCCACATGCTTATACACAGAATTTTCTCTTCAAAAACAAAAAAAGGAAAAAAACAGCTGACATGATTTGAAAAAACAAAACAAGATGAGCAGAAAAAAACTCACCAACCAGTCAACAATCTAAAAAAATAAAATACATTTTCAAATGAATTCAGTATTGTTGTTTAACATGTTTCAACTGCCAAGGTCATCCATCACCCGACAGGTGTGGCAAGAAACAAGAGCACATTATTAGAGCAGCCTTTTATTGTGAACAGCCCAACACACACCTGTGTTAATCAGGCTGTTTAATCAGCATCTTGATAAGACACACCTGGCACCTGGATGGATGATGTTGGCAAAGGAAAAATGTGACTACAAACAACATACAACTTTGGGGGTTGAAAGAAAGAGCATAAGCTATTTCTGTGCACAGAAATAAGTCTTAGAATTGTTATTTAAATTGTGAGAAATGGGAGCAAATCAGCAGCGAACCGCTTCCACATGTGTATTTCGGTGTATTCACGGCATTCATTTTGTTATTCTACAGTATTGTTGTTTTATAGTTATTTGTTAATACAACCCAATTTGTGTACTTTGAAATTGAAAAGGATATCGCATTGTGTTTGTTACTTTCGTTGCAGTTGTATATGTCTTAAGTGTAATTTGGCTTGGCTTCCTATTCATGGACATGCTTTTATTTTGAAGGAGAGGTAACGCTGTTGACAGTAAATTGTTGTTGCTATGGAAACAACGTGAAGGAGATTAACGGAGAAAAGTAATATATACATATAAAGACGGAGAAAGTAAACGATAACGTTTATGGTTAAGTGTTAGCAGCACCCCCCAAAGAGGCACAAGCTCTTACGTTGATATTGGAGTTTTCAATAAATTCAATTTGAAAAAAAAACGGGGAAAAAACAAACAAAACGAATATCCGAATAACGAAATTGAAACCCGAATAATAGCCTACTCCAACGAACGGATATTCGGGTACAGCCCAGTATGTATACATAAATACTAGTGACAGTGACGTGAGCAGTTATGTGGAGACAGACCCGGCGTCATGGGCGGGCCCCATGGGGCCAGGCCCGCCCATCCAGGATTTGGGCCCGTCCATCCAGGATTTGGGACCGCTGTTTTAATCAGGGCTGAATACAACATTTTAATTGTTTTATTATTATGTTCAGTGGCGGTGCCAGGGTATACTGGGGTAGGCTATAGCCATACCAATAAATGGCTTATCCCCACCATGAAAAATGATTTTAAAGTAAGCAAAATAAAGTCCGCCAACTCGCGCAGAGTAAATTGCACAGACAGCAGTACATTTACCGAAGACGAGAAACGGTTTGAAAACTTTTGTCACGTAGTGATCATCTTCTCAATAGAACATCTTTGATAATGTCTTCTGGCCAATCAGAATCACGATAACGACGTGGTGTTGTTGCAGGAAGTCCCGACGGAGAATACTTTTGCTGTAGTAAATCTCTATATACATCGATACAACATTACGTGTTGATAGAAATCAACACATAATGAAATAAGACCCCACGGTTTGATGATTGATAGGTGTGTGGGCTGTCTTTCATTTTGACACAGAACAATGGGGGCTATCCACCCTTATCCACAATGTAAAGTAATTCACAGCCTCTTCCCTCTTCTCTCTGTGAGGAGCAGCAGGTTCAGCTTTCAGAACAAAGTAACAACAAACTAAAATGACATTCATTTTTTTAAATATGTCGTGTAGTAATAGATGTATTTCTTTTTCTTCTCAAGAGAGTACCAGAATGTGTATTTTATGTTAGTATTTCAAAAAATCTCCTCGTGAAGAATCCCCCCAGACCCCCCTGCAGAAGTTGGGTTTTCAGCAGGTCAACTCTTTCACCTGTGGGGAAATTGCAGGATTGGCTCCAGGTCGGCCCTTTTATTTACTACAAGACAAAAGAGCCTTTTTATTTCATACAGTTAATTTGGATTGAGACAGGGAAATAATCTAAACCTCACGCGTGGCGTTTCACTGTCAAAGGGAGCGTGTATGTAATTACATTGCAAATACTGACTTGAGCCCCACCACTGTATGGGTTAGCCCTACCAGAGATTACACAACACAAATACTCTGGAGCCGTTTTAAACTATGTTGAAAGATTAGTTTAATATCATTTTTTTATTTTGCTATGAAATTCTGAATGAAAGGCTGCGCGCGAGACTGTTTTTTTCGCTGGGTTGAGTCGTGTGGGTGTTTGAGTGAGATGCGGCACAGCAGCCTGTCAGTTTACTCTTGCTAGGTTAGTTTGGCTATTATCATTTATATTTATCTGCAACAATGGATATCAGGAAGTGGTTCATGAAAGGAATATGGCAACTCAGCGCCAGATGCAGGCACATTAGAAGACATCAGTTACGTTACCAACGAGCTAGCAAGCCAGCCAGGGACAAGGGAGGCTGGCAATAGGGTTGCCAACCGTCCCGTATTAGCCGGGACGCCCCGTATTTGAGCCAAAAGGGGCGTGTCCCGTACGGGACTTTGTTTGTCCGTGTAAAGGGAAAAATAAAAAATATTTTTCTGTTTGCGCGCAATTCAGTGTGTCTGGCTGCGTGCCTGTGTGTTTGTGTGCTGTGTGTGTGAGATTTTCTCCGGTGGCCCGCGGGCGGCGGGCGCGGCATCATTGTTTGTGTGGCATGTCAGCCTGTTCAGTCGTGTGGGAAAATGAGCGCTGACGGTGGAGGAGGTGATAATGAAGGAGGAGGTGATAATGAAAGAGGAGAAGATAGAGAGGATGTGGTTCTGGGCCCTGGCCCTTCTAGAGAAATTGACTCTCAAGCCTCTCTCACAAACTCCGGCTCTGTGCGCAAGCAGACCGCTGCACACGCTCTCTGCCTCGCTCAATCTCTCTCTCTCTCTCCCTTTCTCTCCATCGCTCAACCTCACTCCACCTCTCCACCCTGTGTGCGCTCAAGTTTGCCTGCGTGCTTGCCCAAGTTGGCACAGCGTTACCAATGTGCCACAAAACCAACCAATGGATGTAGCCTATACTAAGACCGTCAACAGCCTTATGGCAGCCTAACCCCCCCCCCCTTGACAAATCTCGAGAATTCCCGGGAAATGTAAGTTTCGGGGTTGGCCCGCCCTGGTAAATCAAATGCCCGCCCAGAGACGTATGTCTGCCGCCGGGTCTGTGTGGAGATGTGGCAACGCGGATGAAAAGAGAATGTTTTGTCCATTCTCAGAATAAATGCCAGAAAACACCCCTCAAAAGGTCCAGTTAATTTCATTATAAGGATGCGCACCAAGCAACATCTCCAGGTGCTCCTTTGAGAACCAGGACAAAAAAAGTATGTGCCCCCTGTCTATAACTCTTGCAAAGATACAAAAGTATACCCAAGATAGGTCACACACCAATACAACATTATATGGTTTGTAGAAACCTAAACGCTTGTATACTAAACTTAAAGGGCACCTATCATGCAAAATGCACCTTTGTACGTCTTTTATACATGATTATGTGTCCCCGGTGTTCCGGGGAACTCACCAAGTGTCAGAAAACACAACCCTCTCTATTTTCCTCCTTCGCCAAATCTCTAAAAAAGGGGCTGCAACGGATCTGAAAAAAATGGATCCACATTCCGACACTTTTCTACGTCACAAAGACGTACTCCGCTTATTGGTCAACTCTCCACCTATCAGGGGAATGAGCCACGGCCACGTGCATTGCCAAACCTCTCATTCGCATATAGGCTATCGGCAGGCTACCCCAGTCACATCTGTGTTTTTGCCTGCTCTTGGCAGGATGTCTAAGCCAGTTAAACCACGGACATGTTTATGAACTTCTCTCAAGTCCAACACGGATATGCCTCCAAACTAATGCTACACCCGGGATCAATACCAAACATCCGGGACCAGGCCAGTGAGGACACATCCAATTCTGAAGCTGTAAGTTTTTATTTAGCGGTGTTTTTCCTGATAAAGCTATATCTAGCTGGTAGAATGTAGCTTAGCCGTATCAATGTCGCCTCAACCCCAACTAGTAATCGGTTAGGTGTTTATATGTTCTTGTAACATTTTATTTTGTACGCTCCGCAGTCTTTGCTTTGTCTTTTATTTTAATTATCAGGCATTTGCGAACATGTTCAGACTGCCGTAATGGCGATCTGTGTGAAGGCTGTAAAGCCACGCCTGGCCTAGCCGATAACACAAGTATTTATTCTCCTATGTATTAGTATTTTGTATCCTCTAAAAAATCATATTGAGTAAGTTATAATAACAAACGTAATCTTCTGGAGGTAAGTGCCGTTTTTTCCAGCGTTATGTAAAAGCTTTTGTGATTGTAGTCTGTAAGAACGATCATATATCATCGACCTGTAAGCTAAGCTACGCTACGCTAAGCTACGCTACGCTAATGAGACATGCCGTTTTTTGCAGCGTTATATGTAAAAGCTTTTGCATGTTTACTTGTTTGCGCACATGAATATAAATGGGGGTGTGTTAGGATACAACACTGTATGTATGTATGCGAGGGGACACACACCACGAGTAAAACGGAGCTAAAGCCCTGGTATGTTGTTGTTGACGACATGCATTTACTAATCTCAACCACTTTTTTTGTTGTGCTTTTTTTAACATTGCACAGGCTACGTGGCCAACTTGATGGACCTCATCTTCGACCAAGTCTTTGTGGACCCTGCACCATTATGAGCAACCTGACAGGGAGGAGGTCATCGCAGGGTATGCCACACGGTTCAATTTGGCTGCTGTCTGAACCTAACATAGACATTTCACGGATCAGAGGACAACGCAGGCCGGAATCACCACTCTGATCCTCTCTCCATGGGTTCAAATAACCGTTGATTTTGACAATAAAGTTCCGAGTTGATATCAAATGTGTCGTGATTATTCATGTTTGGATGGGTAAAGAATATTCTGATTTCAAAAGCATAAGGTTGTGTGTGGACTTTTTTTGTCATACACATGGGTGCGTTATGCCATTGCTGTGTAGTATATAATAGTACAATGACAGAATGAAAGATTGCATAAAGCCATATACACCAGTATTTATTTCCATGAACAATATTAGCATTCGTTTTACAATTTCAGTCAAAACAAACCACTCAGTGCTCTATTTGCCTCAACTGTAGTCCAACTGTGTTCAGCTCTGTAAATATTCAATGCATTCTGCAGGGAAAACACATTTAGGCACACAATCCAGGATGGTCCACCACACAGGTTACAGAGTCCTCAAGTTCCTGCATCCGTCTTTACACCTAGTGTGATAAACATATATTGAATGACATGTGAAAAATGTATTCTCTAAACAGACAACTTAGTGAAGCTAATGTTACGTGTGGTATCTCCATGCAGCACATGCTCCGGTTCAGAAGGCATCGTGGCGCAAGTTGCACATGTACCCCTTTAGAAAGAAGTCAATAACTGAGCTTTTAAAACACATGAAACACACATTGCTGACAACTGAGATGTTTGCACCTCCACCAAAACCTCCGCTGCTTCAGTTTCTGGATCAAATTGATAATATGCTTGAACACATGCATTGCTCTGAGATGACATGTGTATTCCACACTCGTAAACACAGCAAGCATGGTAACGTGACTCTCGCCGGCTCTTCTGCAGGGGGCGTGGTCAGCTGCTGCTCAGAATTTTCATAGGCAGGTTTGGAATAAAGCGAAAATGAGCGAAACGAGGCATGGCTAAAAAATGATCTGTTTGGTATTTTGGAAAATAAAATGTATAAATATACCTTATATAGGTATGGTCATACACTATATCATTTAAATATAGCATGATAGGTCACCTTTAAGTTGTACTGGGCCTGTTCGGTATGAAATTATTAACTGGTTACTGGCAAAGAAAAGAATGAGTGACTGACTTTAGTTGTCACAGACATGCAGTGACGCTGAGTAACAGTTCAAACGTTTCCCTCTCACAATTTATTGGAGTAACTTCAGTCCTTCAAAGTAGCATAACATCTAAATACTCATTTAAAATACAAGTACTGAGTAAATGTTACAGAAATTGTCAAAAGCGTTTACACAAGTATGCTTTTATATTTGCCAATCACTGAAAATATAATAAAAGCTCAACGTTACCGTGGTTTACTACTGTTCAGGGGTACTCTCTTATCTCGTCGTGCTCTCATACTCTCTTTGTACGTCAACGTTTTGGATACATATATACACGTGCATGTCCTCAACATCAACGTTAGTTACTTATTTAGGTTCCAGGATGGTTAAGTTAACTGCGATGTTGCAGTAAGGGACTGAGTTAGGTACAATATTGGTCTACATTCACTCCGCACCTTTTTTGTTTTGTTTAACTTAGGCCACATATTGTATTTACGCAGCCACATATGGGGCGCTAACCTTAAGCCTAAGCATGCTAGCCAACAAGCTAAGCTAGACTCTGGTTATGTAACGAGGGTTCCAGACGGTGCACTGGCCCGCCCACGTTAGCTAATATCCCTATTGTATTTATAGTTGCGGCGTTTTACCCCGGAGTATAAGCAGGTGTACAACATATAATACAAGTACGTGCCATGTGAGGATGTCAAATAGTCATAACATTATATCGTGACAGGCCATGCTGACGATACCATCTGGTCCCATGGTGTAATGGTTAGCACTCTGGACTTTGAATCCAGCGATCCGAGTTCAAATCTCGGTGGGACTATCCTTTTTTCCGGTTTATGTGAAACGACATATCAATAATGTACTGCACAATTACTTATGAGAAGGTTTGGACCAAAAGCTAATAAATAGAAGCTACATCTGTATCCCACCTAAAGAGCTTGCACTGCCGATAATCCGATGATGATACACAGCCTACTACGCCCAGCAATGTTTCTCATAAAACCTTGTAAAAGATTATACTGACCTCAAGTGACATTTCTACTTATTCCAATTATTTATCTTCTCTGTGTGAAACAATGAAGCAGCAGTGGTAAGTCCAATAGCCTAAAGTATTGTAACTGAAACAATTATCAACCTTGGAACATAATTTTGTGGCAAATATTAAACGATCATTCTGAAAAACACAGGTTTATGTTCAAACAATTTTATTTCCACACATAAATGGCAGAGTTAAAAATATATATATACAGTAATATGCTTGAATTGAACATTACATTTGTCTTATTGGAATGTTTTTTTCAAATTCTTTACAAATATGTCCATAACATATGTTTGCCTAGAGGGCCACATAGGCTAAAGTGTACAATGTATCCCTTTTTTTTAAAGTCTTCTGTCATACTCAGCTGTTTTCTTACCACAATTGTTTTCCCATGCATGAGTGTAGCTCTTTGTGACCACACTGGAACAATTGTTTCCCGAAAGTCTGTTGTGACCTATGGTTGTGACATGTGGATGCATTTGCTACAAGCATACTGTACAGCCAAAAATAAGACTTGCCCAGTATTCCAGTGGAAACTGAAAAGGCTAGTGTACATACAGCACGGTACATGTGTGATGAAAAAACTACGACATCATATCTATTTCTGAAGTGGCAGTGAATTGTATTTGCAAAAAATAATATTGTAACAATAATTAGAAATAGTGAAACAGACTAATTTAACAGCCAAAATAGTAATATAAAACATGACAAAGCATTAAGAAAGCGAAATGTTCTGAACAATTAATTGTATTACTAATTTGGCACAGTCTTCTGTCTGCAACATTTAGATTTGAAACATTTTTAAAAGGTATTTTAGATGTGTAGCTCTGTCACATCTTACGATTTACCATCATGAAAAAAACATTTAATAGAAGTAAAGATTGTTGGAAATTAAATAAGAAACTTTTCCCCAACTAATTGTCACAAAGCTGGAGGGACTGCCTGAAAAAGCAAATGTGAACACACTGCTCGCAAACAATATTTCACACATCATAGTGTTTCTAAATCTAGTATGTTCTCTACTTTTTGTCCAAAATTCCCCAAAACCCTATGTTGTTAGTGAACTAAGTAAAGGAGTACAATTGGAGAAATTATTGCAGCACTTAAGAGCTCTATTATCTCTACACTGGTAATTATCTTGCACTTAAAGCTTTCTTCTAGTTTGAATTAGGAGAGTTTTAAACAAAAATGTTCAGCACATCCTTTAGTTCCAGGAAGTAAATCAGTTGGGATAAAAGGAGGCGCAAAATGAGCTACACACTACGGATATATAAAGAGAAAGGCTTTTTACAAGTTGAGCTGTCATGTAGCCAATATGTTATACTAAGGAGAGATTTAATAGAGATTGGTATAAAAACCATGAAAGTCAGAAGCCCTTTCATCTTAGTAGCTATGTTCAGTGTTCAGATGGAGTCTGTTTATCAGCCATAAAAGAACAGTTTTAATTTGGCACATGAATAATTACATTATTACTTATTTTAGGCTAAACCATGATGTTTTACTAAAACTAACCAAGTTGTTTTTTTTGCACATTTGTTTGGTTAACTTTAACTACGTGTTTAAAACTGCAACCGTAACACAGGAGAAACAATGCTTACCTCGTAATAATATTGCATTTTGGATCTATGGGAACATAATTTTGTAGGAAAAAGGGCTGGTCTGTCAGTTTGAGTTCCTCCAATTAATGTTTATATTAAAAAGAAAATAATTAATATCTTTACAATTTAATACATTTCAAAATAAAAACCTTATTTTAAAGAAACTTAACTTCAACAAATAACATGAATTCCATCAGAGTTCTACGCTGAGATGATAGCTATCACTATTTTGCTTAACTCAGTTAGAGTTAATATTAGCATAAATGTTTTCTCCATCATTAATGGAATTTACTACTGTATCATTTAGTTATATGGAATAACTGGGTTTGACAACATTGACATGTTAGCTTCAGATAACAGCTTGGAAATATCAGTAAAATATGGTAAATGCAATTTTAGCTTTAGCTAATGCTAGCTAATTGTGAATGCTGGCCTTTTTGACGCAGTCCAGTAATGATTAGATTATATTTTCTAGGTTAAGGAAGGAACATATCATATCGGTTGGCTATGACATCCATTGGTCTCAGTGGTTCACAGGTAAAGCATTCAAAAGCTCCATACTGCAATGCAACACAAACATGAATGCATTTGTCCTTTCAAAATGGCAGTTTTTGGATTTGAAATGTAAGAGGAAATAAGTTCAACAATAAATCAAATACATAAGTGGACTTCATCCCAGCCACAGAACAAAACACATGTATGCAAAAACTATACTAAGATTACAGGGTGACACCATGATATAAATATATATTTTTCTGATCAGCTCATTAGTGTCCATAAACTGGAGTTATAACAAATATGTGTTTGTGAACATCACATGCTTTACTGATAATTTCCCAATCAGTTAACCTTTATTTTGAAAATACACCCAAGTCCTTTATCTTTTGTGACTGTGTGTTTGTGTTTGGCACCACCACCACCTTTCTCCGGTCAGATGTCGGTGGTCTCCAACTTGTTGAGCATGTCCGCCTCTCCGTTGCTGCTTGTCTTCTGCTGCCCGTTGGCTCTCTCCTGCTCCAGGGACAGGAAGTGGCTGTTTTCGTCTCGTTTCGAATTTGCAGCGTCCTCCAAGCTGATGGTGGCGCGGCTGGTTTCGGTGAAGGAGGAGTTGTGGTGGTTGAAGTGGTTGTGGCTCATGGGCGTGTCTCCCCAGCCGGTTTTACCCCAGGCAGACTTCCACTGATGCCACTTCCTCCGCAGCGCAGTCTGGGCCTGGACGTCAAGAGTTTGGTTTTAAGTTTAGTTTACGTTTAAGTAATTAGAGGTTACATGCAGTATCTTGAATATAAATATTAACATGATCTTGTATTCATTGTATGATCCCTTTTAATGTACCTCAGTATTGCAGAAACAGAATATAATTGCCACCAGGAGTCCCTGCAAAGCAATGGGACAGTGGTTAAATATTCATACAGGAACAGATGTCAGTGAGATTATCCTGTAAATAATAAATGTTTATGAATCATCAGGTTGAATTTGACAAAGAAGAAGCAAATAAGATAACGTTTCTAGAAAGCTGTTTTATTAATGATAATACACAGCAGCTGAAGATCATGATAATACACAGCAGCTGAAGATCATATTTCCCTCAGAAAGATTCCAAAATGATTACTTTTTTTTTGCCTTTTTTAAAAACTTTTAAAAATATATTTATTTTAACAGGGACAGTGCACATTAATCAACATTTCTGTAAATGTGCCAGTGTTAGCCAAGAGGCTATTTTTCCTCTGTAGTCCCTGTCTGGCAATAGATATGACAGCTGAACATTGATAGGAAAAGAGGAGAGCGAGGGGATACCAATGTAGCAAAATTCTTTAGTGGAATCTGTTTAAAGTGCTTTTTCGTTTGATGTTGCTTAATGAAAATGGAAAGAGTTGAATGCCAGATTTAATACAACTATTTGTGTATAAATTGTTCGGAAAACATATTTTGTTCCATTGCTTATGTACTCCACTTTAGTTGCCATTGGAAGGAGACAATTTTTCTCATTTGCCATCATTATTATAGTTCCCATGTTGGTCTTCATATATGTTTGGTACAGAAAATGTAAAATCTTAAAAGAAACCTGCAGATTATTAATGTCAAATGAATTATGTTTAACGTCACCATAGAAGTTTTTTCGATACATCACATGAGTCTCTGTTCAGCAGCTTGTGCGAACTTTAAATTGCAGTGTATTTTTGCCTGTACCTGGAAGTGGCAGAAAATATTGACAAAGAAGTCATAGATGGCCCGGCTGATGCGTCCCTCGGGTCTCCATGGTAACAGGATGTACTGGACTCCCAGCAGAGGGATGAGGATGAGCGTGGCTCTCACCGCCTTCATGTAGGCTGTGGACTCAGCGCAGTGGGTCTCCTTCAACTTGGTGATTAAAACACGTACGATGTTCAGGAGAAAGAAAAAGTTCACCTACATGGATGATGAAATTAAAATGGAAGAGAAGAGAGAGACAAATATTTAAATCTAGTGTGATTTGACTTTTGAAGGGGGAAAAAATGGCATTGATTTGCCTGATGGTGGCACTAAAACATCAACTTTGTTGTCAATTACCTGGCAATAGTTAAACCACTTAAAGGCAAAAAGACAACTTTACACACTCGCGACATATTTTGCCCCAGTCTTTTACCTTTACAAAGTAACTTACAGTAGTCATATCAAATACCAAATATAGTCTGCATAGTGGCATATTAATATAAAGAATGGCAATAAAAGCAGTGCATTGTAACTGATAAATGATCTGAATTGACTGTGCATTTGCATCTGTACCATGGCATGGTGCATTTACATCAAACGTTTTGAAGGAAAAGTACTCATTCATATATACAGTGGGGCAAAAAAGTATTTAGTCAGACACCAATTGTGCAAGTTCTCCCACTTAAAAAGATGAGAGAGGCCTGTCATTTTCATCCTTGGTATACCTCAACTATGAGAGACAGAATGGGGGGAAAGAATCCAGGAAATCACATTGTAGGATTTTTAATGAATTAATTGGTACATTCCTCGGTAAAATAAGTATTTGGTCACCTACAAACAAACAAGATTTCTGGCTCTCACAGACCTGTAACTTCTTCTTTAAGAGCCTCCTCTGTCCTCCACTCGTTAACTGTATTAATGGCACCTGTTTGAACTCGTTATCAGTATAAAAGACACCTGTCCACAACCTCAAACAGTCACACTCCAAACTCCACTATGGCCAAGACCAAAGAGCTGTCAAAGGACACCAGAAACACAATTGTAGACCTGCACCAGGCTGGGAAGACTGCATCTGCAATAGGTAAGCAGCTTGGTGTGAAGAAATAAACTGTGGGAGAAATTATTAGAAAATGGAAGACATACAAGACCACTGATAATCTCCCTCGATCTGGGGCTCCACGCAAGATCTCACCCCGTGGGGTCAAAATGATCACAAGAACGGTGAGCAAAAATCCCAGAACCACACGGGGGGACCTAGTCAATGACCTGCAGAGAGCTGGGACCAAAGTAACAAAGGCTACCATCAGTAACACACTACGCCGCCAGGGACTCAAATCCTGCAGTGCCAGATGTGTCCCCCTGCTTAAGCCAGTACATGTCCAGGCCCGTCTGAAGTTTGCTAGAGAGCATTTAGATGATCCAGAAGAGGATTGGGAGAATGTCATATGGTCAGATGAAACCAAAATAGAACTTTTTGGTAAAAACTCAACTAGATGTGTTTGGAGGAGAAAGAATGCTGAGTTGCATCCAAAGAACACCATACCTACTGTGAAACATGGGGGTGGAAACATCATGCTTTGGGGCTGTTTTTCTGCAAAGGGACCAGGACGACTGATCCGTGTAAAGGAAAGAATGAATGGGGCCATGTATCGTGAGATTTTGAGTGACAACCTCCTTCCATCAGCAAGGGCATTGAAGATGAAACGTGGCTGGGTCTTTCAGCATGACAATGATCCCAAACACACCGCCCGGGCAACGAAGGAGTGGCTTCGTAAGAAGCATTTCAAGGTCCTGGAGTGGCCTAGCCAGTCTCCAGATCTCAACCCCATAGAAAATCTTTGGAGGGAGTTGAAAGTCTGTGTTGCCCAGCGACAGTCCCAAAACATCACTGCTCTAGAGGAGATCTGCATGGAGGAATGGGCCAAAATACCAGCAACAGTGTGTGAAAACCTTGTGAAGACTTACAGAAAACGTTTGACCTCTGTCATTGCCAACAAAGGGTATATAACAAAGTATTGAGATGAACTTTTGTTATTGACCAAATACTTATTTTCCACCATAATGTGCAAATAAATTCTTTCAAAATCAGACAATGTGATTTTCTGGATTTTCTTTTTTTCCTCATTTTGTCTCTCATAGTTGAGGTATACCGAGGATGAAAATTACAGGCCTCTCTCATCTTTTTAAGTGGGAGAACTTGCACAATTGGTGGCTGACTAAATACTTTTTTGCCCCACTGTGTGTGTATATATATATATATCTCTCATTCTGCAATGGGTGTAGAGCACAAAACTAAATCTGAAAATAGCAATGATGTAAGCCTTACATTATATAACATTGCTCTGAATAGATTTGAATGTATTGTTTTATTTTACATGTATGGTAACTTGTACTGTATGTGTATGTCTATATATAATAATACAATTGACACCCATGTCTATAATACTATATAAACATACTTGTATTGCAATATAATCTGCTTATAGCAGCACTATATACAGTACATATTTTAATAAGCATCGATAAATATGCATAGAGCTTTATAGCAATAATCACAACATATTATATATCATTTTATAATGGCTTCAGCAAAGTAAAATAACAATGTATAGTTTCTGGTCAGTCACTGATATTTTCATGTTTTTTTTATGTACTTATTTTTGAAAAACAGTTTGTTACATATAACATATCGGCCTATACTTATATATTTTGTATTATTCCAATCCAATAACAGTAATTTATAATCTCATTAAAATGCAACATACAAAGAATATAATTTATTGCATCTATGGGAATTATATTCAACTATGATCCTTGCATATAAAAAAAGTCTAAGTTTTATGATATTTGACCTTATAAGCAACTCTAAAATGCTTTATAATGTGTTGTGATTTTTGTTAAAAAGCATTCAATGTTTAAAAGTGTTGTATAACTATAATTTGAAGGTGCTAAGGGCAAGTGGCATAATGCATAATAATTGTGTTTATAACACAATAGGCACAGAGAGGCTACCATGTGTGTTGATTACTCACTAGTAGTGCAGCCTGAATGGGCCCATGGATGATATAGAGCAGGTGTGTGTGTGAGCTGATCCAACACCTGGAACAAATACAAATTACAATTACTCATGCACAGTGACTCAAATAAGCCTGCGGGCTCTCAAAGCCTGAATCATTAGTCATCACTGCTACACTTAGCAAACAAAGGGTTTACGCAAATTCCTGTTGATGAGGCAAATCAATATCTTACAAATCCTATCATCCTGATCAAACAGAGAATAAGAACGTCACAGGAAGGGGAGAGGGGGAAATCCCAGTCTAGAGTTATGCCACTGTGAGAACACACTGCAACATTTCTGACACATTTGAGACAATAGAAGAAAAAGAAAACATGCTACATCTCACTTGTCGTTGAAGAAGAAACCGCGAGCCACAGCGTACGTGACAGCAGGAATGATCGGGAAACCTAAGAACAGAGAGAGTAAGTATTGTCACCATTCTCATGTTATGTCACGTTTGTAGTTTTGTATGTTTGGGTGTTTGCTGTCATGTTTTCCTCCTGGGTTATTGTCTGGTCCTTTTCCCTGTGTTTTTCCTCCCGTCGTTAGTTTCCCTGGTGTGTCTAGTTGTCTGATTGTGTTCACCTGTTGTCCTTGTGTTTCTCCTCCCCTGCCCGGCTGTTTCTCGTCTCGTGATTACCCCTCCCCGTATTTAGTCTTGTCTCTTCCTGTGTTCAGTGTTGGTTCATCTTTTGTTGGTGACTGAGTTCACCGGTGAGTGTTCTGTTTTGTCTGTATTAGTTTCATTATCCTTGAAATAAAGGTTTATCAGAGTTATCTGCATTTGGGTCCTGCTTCCTTCACTCAACCGTGACATATAGTATAGTATACTATAGAGATGTAAAAAGTAATACAGCACCATAATATGCTCCTAGAAAGTTACAAGAGGGCTTTATATAAATAAAAACAGTATAAACTTATACAGTTTTTATCTAAACTTAAATAGTTTGACATTTTGGGAAATATTCATATTCACTATCTTGCTGATAACAAATATCCGTCAAAGATGAAGCTCTTAGCTTAGTCAAACTCAAACACTAACATATTATACGCCATTTCTTTAGTCATATAAAAACAGCAGTATAGTTAAAGTTGTTATAGTTAGGGTTATGTATTGTTGAATCTGAACTTTATTTTACAAACTCGATATAATGTGTTTTATTGCTAAGCTAGGCTAAGGGTTAGCTTTGTTAGTAACACAGATGTAACTCAATTACTGTACTTCTGTACACATTTGAGGTATTTGTATTATACTCAAGTCTTTTGTTCTTAACTTTATACTTCTACTCAACTATGTTCCAGAGGAAAATGTTTTTCACCTTACTGTTCTACTTGACTTTACTAAGTTACCAGTGCTTTAAGAATCAGAATCTTTGCATACGGAACATATGAAAAACGTATTAAAAAGCATGATAAAGTGAAGATTTGCTGTTTTTTTCTAATAAAAAAAATTGTAATTTATTTTAATTTACAGACAACATACAAATTGTAAAGATGTCATGTTGGGAAATTATGATGTGTTACTCAAACAAATAATTAACAATAAAAACAATCATTACTTACTGTAAAATAGTTATTACAAATAAGCTCCACTTACTAAAAAAGTAATGTCCTGCTGTCCTGCTAAATGCGGGAGTTATAATAAAATATTAATATATTGTAGAAGTCACAATTATCCTTTTTCTGCACTAAGTACTATTCCTTATTATACTTAGGTAACCAGTGGTGGGGCACACAGAACTTAGATGTCTATATAAGCTTCTGCAGTGAGGTTCATGGCTGGTGAGGCACTGACTCTTCAGGTTTACAAATATTATATTTTGACCTAAATCAAAATATAGTATTATTTTCAAAAGCCTTTTTAGTCTGATGCTTCGATTAATTTTAAACAGACATTTCAACAAAAAGGTACCCAAAAAATGTAATTTGATCATTTACATATTGGATTGTTCTCTCTTAGTAAGATCCCATTTTCCATACAATTTGGCACACTTGAAGATGAAGTCCATTTGCCTATCCTTCTGTACAAAAATCTCTATTACTTTTTTGTAAAAGTCCTCCTTATCTTCTTAGTTGACAGAAAGTGATGATGTCTCCTTATTTTGGTAGGGATATATTAGAACAAAAACAGAAACAGATGTTATACCCATTTGTTTTTTAGACCAGGCAAAACTATGTGCTTAGTTTCAGCACTTCTAGGAAAGTATTCATTTACAACCATTTATTTTAAATAATTTTTTATAGTTTTATTTTCAGTTTAAGTTAGAGAAGGTCTCCAAGGATCATATCCCCTAATATAAATACACTGTATACAGTCAAATGCAAATGTTGAGATGCAAAAAGAGAAGGAGTGTAATTAGTAACTTTATATAGCAGTCAGCAAGCGTCCTGAGTTACAATACTCTTCTGGTTTGTTTATTAGTATTGATCTAAGTTCTATGGTTTTCAGAAGACTGAAATATACCAGATAAGGTTGGAAATTATTGCTTGCTGTTTTTGATTCACCGCATCCACCCCTCTAGTCGAAGATACCGACCTCTCGAAAAATCACAGTTGTTTGCCATAGACATGCTTGCGCTGAAATTGTTGGGAAAGGGTAATTAAATATCACATCCTCCAGACTCACCCCATCCCAGGACGTAGTACCAGAAGAGCTGCTGTTCCCCTATGAAGACGGCCACTATGATGAGTGTGTGCAGGTAGATGCCTTCACACAACATCCAGAAATAGTTGGAGGTGGATGTATACTGAGTCAGGACAGCCAGGACCTTACAGCTCACCTGTGGACAGGAAACCGGAAGTCTTAAAATATGTCAGAAGGAATAAAAAGCATAATTAAATAAGAATTCCAGACGGAAAAGCACCCACAGTTTGATAGCTGTGAGTTAAGTGTGGGTCATTTCTTTTAATATGGGACAATTAGGCCTGTGAAGTGAAATTCATTCATTTAATGGGATGAAATATAGATTCAGTAGCTCACAGGGTTGCTGGCAGTTATGGCCTGGTTATTGGCCACAGTGAGCGAGAGCCACATGATGGTAACGATGGAGTTCAGGATGAAGGAGAGGAACATGCTCTTGTGGAGGGAGATTCTCTGGCAGCTCAGACTCCTGGAAGAGAAAAACAGTTAGTGGAGGATTCATTTTTAAAAGCTGCTAACAAAAACATTTTACATAAATTGCAATAGGTCAAACCATACCTGCCATCCACAAAATGTAACCCAAAATTGTTTTAGATTCATTAGAATGTCACAGGATGGAAACGCCTTTGGAAAATGTGCATTATGGAAGGCTATACATTCACAGTGGCCCAAACCAATTTACTTTCATACAATTGCACAGGATAAGTCACATTCAATCTTTTAAATTCTGATATGGGCAACTTTTATTTGTAGTCCTAAATGAGACAGAATTCGTAATTTTTGCAATCCGACCTAAGAAGAGTCTCTGGATCGTCATTTGTTACAATACGGTGCTAGCGAGATTCTTGTAAAAAGGTACTGAAAGCTAAAAGCAGCCCTTGATATTGAAACTTTGGATGAAATCTGTTTCCGTTCATGTCGCAGTCCCTCCCTCTCCTCCTGACTCTACAACCACACACAGCTCTGTGAAGAAGTAGCAGCCACTGCGCTGCTTAAAACCATAGTTAAAAGTCGGCTCTCTTCCTCCTTATCCTCATTAGCATATGCTCACAAATCCTGCTGGCTTCCACTGCACATCCACTGATAAATGAATCCGCTGACTGTAGTAGCCTCCATGTTAACTTCATTACAACATCTTGATGCTTTTTTTTCTTATGCCGGCCAATTCAGGCCCATAACAGGTTTTGTGTTTCTTATTTTGACTGAACTCCAGGCACATTTCAAACATTTCTTAGCCATCGTACACAAACTGCCACTGTAATAAAGGTGATGACTCACTTGAAGTAGGAGAAGATGATGAGGCAGATGATCAGAGAGACGATGGACAGGCCGTGACCCACCATGGCCAGGTAGTACAGACTGATGGCAAACTGCAGGGACAAGCAAATTCATGAAGATACAAAATTCACAAATGATTAGGAATGTTTAAACTTCAGGAGAGAATCCGTGTTTGCATCCTCTACATCTATACTGTATATCATCAAAAGGCCCTTTGAAACATGAAGGAAAACATCTGTAAAGAAAATATGAGCCTTTTGGAGAAATTCAGAAGGATTCCCAAAGGCCATGAATTTAGATGCATACAAAAATAATCATAATGTTGTTTTCCAAATGCCAAGGCATATAAATGACTTTGTGAAGACTGTTCATGCATAAATATGGAAGTGCAGGGCTGGGAACAAATCCTCAATGACATGCATGTTAAACTCAAGTGTGTAGACATGAGGTGATTTACAATGATTAATCGTACATTGTAAATCGGACGAGCAAGATTCTTACATTTAAATCACAAGTCCACGGAGATAGAACTTTCCATGTTAAATGATGAGTTTAAATTCCATTGTTGTAAAGGCGGGGGAATAAATTAAGATGGGCAAGATGCTCCCTTTCTGCGACAGAGTTTGAGGAGTTTTCCTGCGATGCTTATAGTCATGTTGCACTTCCAAATGTGATCCTTTTCAAGGATTTCAAATATATTTGAGGGCAATATTTCAATTAGGTAAGATTCAATTGTAGTTTCACCAGCCTCTCCACTCACATTAGTAATGTTGCTCATACCCAACAACCCTTGTTTTTGATGCTACAGCATAGAAAAGTGTGCCATTTACAAGATCTGAAGCACATACAATTGAGTCGACCTTCGTAGAATGCCTACCTTTATTTATATTTTTGAAAACATGTGAAGAAGGACTGTCTCGCCTGTCTGTCATTATAACCCATCAGTACATGTCGGAAGTATACACATATTTGATAGACATGAACTAGGAGTTTTCTCTGAAAACCTACACTTTATATACGACAAAGACAGTTCCACTGCCGGCTCCTGCATGAACAGTATGGTAATGAGGTAAGAGCACTTGCTACTCTTCTCAGTACAGCACAGCTCCCTATGTGCGATAAGGAATAGCAATTTTCTTTTTGAAATGGCAATTTTTTTAACCGGACAGATGCTCAGAACCGGACAGATGTTTGACAGCCTTGAGAACATAGACATAGAACAAAAAGAGTATAACATCGTTAAACATATTTTATTATTATCTTTTTATTGCATATCTTATCTTGAACTTGTCATGTTGAATATACAGTATATACGTATATATATATTATTTTAAAATGGAGCACAAAATCCAATTTCCCCCTAGCCAAATAAAGTATTCTGATTTCTGACACCACCGTATCAGGGCATGCAAATTAAAGTCACACGCTAACCTTTAATCCTACTGAGATTTTGACAGTTTGGAGACTATCAAACCTTTCCAGTCTCCAGTGTTCAGCTTAAAGCACGCATGTCAGAAATGTAAGACTGCACTTCATGTTGTTATGCTCAGCTGTCCGAGCCCCAATGACTTGTGACGATCCGATATCAGCGTATGTCACTAATCCTTCTGGGGATGTTTCCTGTAGTCGGTTCACATTACATTTCCACATCATGCCAGCAAAAGGGTGCCCTGTTGCAGTGTCCTTTAACCTTTCACACCATAGGGTTCAGTGCAAATCTACACTGTAAAAGTAGCGATAATCAGCAAATAACCTTGCACTTAATGTTAAGATTTATTATAAAATTAAAGAAAACATGTCAATATCACCACTGTAATATACTCTTCGATTATAATATGTTAAAATTAGTCTTGTACCGAAATGTTTGCTTATTCATTAAAAAAAAAATGTGTATCATAGTTGTTTGCAGGGCCATTATCTGAGCCTTAGTACATGGGATGATCGCTCTTATATGTTTGCTTAATCTCTTAATTTTACATTTCAGATCCAATATTTGATTATTTAAGTGAAATATTTCGGACTACCTTAGTGATTTGATTTCCTATTTTACCTATCTGCACATTGTGGAGTTTCACTCTCTTGTGTTTTACCTTGAGTTTGTCATTGGTGTGGGCCTGACACTGGGTGTAGTTGGTCCAAACTCTGTTGCTCTCTGGGTGGTGGAACCACTGGCCCCCCGGATTACACACCTTGGTAACCTTCTCTGTTAAAAAAAACATTATAAGAAACGGAAGCGCATAATAGGAACCATTCACATTGCAATTATACAAACAGTCAAACGTTTTCAAGAAACTGTACTGAACTGTATTACATCAAATTATTGTAATAATGTAAACACACAAAGGCACACATTGGGAAAGAACTGCAAAAAATGTAAATGCTGATTAATACATTTGTAGGCTTTGGCAATTTTTTTAATAATATGTGGGATTTTGCCCCAGATCACACAATAATAGCGTCCTTGACACACCTTTTCGACCTGGATTTTCGACCTGGAAAAAGCAGGATTTTCGCTTAGCCGGCTAAATTCAGGGAAAACTCCGGCTTTCCGGTCCTACGAAGCTGGTTCTCTTTTTAGCGATCCACTTGATAACCAGCGTCGTTGGACCGTTTAGCGCGAGCGCGTATGTTTTGAATTAGGCCAACCGGCTAACTCAAACATATCCAGGTTAGGTTGAACCAGCTTCGTAGTACAGGCCCCTGGTATGTATGATTTCTGTTGATCATCTAGCCTCTTTTGTAAATAGAAAAACCTTTTTAAAAATCGGCATCTTTGTAGATAAGAATCTCTATTATTGCATGAATCATTTCCCCCCCAACCCTAGTAGTCAATTTACATTTCAACACAAATTAACATGAGACACAACACACAAAATCATAACCAGTTGTGCCTGAGCTTGTATGTATTTTTGTTTGTGTCCTCACCAGCAGGGTCAAAATCCAGGAAGTACTCCGGACACATCTGCATGACCGTCCCTTGAGTGGAGTCCCCCCAGCACAGCCAGCCGTCCCACGTTCGGTTACAGTAACTGCCTGCAGAGGGCGGTGTGGACATGACATTGAACTAACAGAGAACACTAGATGCGTTTGTTTATGAATTATCTTTTAAAATGAGATTTTAATATAATACTGCTTGCTACAAGATCAGAATTTAGATAATAATCATTCATTTTGCAACCGTTTGTTTCTCAAACAGTGTCTCCATTTCTAATGCTAAATTCATTATGTCATTATTAGCACATTAAACATTTTCTATAAAGTCTTGCATTTTTGTTGAAGTTGGAAATGTTGGAGCTGTTTGTCTATTTACCCACTGAGTTCAAATATCCCTGCTTAAGCTAAACTAACAACATTTCCTCCAACTCATACGACCAAATAGGTCGATTGTTCAGCAGCTTATTACAACCTATAGTCACGTCTCCATTGACTTCAATACATTATTTTTCCGAAATAAGGTCCCATGGACCGGAAGTAGATGGGCGTGACTTCGCCACTCTATAGGGGAAAGACGTAGTATATATACACGTTCTCCTGGCGAGACCTCAAATAATCTTTGTAATATCTATCAAACTATAGATCCTACATATCCACTGGACCTGGATTCTAAAAGTACAATATACACTTCACGCTATAAATCTAATCAAAAAGCATTTTAATGGCCAAACTATTCTACAATTAAGGGTTTTTCAGAGAGGGTTATTTGTGAATATACGACCCTCCCGAGCGTTTGCAATCAACGGGAGCATCAGCCCATATGCCGCAAATTGTTGTTTCTTACACGACCACGAGAGGTGCTAAACTTTAAAACGTGACTATAGGTCGTAATAAGCTGCTGAACAATCGACCTATTTGGTCGTTTTTTGGAGGAGGACATGCTGTAAACTAACAAGGTGGTTCTATTTAAATCAAATAAAAAACGACAAAATATACTTTTTGTGCGTCAACATTCCTCCTACATTACCCAATAATAATGTCAAATTATTTATTCTCTTTTTGAAATGAAATGATTAGGGGCCGTTTTTTACTGAAATTGTGGGTTAAATTGCCAGAAATCACAGATCCGAATTACTTTACTATTCATTTCTGAGCTCTATAATTATTGGTGTTCACTTAAATTAAATCATTTTGAGCAACAAATCCAGACTTATTGTTAGTTTATGTTGGCAAACCTTTAAATACATTAATTTACTAGATGATGCCCAAGATATCAAAGAAAAAGGTTTGCAATACATTTCAAACAAAGCATTGGAGAAACGGCCTAGCAAAAAAACAAAGTGTACTGTAATGTATTATACATATAACACTAACCCATAAACTATAACTGTATGATGAAAGCTGTCAGTGGCTGACATGTCCACAGAGGATCATAAAGGTAAGAAACATAAATGATTAATAAACTCCCATCGCAGAATGAATCACATAAATTATCTATTCCACATAATTGGTGTGTTCGTAAAAAATGATGTCTCTAACTGAAGCTGGCACGCACCAAGCGTGTCAACAATAGACGGAAACCTGACGATACCAGGTTTTACTGTGGCATGCTGGGAAACGGAGCACATAATAACATTTCAAAGGCAGTGAAGCACTGAGCGCGAGTAACAGGCACTGGGAAAGAGACAAAGGGCACGTTTCCTTTCTTTCATACTCACTTCCTGTCTCTCTCTCTCTCTGAAATGTTGAGTAGTTAGGACAACCAGTAATACATAGATCTATATCTGCATGTTTGTGGGAAATGTACCTCACTGAATATTAAGCTGAAAGGAAGAGAAAAGCGCCTAAAAGCTATTTAAAATGAAGGTTTGAGAACTCACAAGTTGGTTTACTATAGTTCAGCTGCAAACACATCTGCAATGCAATGTTAAACCTATGGAATAAAGTGACCTAAAGGGTATCTATGAAGCTATTATTTTAATCCAGTTGAATATATGAGGCACTACCACTAAAGCTCTGATTGAGAATTTACATTTTGGACATTGGTTTTATTAAAATACACAGATTGCCAAAGCGACCACATATTTTATCCAATCAACCCAGATTTAAAATCTAATCCATACATTTGAACTAGTGCGTGTCTGGCGTTGAAGGTGATGTTACTGCATTTTCAAACTGCAACGATATGGGAAAAACCTGAGCTCTTCCGCCTATACTGAGAGGCTATATGTAGTGGGAAAACAAATGAAGAAAAAACCCTGGTACCAAAAGGGAGTTTGGCAAAGAAACATATACTGCACCAATTTCACCAGGAATTTCTCATTTATTTTTTTCAACAATGACTAAGAGCATCAAAATCATTTGACATGATACAGTGACAGTTAAACGCTAATGTGCCATCATGATAATGTTTAGCAGGCATTGAGTGGTGCAGTGAGGATGTGTTTTGTAGGCCAGCCTCGCTGGGGTAAAAGCTATGTGATTTTGTCTACTGGATTTTGGTATTAAGGATAATTAGCTTTGTGGCTACCACATGTTTATGATAATTAACACGTTTTGTTTGGCAGGGTAATCTCCACACTTTGACAGCACTCTGTGATTTTTGAAGCCTAAATGCAATTAGCAGAAACAAAAAGCTAACGCTAGGCTATAAATGACCTGGTAGCATGGCTGCGTATAACCACCGCAAAATTAAAAGTGAACTTGTGTTGTGATGATGACGTTTAGTAGTTAATTTGGTTACTCGTTAGCAACGGCTGGTTTTTTGACACATAGAAGCTTTGGACATTCACGAGTGGATTTTCCTGCTGGCGTATTTTATGTCGTAGAACCAACGTGCCAAAGTCTTCAGCTCGTGTTAACTACCTTATTTCAGGCTTCTAAACACAAAAAAACATTGACCTTTTCTGGGTTTTTTAGGACTCATTACTGCACCAATAATGTTCACCATCTTTGTTTAGCATATAAGCAAGCTAACATTAGCTAATTAGCACAATCACAGATAGGGCTGATAGGAATGTCAATAGTTTTGCAAGTAAACCAAATTCAAAGGATTGGACATAAAAACATTCTGACCTGACAATGGCGCTATATGAAAACTTAGAGATGACCAAAGTCATTCAAATGTATCATGAGGAGAACTTAAATGGATCTACCAGATTTGTTGAGAATCCACCAATATCAGATCATTACCAAAGTCAGTAGGATTCATCCTCTGAGGACTATGACTGTCTGTTTTAACATTTTAATGACAGTCAATCGAACATTATTGAGATATTTAAGTCTGGTCCAAAGTGCTGAACCGACCACAATTCATAGATTTCTAGCATTTCAAAATATTGCTGATAATGGTAAGCTGTAATTTACTGTAGTAGACTTACTAATTTTGCTGAGAAGTTTTTCCTTTCTAAAGAATGTTATTTTCTCCATTGTATCCACTTTTTTTTTTTGTCGATCTAAGCACGAAAATGGTGCGAGAATATGAGCCCATGGGATAAATGGCATGACGATCTAAGCACAATGAATAAAAGGATATCCTGCAACTCGGATGCAAAATATTGTCATCAACATTTATCTGTCATCCGCCAGAAGAAAAAATGTGTTGATACCAAAAGATCTTCCTTCCATTTGGACGGCTGCTATCAGCGGCACCGTGATTTATCAGAACAATAGGTACCTTCTTCTGTGCGTAGTGGGTCATGGATTATCTTCAGGTAGCACTCGAACTGAGCAGCCAGGATCTGATGTCGGGACTTTCCCAGTACGGTGGAAATGTCGCTGAATTTGTCCTGCTGCACCTCCGAATCATTCGCGATGGTCGCCACATCCTCAGACTGGGACACCTGGGAAAACAATCACACATTGAATGTCACATTGACACAAGAGATTTAGGAATGATAAACATAATATTTCTTATTACACACAGACAGTCATTGGCAGATTATGAGACAATGGGTAGAAGACATGTGAAAGGTCCCGCCAGCTCTCCTATTGGAGCAAGAGACACTATGGTATTTCGTTTTTACCCATCTTGTGTCTCTGTGTAGTTGATTTGTGTCTCTTTGAAGTTACTTTGGGTATTTGTGTGGTTGTTTTGCCCCTTCTCATAGTAGCTGTGAGTGTCTTTTTGTCTCATTGCAGCTGTTTTGCACTTCTTTGAAACCACTTTTAGTACCTTTGTGGTCATTTTGTTGTCCCTTTCTGGATGATACATTACACTTCAAGCGACATTTTGCAGGTGAAGGCCAATCAACCTATTTATGTAGCCCAATATAAAAAAATGACACATTTGCCTCAGGGGGCTGAACAGACCGTATAGCATACATACTGAGTCCTGAGACCCTTGGAGCACACAGAAAAACTCCCTTAAACAACCCACAAATGAAGGGGCAAAGAAATGAAACAAACCTCTCGGATTAGACAACATTATCAAATAACAACATAGACAATCCATATCACAAAAATGATGGTGTGTAGATATACAGTACAATGCAATCCATCAATGAAATACATTGTTGCACTCACCTCTGTGCCCAATGTCAATGCAACAGCCAGTGATAGTATTAGAGTCCTCCACATGTTTCTAAAAGATAAACAAAAACAAGAATAATACAGTTATTGGACATATTTACACTCGATTACCATATAGTACTGCATGTAAAGAGCTGCTATTTGTTCCGAAACTGTGGTTCTCAAAAAGAACAAAAGTATTCTTTATATATAGTATGAACATACACAAACTATACATGCTAGCAGCTGTTTGAGTTCCTCAACTGAGAGACATATGTGAATGTATTTTTGAGATTTCAATTCTTAGTTTGTGTGGGTTCAGGGTAGGGGTGGGCGATATTGAAAAATATATTATCACAATATTTTTCAAGCAGTATCACGATAGACGATATATATCACGATATTTTTTCATGTCAGTTATTATGGTTATGTTTCAAGTTACTTAACAGAACAAGCACCTACAAGGTAACAGAAACTAATACAAAAAGGAGTAACAGACCAACATAGCATTTCAAGCTGGTTTTATTTCTGAAATGAATCCCTGAATGAACAATTCAACATTTTGATATGGCATCAAGGCACAGTTTCTCAGTATAAAAATGAACTTTCTGAGGTAGCACTAGCAGTGAACATCAATAAACATGAAAAGGAGGGTAAAACATAACCAAGTAAAACATTAAACATCAATGAGGTAAAGTCAGTGCCAAACAATTAAAATGTAAACTTTAGACTTGAAGTGCAATAAAATACTAAATACCTTATTGATAAAATAAAATATAAGCCAACAGAATCAACCAAGACAATAAATGAAGTGCAATACTGTCTGAATCCTGACTAGACAGCTTTAGAGCATGTCTTTCACATGAGTTTATTTTTTATATATATTTAAAAAAAAAAAAATGTTTATCACGATAGATACGATATCTCTGAAAAAGCATATCGTGGAGACCTATCATCGTCACGACGATATATATCGTCATATCGCCCACCCCTAGTTCAGGGTCTCAGTAGTATGCTTATGTTTATCTACAGTATGTGTGTTTTCCCATCAGTACAGGAAGTTCAAGCCCTCAATGGGTCATAGAAACAGATGTGTTTGTAATTATATGTGGGCGAAAGGGCAGCAAGTCAGAAAAAGATACTTGGTGTTAGGAGTCATAAGAGAGAGAGAGGGGACAATGGTGCAGAAAAGCAGTACAATTTTACAAAAAGAGTCCCTTTGGTGGGAACATATGAGGGGCTGTATTTATCTAGGAAACTGGCAACATTGTGTATTGTATTCAATCCCAATGGCAGAGGTCAATTTCAGATGAAATGCAGAGTTGTGCTGCATTTGTTGTAAAACGCCCTGAAATGAAGCTTTCTCTCTGGAAATAATTCCAAATGATGAGCATTAATCAGAAAGCTTAATATCTCTTCTCAGCAGTATTTATGTGAACCTTTATCATCTCAATTCATTTTTTTCTACGATATTAAATGTAGTATTGTGCAGAGAAATGTTTTACTGATCTAAGCATACAATAATCTTCAGAATTATTTAAGGGCAGAACTTAAATGTAAATAAACTGAATTGCAGGCAAATGTATAAAGAACTGAATTTAATGTTCGTATACAAATAAAAAGCTTACTATTGTGAGTGAATGTTAAAAGTTACAGTACAATTTTGTTCCAGAAAGCTCTTCTTGGAGGCATTGCTCATACAAAGCAAGAGATAAAGATTGTCGTGATTTTCAACGAGTATGTCGAAAAAATAGCCCAGATTTAACTGAAAGAGGACATTTAATAAATTATATATCAGTACATATTTAAAGCATAATTTCATACTCAGTGATTTTGTGTTATGGCTCACACCCAAAGTGAGAGATGTGCAAAGTGTGTACAGATGTCAGCGCTTTTGACATAGCCTAAGGCACAAAGGTAATTATTAAAACATATGCAGTAAATAACTAATCAGCATTCAGGAATGTATTATTCATGATGAAGCCAACATTTCAGTAATTGTTTTCAGTGACTCATGTTTTGATGTTGGCAAACAGAATGTTGCACAAATTAGAGAACATTTGAGATTCCTATTTCCTAAGTATTACCATCAAATCAAGAAAACATAAAAAATACTTTTTGGGGAAATTTGTTTTTTGCAGTCTAACGATGATGACACTATGTTTGTGTGTCAGAGGCAGTAAGGCAAGGCAAGGCAAGGCAAGTTTATTTATATAGCACTTTTCAACACAAGGCAATTCAAAGTGCTTTACAAAAAATGAAAGACATTAAGAAAATGGCATTTAAAATCAGTCATTAAAAAGAAAAGCTAATAAAATAAACATTAAAAGAAGAAATACATGGATAAACATTAAAAGAAGAAATACATGGATAAAAGTTACAGTGCAGTCTAAGATATGAATAGTTCAATTAAAAGCAGCGACAAAAAGAAAGGTCTTCAGCCTGGATTTAAAAGTAGTCAGAGTTGCAGCGGACCTGCAGGTTTCTGGGAGTTTGTTCCAGATATTTGGAGCATAATAACTGAACGCTGCTTTACCATGTTTAGTTCTGACTCTAGGGACAGAAAGCTGACCAGTCCCTGAAGACCTGAGAGATCTGGATGGTTCATAATTTAGCAGTAGATCAGAAATGTATTTTGGGCCTAAACCATTCAAAGCTTTATAAACCAGCAGCAGTATTTTGAAATCTATTCTTTGACACACAGGAAGCCAGTGTAAAGACTTCAGAACAGGAGTGATGTGATCGACTTTCTTAGTGTTAGTGAGGACTCGAGCAGCAGCGTTCTGAATCAGCTGCAGCTTTCTAATAGATTTTTTAGTGTGACCTGTGAAGACACCATTGCAGTAGTCGAGTCTACTGAAGATAAAAGCATGGACAAGTTTTTCCAAATCCTGCTGCGACATTAGTCTTTTAATCCTAGATATGTTCTTTAGGTGATAGTAGGCTGATTTAGTAACTGTTTTAATGTGACTGTTGAAACTCAGGTCAGAGTCCATGACTACACCTAGATTTCTAGCTTTATCTGTTGTTTTGAACATTGCAGACTGAAGCTCAGCGCTAACTTTTATACGTTCTGCCTTGGCTCCAAAAACCATTACCTCAGTTTTATCTTTGTTTAATTGGAGAAAGTTCTGACACATCCAGTCATTGATTTGTTCAATGCACTTACTCAGTGTTTGATTTGGAGCATAGTGTCCTGGTGAAACTGTTACGTAAATTTGTGTGTCATCTGCATAGCTATGGTAACTTATTTTGTTGTTTTTCATTATCTGAGCCAGTGGTAGCATGTAGATGTTAAAGAGAAGAGGCCCCAAGATGGAGCCTTGAGGAACCCCACATGTTATATTTGTCAACTCAGATGTGTATTTACCTATAGAAACAAAGTTGTTTCTGTCCTTTAAGTAGGATTCAAACCAATTTAGGACTGTTTCCGAAAGTCCCACCCAGTTTTCCAGTCGGTCTAGTAATATGCTGTGGTCAACAGTGTCAAACGCAGCACTGAGATCTAATAATACTAACACTGAAGTTCTGCCACTGTCTGTGTTTAAGTGGATGTCATTAAAGACCTTTACAAGAGCAGTCTCAGTGCTGTGGTTTGGACGAAAGCCTGACTGGAACACATCGAAACAGTTATTTAAATGCAAGAAGTTACTCAAGTGTTGAAAAACAACTTTTTCAATGATTTTACCTAGAAATAGGAGGTTTGATATGGGCCTATAATTGTTCATTACTGAAGCATCTAGATTATTATTTTTTAAGAGCGGTTTAATGACTGCAGTTTTCAGGGCCTGTGGAAAAATACCTCAGTGAAGAGATTTGTTTACTATATGAAGTAGATCTGAGGCAATGCAAGGCAAAACATCTTTGAAAAATCCCGTTGGAATAATATCAAGGCAGCAGGAGGAGGATTTCAGAAGTTGTATAATGTCCTCTAGGTTTTTATCATTAATCTGATGGAATTGTGTCATGGTGTTTGAATTGATGTTAAGTGGACACAGAGACAACACATTTGCTGTTCCTGATGCAGAGGCACTGACTGCTTGTCTGATTTTCTGAATTTTGTCAGTGAAGGAGGCAAAATCATTGCACGCCCTGGTGGATAGAGATTCAGAGGCTACTGACACTGGGGGGTTAGTTAGTCTGTCGACGGTAGCAAACAAGGCACGTGCGTTGTTTTTGTTTTTGGTAATGATGTCAGAGAAGAACGATTGTCGTGCGTTTTTCAATTCCAAATTATAAAGGCCAAGTCTCTCTTTATACATTTCAAAGTGAACCTGGAGATTTGTTTTTCACCACCTACGTTCAGCTTTTCGACACTCTCTTTTTTCTGTTTTCACGGTCATGGCCTTTCTCCATGGAGATATTTTCTTGCCAGACACTTCCTTTACCTTAGTTGGAGCAATGGCATCTATAATATTTTTAATTTTTGAATTAAAATGATCTACTAGCTCATTTACTGAGATGTTAGCAGGGGCAAGTGTGGAAGAAAAATTCTGAGTAAACATTTCCCTAGTATTTTCAGTTAAATATCGCTTTGTGGTTACCTCTTTGTCAACATTTTTGTGAACAGAAATAGAGCTCTCAAAGAAAACACAGGAATGATCAGAGAGCGCAACATCAGTCAACACAACCTTAGAGATATTCAGACCCTTTGAGATAATTAAGTCCAGAGTGTGCCCCTTATTGTGCGTGGGCTCCGTCACATGCTGAGTCAGTCCATGGCTATCAAGAACACAAAACAGTTCTTTTGCCCCTCTGTCCTGAGGGTTGTCAACATGGATGTTAAAATCACCAACAATGACTAAACGGTCAAAGTCAATACACACTATAGACAGCAGTAGATCCTTTTGTGTTAGCTTAGCATACATCTGAAAGCAGGAGAAGCTGTTAGCCTAGCCAAAAATATCGACCCACTGAAACATCAGCGCTCTCAATGGCATTTTGTACTAAAGGAGACAACAGTATCGTCAAAGAACTTAATGATGCCAGTAAAGGTTCTTGCTTATAAAGTTTCTTTCAAAAGTTGAGCTACATTTCATATAGGCCTGCTGTCTTACCAATTGTCCTAATATTATAACTAATGGTATTTACCAACTAACTAATTTATGTTTAACATTAATAAAATAATCAAAGCAGCAATGTGTAAAATATTAATTCAGAATTTAACCTAAAAAACATAAACTTTAAATTCATAGGGTTTCAAACTAAAAGAAATGACATCAAAGCTTTTTGCCTCACTTCTTCAAAAGGGTCAAAGGTGAGCGATGAACATAAACTAGAACCACACTAAACTGTTGGGATTTTAACAGAGGCAATCTCTTCTTTTTGATGTCAAAGACCTAAGTAAAAGAAAGATGCGCAACACACCAGTCTCTTTGGCATTTACAGTACAAGAAGGTGGCAGTTGTACCATAACACCATGATCAAAAAGCACCACAGTTGCATTCTTTTGCTTCCATACTCTTTGCAGTTGTTTTGCCAAAAGTACTTTCAAAACTCTAACCTTGTCTTGAAATTGCCCCTCCAGAGATATCTAAATAAATGAATCATGTGCCACAGACTTGTTTACACATTGTAACATTACCAAGTTGTATCGTGTTTGTTCAGTCTATACAAAAGCTTTAAAATCGTGTGTTAAATTGCTAAATTCTGTGTGGAATAAACAAACACATCATAATGTGTTAGTTCATGAGCTTTAAAGGTGGTGTGAGGTAGGTTTTTGTTATCTTTTGGACAGAGCCTGAACAGCTGTTTCCTCCTATTTCCAGTCTTTGTGTGCAATGTTAAGCTAACCCATTGATGGCTCTAGCTTCATATTGAAAAGGTCAAACCTGAGAGTGGTATCGTATCTTCTCATCTAACTCGGTCAATCAGCAAATAATCACAATAGTACAAAATGTAAAGTTATTGCTTTAAACCTAGGCACTGCGGTTTCCTCTATCTTATTTTAATTCAAGGCATGTGTCAATAGAAGATAATATTTGGCTTTTGTTCCATCTTTTCTACACAATGCACATAATGCGCTAAACCTGCTTCTTAACCCACTGTCTTTGAAACAGTTATTATAAGGACTTCCAAGACATATATACACAGACAACTCTGCAAGCAGAAACAGACTTATTAAGACAATTGCATTCAATAAGAACCAAACAGTGAATGCTTTTCGATCTGCTTTGTACACTGTTGCCTCAACAATGTATTGTTCCCAGTCTGGACATTGTAAATCCAAGGACACACACACTCACACATTATAATATCTTGGCAGTGCTCACTGTATGCCATTCTTACCAACAAACACCGGCGCAATGTATCTGTGAACTGCAGCCATCATTGTTTTCTGATACCAATATAAACAGAAAGGCTGCTGAATTTCTTGTTACATTTTCAAAAAATGTTCCTTTGTCTCATCACATCTGATGAGATATCAGACATAAATAAACTACTAAAGCTGTGTCTCAATTCTGTGTTCTTCAGTAAGCTACTTGCACTATTTGAGTACTGAAAAGTACAGTATATATTAATAATCAAGTGTTACTAGTACCCTGATAGCATGAAAAGCTGAACACGTTCAACAGTCAATAGCTGAGTGACTAGGTAGCAGATAGGGAGGGAATAGCAGTGGTTTCTAGTCGTGTCTATGGTAACTTTCAAGAAATGTAAGGTTAGGCATTGACCTCAACTGTTTAATTCCAGGTTAGGTTGTCGGCTAGATAGTCAGTCTTAAATGTTTAACACTGTAGCTCAATGGTTAAGGTTATGACAGCATGTTGGACGGTGAGTCCCTTAGCCTTGTTGTTAAGTTTTACAAATCCAGTACTAGCATGTAGTTGCTGTTTTTCCAGTGAACACCAAACTATACAAATGTAAGATAGTCAGTTGTATGTTTTTCACCAAGTACTACCATTTTGTTGTTGAATAAATGCTATCAGAATGTTTTCTATTTGTCTGTAATGATTTGGTACTGTGAAAGATGACGCTTATGCTTACTGTGGCTATGTTAAAGGTCCCATGACATGGCAATTTCTACTGATCATAATTCCATTGTTGAGGTCTACTAGAATAGATTTACATTGTTCAATGTTCCAAACTCACATTGGTTTATCATACAGCATCTCTGTATAGTATGTGTATTCACTCTCTGTCCTAAACGGCTTGTTTAGGACCCCCCCCCCCACCCCCCCCACCTCCCTGTGATTGGTCAGCTCGCCCACTCTGTTCTGATGAGTCCACCACCGTTACAGCGGAACATCAGTGATTATGTGTTACAATGGCGTTAGTTAGCAACCAGAAAATGACACCAGTAATGACAAACAGATGAGAATGCTGCGTGGGGTCTGGGTGCCGTGTTGGCGGGACGTTGCGGGGGCTCGCTGTTGCAGACAGTGTGAGCTGGATTACTAGGGTGGTTTCCTGGTTACTGTTTGGGGTCTGCGAGACAGCGAGACATCGCGAAACTCACCTGACTGAACTCAGCCTGAGCACACACACACACTCGTAGCCTGGCTGTGACAACAACAATGGCCAATTGTGCTCCAGCTTCCTCTGTACCTCCTCGGAAGACCAGATTCCCAGCAGGTAGCTGGTCTCTTCAGTGGACCACTGCTGCTTGTTAAGTTTCTCCATCGTTGTGTACAAACTGGATAAAACGCGGGCTTTTTGTTGTTGTTCAGGAGTTGATCCCGCCCCTGCCACCGCCTCGACATAAGCGTGACGTATGTGGTGCTTTTGCTCTGGCCGGACAATGCTCGAAATGAACCGGATTCCGGAGCTAAGAGGCTGCTCCGCTGCGGTGTGAACAGGAAAACCCGGTGCTTTTCAAGCTCCAGCTCCGAACCGGCCCTGAAACACCGTTGGTGTGAATGAGGTATAACAGAATAACTAGATTGAGACACAGCACACGATTTATGTCTTGTCCTTATATGTTTCTTTGTTAAGCAACCTTGGGTTAATGAAAGGCGCTATATCAATTAAAGTTATTATTATTATAAAAATAAGTACATTGGAACTGGGTACAGCAACTGGGTGCTAACTGAAAACATGCAAGGAGTTCAATTTTATTTAACATTCTTTTCACAGGTCTTTGTGTATAGGAAAACAAGTTTATTAAACATTTTTGTCTAAACTCTATCCATGTTGATATGCTTGTCTATGACTTCGTGATCTGGATTACAACTTTTTTTGTGATCAAACATTCCATCTTGTAGGGGGACATCTTGTTGACTCAAAAACACACACACACACACACACACACACACACACACACACACACACACACACACACACACACACACACACACACACACACACACACACACACACACACACACACACACACACACACACACACACACACACACACACCACACACACACACACACACACACACACACACACACACACACACACACACACACACCACACACACACACACACACACACACACACACACACACACACACACACTACCACTCTCACTTCATGTCCCCTCTCTCATGTTTATCTCTTGTTTTTCTCTCATCATTGTTCTTTGAGAGTCCTTCCTGTCAATCTGCCTCTGACCTCTCTGCTTTTTCTCTCCTAAGCTGTCATCTGTCAACATGTATCTAGGCTACTCTGTCTCACGTTAGGACTGTGTGTATGTGTGTGTGTGTGTGTGTGTGTGTGCGTGCGTGCGTGCGTGCGTGCGTGCGTGCGTGCGTGCGTGCGTGTGTGAGTGCGTCCCTAACTCTGGTCAGGCCTTCTTGTTTTTGTTTAAGTTTAGGTGCAGTTGGTCAATTCTGGAAAGTGATGAGGACATAAACACCCATAATCACCCACATACATATCACATTTATAGGGAAACTACACCGATGTTTACACTTTAAACCTGTTTACATGTCTTGTATAAAGCCTTTTGTGTCTACATCGAGATTAATTTAAACTTTTACACTCATGATCCAACAGTGTTATACGCTAAAGTACTCTTTTATGAATGCTGTTTCTGTCTTTCATCTGTAGCCTTTAGAATGCTTCATTAAAAAGGTGAGGTATTGTATCAGCTCAGATATTCCAAAGTTTTAGTTTTCTTACTATCCACAAATTCCATGAAAACCAAAACCAGCAATGAAGCCTGTGTTTGACTGATTTTCCTTTAAAGGAGTGTGTATTTCTTTCTGCAGGATAATGTTTAGATTGTCTGACTGCCGGCATTGCCAACTGGAATGCTTGGCTGGAAGCAGCTAACACAACAATGATTCACTAGTACAGCATGAATAGTGAAGGAAACTCATAATAACACACTAAAATACAGAAGAAATTAATACAGCTTGATTATAAAAAGATCAACATTATCAGCCTTCAACAATATCAACATCAGACCCTATAAGTGAGTAGTGATAGACCTGCAGAAGTGTCTCTCGTCATTGAAAGCACATAGCAACAGATGTTTTTATAATAAATGCTTTTTTTATATACATATATCAAGATCAATAACCAAATAGTCCAATTAGTTTTGAAAGCAAACTAAATAAATGCTTCCAAAATGTGTTAAAACATTTTAAATGCTTCTTAAATTTGGCTGGTCTACAACAGCATAAGGGTTAGATGTCTGTGTATCTCATGGAAAGCACAAGAAACAAGACTTGTCTTTGAGCCTCAGGGTCCTTTACTTTATATTTAAAAGCATTCCAAAGTAGGCAAACCTCCAATGAGGAAATTAAACACACTTCTCTTCAGCCAAAAGTACATACAGTATGATGCCTAACAGTAGCAGGAAAAGTCAGTGTCAGCTGTGTTATGGCAGGGATTAGTCATTACACTTTTGATCCTGCAGAAACAAATATAATTTTAAAGATTTTTGATGAGCCTACCCACTTTTGGCAACAGCCAACAAAGTGGGAGAACATAATCTTGCCTATGTTTTGGCCAGTGTTTAACCCTGTCATCCACTTCCAATATTAGATATGGCCATTTCGCCCTTTTTCTCTACGCATGCATCCCTTCTCTAAATCAATTAGCGACGTCTTCCAATTCCCCGCAATACCTTTGGAAATTAGCCAAGAAATGGCAACCTTCATTCGGAAGCAATATGGATTTAACAGCAGATACGATGTGGAGAATCTGGTACCTCTTCATCATTGGCAATGGTTTTCTTCCAGTGGGATTGTTACATTTCGTCAAATAACACAAACACTTGTTTAAGATCATGGAACAACTTGTATCCAACCCCATCGTATCCATCTTAAATTCCAACTAAGCTGTTGAAGGAAGTTTTTCCATTAATTAACACTTCTGTTCCAAAATTATTCAAAGTAGCAGTGATAAAACCTCTTTTTAAAAAGCACAACCTCGATCCAGAGGTTTTAGCCAACTATAGACCTATTTCTAATCTTCCGTTCCTTTCAAAAATTATTGAAAAATCAATCGCAAAACAGTTGTGTGATTACTTAAAAAACAATGATTTATTTGAGGATTTTCAGTCTGGATTTTCTTGTTTTGCTCGATCTCAGTGCTGCATTTGATACTATCGACCATGATATTCTATTGCAAAGACTAGAGCACTTAGTTGGCATACAGGGAACTGCTTTAGGCTGGTTTAGGTCCTATCTATCTGAACGCTCTCAGTTTGTATGAGTCAACGATGAATCTTCCATGCAAACCAAAGTTAGCCATGGAGTGCCACAGGGCTCAGTGCTCTGACCTATTTTGTTCACACTCTATATGCTTCCGTTAGGCAATATTATAGGGAATCATTCTGTACATTTTCATTGTTATGCGCAGGGGTGCACATAATTGTTTTGCCCTGGTCCTCAAAGGAGCACCTGGAGATGTTGCTTGGTGCGCATTCTTAAAATGAAATAAACGGGACCTTTTGAGGGGTACTTGACTTTATGAACGGGGGGGGGGGGGGGGGGGAGGTGCGCTAGTGAGCATACTCATGCCAGATACGCCGGATACTGTGCGGAGCGCATAAATTAGACCCTTCATTCGATAGCGAGGGGTAGAGCAAGGAATCGCAGATGCCGTCGTGCTCGTGGACGGATTAAAAAAATTAAACCTAAATAGCTCGCGAATTATACTTTAATATATCTGTGCAGCCCGCCCAAGTAAAGTCTATGTGTGGGAAACCCTGCTATCTTACCGGTTCTTATGCAACTCGCACATTTCTCTATCTTTTCTCTCTCTCTCTTCTCTCTCTCTTCTCTCTGTTCTCTCTCTTTTTTCTCTCTTTCTCTCTCTCTCTCAATATTGGTGCGCAAATGCGTCTTTTTTCAAATGATCGGGGGGTGAGCATGCGCACAGGGGGCACACCTGCGCACCAGTTATGTGCAGCCCTGGTTATGCGGATGATACTCAACTATATTTATCAATCAAGCCTGATGAAATGAATCATCTAAATAAAATTCAAGACTGCCTCAAGGACTTAAAAACGTGGATGACTTCAAACTTTTTGATGTTAAACACGACCAAAACTGAAGTTATTGTACTCGGCCCAAAGAATCTACGAAACAAATGTTCTAAAGGTATATTAACTATGGATGGCATTAATTTGGCCTCCAGTGAGACTGTAAGGAATCTTGGTGTTATATTTGATCGGGATTTATCCTTTAACGCCCACATAAAATCAATTTCAAGGACCGCCTTCTTCCATCTACGTAACATTGCAAAAATCAGGCATATCTTGCCTCAAAACGATGCAGAGAAACTAGTCCATGCATTTGTTACTTCAAGGCTGGATTATTGTAACTCTTTATTATCAGGGTGTACCAAGAAGTCAGTCAAGTCGCTTCAGCTGATTCAAAATGCTGCAGCTCGTGTACTAACCAGAGTTAGGAAAAGGGACCACATTACTCCTGTTCTGGCTGCCTTACACTGGCTCCCTATAGAACACAGGATAGAATTTAAAATTCTTCTTCTCGCCTACAAAGCCCTTAATGGGCAGGCGCCATCTTACCTTAAAGAACTCATTATACCCTACTGTCCTGGCATTGCGTTCCAAGAATGCAGGGTTGTTGGTTGTTCCTAGAGTTTGTAAAGGTACAATGGGAGCCAGAGCCTTTTCTTATCAAGCTCCACATTTGTGGAATCAGCTTCCAGTTTGTGTTCGGGCGGCAGACACCCTATCCGTTTTTAAGAGTGCGCTTAAGACCTTCCTTTTTGATAAAGCTTATAGTTAGGGCTGATTATATTCAGCCCCTAGTTTTGCTGATATAGGCTTAGTTTGTCGGGGGACATCTTACTTCTTCCTTCTCTCTATCTGTACCTGTGTACTCTCATGTTCCGATTAACCCAGCTTCTCCCAAATTTCTTTTTGGTGTCTATCTACGCCGGGATCCGGAGTCGTGGCTGATCCTGTTGCTTTGGTCCTGAGTAGGGCTGCTCAATTAATCGTATTTTAATGGCAATTACGATTTTGGCTTGCAACGATTATGAAAACAACATAATCGAAAAAAAACAATTATTTTGTATTGGTTTTTCAGTTGAATTATACTTAGAGTTCAGGGTAATCAACTGTTAAAAACATACTGTTCACATTTATTTTTTTCAATAAATGGATGTTTTCAAAATAAATGGATAATCGTTTTTTAATAATCGTGATATCAATTATTGACCCAAATAATCAAGATTATGATTTTTGCCATAATCGAGCAGCCCTAGTCCTGAGTCCTGGATCGCCAGCCCTGGATCTTGAGTCGTGGCTGTGCCTGTTGCTGTGGTCCTGGATCATAAGTCCTGGATGGATATCCTCGTGGATTCATCTTCTTATTATAGACACATGCATTTCCAAACATTTGGACTACCTATGTTGTAAATGTATCAATTTACACACGGCATCTATTGCACGTCTGTCCGTCCTGGGAGAGGGATCCCTCCTCTGTTGCTCTCCCTGAGGTTTCTCCCATGTTCCCTTTAAACTGTGGGTTTTCCCTGGAAGTTTTTCCGTGTACGATGTGAGGGTCTAAGGACAGAGGGTGTCGTATTGTCATACTGATATTCTGTCCAAACTGTGAAGTCCACTGAGACAAATGTAACATTTGTGATATTGGGCTATTTAAATAAACATTGATTGATTGATTACAAATAACGTTTTGGTGTATAGCATATATACACTGAACAAAAATATAAACGCAACACTTTTGTTTTTGTGGCATATCAAGATGCTGATTAGACAGCATGGTTATTGCACAGGTGTGCCTTAGAATGGCCACAATAAAAGGCCACTCTGAAATGTGCATTTTTTCTTTATTGGGGGGGTCTGGGGGGGTCCGAAAACCAGGCAGTATCTGGTGTGAGGGGTAGGGTTAGGGTTAGGGTTAGGGTAATGTTGTGAATCGAGTGGCCTGTGTTCGTCGTCCATAACATACGCCGGCCCATACCATAACCCCACCACCACCATGGGCCACTCGATTTACAACATTACCCTAACCCTAACCCTACCCCTACCCCTACCCCTCACACCAGATACTGACTGGTTTTCGGACCCCCCCAGACGCCCCCAATAAAGCAAAAATGCACGTTTCAGAGTGGCCTTTTATTGTGGCCAGCCTAAGGCACACCTGTGCAATAATCATGCTGTCTAATCAGCATCTTGATATGCCACACCTGTGAGGTGGGATGGATTATCTCGGCAAAGGAGAAGTGCTCACTATCACAGATTTTCTTTCAGATTTGTGAACAATATTTGAGAGAAATGGTTATTTTGTGTATATAGAAAATGTTTTAGATCTTCGAGTTCATCTTCATGAAAAATGGGAGCAAAAACAAAAGTGTTGCGTTTATATTTTTGTTCAGTGTAAGAAGACTACATTTAATCCTTGTCTTCTTGATCCCAATTCTCTAAACTTCACTGTGAGAGTCTTACTGTTCCCATGGGATCATGGGTCATCAGACGGGATGATGGGAAATCTAAACACTGCTGTTTTGTTAAACTAGATTTAGCTTTATTGGCGATTGCACCAACCGAGATGGTCTGCAGATGCTGCTGTGACGTTTGTCCCGACCCTAAAGGTCATAATTGCTTAAGGTACAGTATGACAGGCAGTGAGTTTAAAGAAGGACTTTAAAGTAGATGCAGGGATGCCTTGAAGGCTTTTTAAATGCTGTAATTGGATGCAGTTGCTTTTAGGAAGTATTGAACTTAATTAGAGAAAACCCAGACACACAAAGCATGCTTAAGGGAAAACAGAACAAAAGTTTGGATTTAAGAAGAAAATAAAATCCTTTAGGGCAAATAGCTGAAAGGAATTATTCTGTTGTTGTCTACAACTGAAGAGAAGAGAACATTTTGTAATTACATTTTGCGCTCATTTAGGATAACTAAAACTAGTTTTAGTGTGTGTTTGGCAAAGATATGACAAAATACCTGACACACAAAACCAGAAAGAACCAAAGAGGGCAAAGACAAAGGAATGGCCTTTAGTTTGTGATTCAACATTATGCAAATACCATAACGTAAACTAGTGCTGCAACTTATTTTCATAAAATATTATAAATTAATTAATCCTCATTCAGGGTTGTACAATCTGAAACGTGGCATGGCATAACATCACATATCACATATATTCAAATCATCCTGATACAAGTTAGATATAATATTATTGATATATATCCACATATTAATAAGGATTCAATTTATTAGTTTCACTATCCATAAGTGATATAGTACACAAATATTCGTTTTAATGTATCTGATTATTAGTTTTAGTGATAGAGTATCCAAATAATAGTATTCATATTAGTATCCGAAAATGAGTATAGTTTTATAGTTCTAGTATTCACATATTAGTGCATTCCAGCAGGGGATCTAGAGAAGCACCAACACCAGGAGTGTGTACGTATGGGAAGGGAAGGTAGAGAGAGGATGAAGGTTGAGGAGGATGGTATCGTCTTCTGTCATCCTGCAACCACTTCCTCCCTTTCCCCCCTCTCCACTTCTCAACAGCCCAACAGGTTAAAAATAAGCCATTGTTACACAAACACAAAGGGACAGGGAAAGGACTTGCACAGTGAGGACACACTTTTAAAAAACACATCAATTATCTGTTAGACATTGAAAAGTGAGGACATTACTGAATTAAGGAATTATCTTATAATATATAAGTAGGGCTTAAACATAATCATTATTTTTTCAATTAATCCAGTAAACATGGATTCCCTAAAGTTTCTGAGTTTTTTTTTAATAGAAGAGTATTTTTTTACGCTAGCACACTTTCACTTTTGAGAAGCAGGCACTGGAACTTTAAAATCATTCAAATCAATGGAAAAAACTATTAATTATCTGTCATTCAACATGCATACATTTTTGAAACAATATAGCTTTCATTGACTTCATATAAAATATCCCAAGACTGATTGAAGAGCTAGAAAAGTGAGACTATATATCTTAGATTTTAATATCATATCATAATATGTACATGTATTACGGAAATAATAACATATTTCAATGTTTATATGTTAAATATGAAATTATCTGTCTTCAAGGGGGGCGCTACTTTGAAAATAAATGTGTACAAAACAAGTATGGAGCACAGTGAGAGTAAACAACCAGTCAACACACATAATCCTGTTGCAATGACCACAAGGAGGTTCAGTTACAGGTCACAGGGTACGTGATGCAGGGGGTAAGAGGAGAAGAAAATATACAGAGAGCCTTCAAGGAACAAATGTTTTAGAATCCGTTGAACAATATGTCAAGACAATAAAATCATTGTTATATCTCACACAGGCTCCGCCCTCTACTGGGCTCTATGGGTACTACTCTCTATCATGTCGTGCGCGCATTCACCTACTGAGTTACGTAAACGTACCCGGCCAATCGGGGCGAGCCTACCTGAATGCGCGCAGGCCCACAGTATATAAGGCGGCTACGCCCTCCGACCGTCAACCTACACCCTCTTCAGCAAGCGGCATAGGAAAGACAGGGCCCCCAGGTAGAGGGCTCCATCTGTGCTTATATAACTTGGTCCTGCCCAGGTCCTGCCCAGGTGCAGGCGGGGGGAGCCCTCCCCACTATCGTCCATACACACTCTGCACGAGTGTGAGTGTGCCTTATCCAAGTGGCGGCCCCCGACTTCTCCACGGTTACAACCGAATGGGAGGAAATGGGGATGCGGTGGATGTTAGCCAAAAGCCGGTCAGGGGCAGTGTGATGGGTCGATGTTGTTGGACGACAGGGCGTTTATACATCGTGGCTCCTGTGAGAGATATAACGGGGGGGTTACGTATTGTAACCCTAGTTATATAAGCACAGGCGGAGCCCTCGACCTGGGGGCCCTGTCTTTTCTATGCCGCTCGCTGAAGAGGGTGTAGGATGACGGTCGGAGGGCGTAGCCCTTTATATACTGTGGGCCTGCGCGCGCATTCAGGTAGGCTCGCCCCGATTGGCCGGCTACGTTTACGTAACTCAGTAGGTGAATGCACGCACATGATAGAGTGTAGTACCCATAGAGTCCAGTAGAGTAGTATATATAACTAGGGTAACAATACGTAACCCCCCGTTTCATGCACTGGTCCATTTACGGGCCATGGTGTTCTTTCATGCAAGTGGGAGGAAAACATCCAAACACACATTAAGGTGTTTATTTACAATACAATACAATACAACTTTATTTATAAAGCACTTTAAACCTCCAGACCAAAGTGCTGTACAGGCAAATAGATAAAACAAAGTATACAAAGAAGTAACACAGCTCAGCTCACACACCATAAAACAAGTACAAGTAAAAACAAAAAACAATTTAAAAGCAAAAAAGCAACACTGAAAGATGTTAAAACGCCAAATGTTAAAACGCTAAGGAGAAGAGGTGGGTTTTAAGAAGCGATTTAAAAGCAGGCAGTGTGGAGGCCTGTCTGATCTCCAGGGGCAGAGCGTTCCACAATTTGGGAGCTGCTACAGAGAAGCAACGGTCCCCTCTGAGCTTTGACCTGGTTTTAGGCACATTCAGGAGCAGTTGGTCCGCTGACCTGAGAGGGCGGTTCGGCGTGTAATGCTGTAGCAGCTCAGTAAGGTATGGTGGCGTCATGCCATTTAGGGATTTAAAAGTAAATAAAAGAATTTTAAAATGGATCCTAAAATAAATTGGCAGCCAGTGGAGAGAAGCTAAAACAGGGGAAATGTGGTCATACTTCCGTGTGCCTGTTAAGAGCCTTGCTGCGGCATTTTGCACCCGCTGCAGTCGTGCGAGGGAGGACCCACTGACCCCCATGTAAATAGAGTTACAGTAGTCCAGCCGGGTGGTAACAAAGGCATGGATTACTGTCTCAAACTGCTGTCTGGAGAGAAAAGGTTTTACTTTGGCTAGCTGCCTCAGGTGATAAAAGCTCGTTTTTACCACCGACTTAATCTGACTCTCAAGTTTGAGTTCACGGTCCATTTTAATACCAAGGTTTGTAACGGTGGGCTTGGTGTACTGATGCAAGGAACCCAGGTCTACAGAAGTGGTGTCAGTGGTGCTACCAAAAACCATTACTTCTGTTTTTCCTTCATTGAGTTTAAGGAAATTGCACGCCATCCAGGCCTTTACGTCATCTAGGCACTTTATCAGTGGGCTAATTAAGTAACCACCCTTCTTTGTTAGAGGGACATAAATCTGGCTATCGTCAGCATAGCAGTGGAATGCGATGCCGTGCTTTCTAAAAATGGACCCAAGAGGGAGCAAATAGAGGGAGAATAGCAGGGGGCCTAATACTGAGCCCTGTGGGACCCCATACAGGAGTGGAGCAGAGGATGACTCGGAGTCACCAAGGCTGACAGAGAAAGTTCTGTCCTTCAAATATGACCTAAACCATTCCAGGGCTTTTCCCTCAATGCCCACCCACTTCTCCAAGCGGGAGATCAGGATATCATGGTCGACTGTATCGAAAGCAGCAGTTAAGTCAATAAGTAGGAGCACAACGCAGTCCCCAGAGTCAGTAGATAAAAGGATGTCATTAAAGACTCTTAAAAGCGCTGTTTCAGTGCTGTGCATAGTTTTAAAACCAGATTGGAAAACCTCCAGTATGTTGTTCTCTTCCAGAAAAAACATAATTTGACTGTAGACAATCTTCTCCAGGATCTTTGACATAAAAGGCATTTTGGAAATGGGCCTAAAATTAGCCAGAACTGTGGGATCCAGGCTGGGTTTTTTAATACGAGGTTGCACTACTGCATGCTTCAGGTTTTCGGGGACCTTCCCTGAGAGCAGGCTGCTGTTTAAAACTGCCAGCACAGATGGTCCAACAGTGGGGAAAACCTCTTTAAAAAGTCGAGGCGCGACAGGGTCATTTGGAGAACCAGAGGGCTTTAACTTGGAGACAATCTCCTGTACAAAAGACAGAGCTACATGCTCAAACTGATTAAAGACAGCAGAACACGGTGTAGGAACTGAGGGGTCAATTGCAGGCGCAGAGATTTGAGCTCTAGTGGAATTTACCTTATTAATGAAAAAGTGAAGAAAATCTTCACAGACCGCGGTAGAGGTCTCTATAAAGCTATTCTGGGGGGCATTAAGGACCAAATCAATAGTCTGGAACAGAACACGTGGCTTATGACGATTTGACAGAAAGATGTCAGATAAAAGTTTGCTTTTTGCCTCTTTCACAGTGATCTGATAGAAACGCCAACACTCCCTCAACATTTCAAATGAAACTTGCAGTTTGTCCTTTTTCCATTTACGCTCAGCTCTACGGCAATCCTGTCGGACAGCCCGAGTCGTGTCATTTAACCAAGGCTCAGATTTAGTTTTAGGTTGCCTGGTTTTTAAAGGAGCAACAGTGTCTATGGCAGCTTTGCAAGTAGAGTGAAACCATGAGCTAAGCTCATCCGTTTCAGGTGACATAGGTTCCCGATTCACACAGTTCTGTTTAAAGGCGACAGAGAACTGACCAGCAGTGGAGGGGTTAATCATACGAGCGCGCCGAGGAGCAGCGCGCGGTTTAACCGTTTCACAAGCAAGACTCACATCAAATAATACAGGCATATGATCAGAGAAAAAGGCGTCACAAATCTCCAGGTTAAGAACAGGCAAACCATAAGATAAAACAAGATCAAGTGTGTGTCCGCGTTCCTGCGTTGGGCCAGACACAGACTGCACAAGATTAAAGGAATCAACAAGGTCTAAAAAGTCCTTTGCCATAGCTTTGTCGGGGCAACACACATGAATATTAAAATCCCCAACAATAAGAACACGATCATATTTTGGCATAATTTCAGCCAAGAAGTCCGAGAAATCGTTTAAAAATCCCTTATTGTATTTGGGAGGTCTATAGACCACAGCACACAGCACTGTGTGAGAGCGACCAAGCTCGAACACGCTCAGTTCAAAGCTGCCGGGTGAGAATGTCAGTGAAAGCTGCTGGCATTTATAGTCACTCTTAAAAACAGTTGCTATACCTCCACCTCGGCCTGACGTCCGCGGAGAGTTAAAATAACAGCAATGCTGCGGTACAAGTTCGGTAAACGCACTGGACTCACCAATACTGAGCCATGTCTCAGTTACGAAGAGGAAATCCAAGCCCTTGGAAGTGAAGAAATCCTTTAGGACAAAAGTCTTGTTTGTTAGCGATCTTGCATTGACCAGGCCAAACCTGGCAGGGGCCGGCAGATTGGCGGCGTTAGAGGTCCGGGGAGCCCGACACAGAGACCTCAGGTTATGCGGATTAACCCCACGGCAGCGGGGACGAGGGGAGCAGGTCACGCGGTGCAGGAATGCCTCATCCGGGTCGACGACAGGTACCAGCCAGGCGTCGACAGGGTCCAGGAAGCGCCTCGAAAAAGAGAGACGAGGCTCATACTCAGTATGAGAGAAAAGATGAGCTGAAGAAGCCTTCGTTCTCACCAGTCGACCACTGCGTTTTACCCGGCGGCGGTGGCGTTTACAGCGGGTAGGTGGAGCCGGGGTGCGGCACAGGTAAACTGCTCCCCCCGTTAAAAACGGAGGCAGCGTTTTATCTCCACCACGAGTAGACTTTGCTGGAATAATGGCAGAAAACCGAAGGTCCAGCAGTGTTTGGCGATCGTACACCAGTAGAGAGTTGACATTTTGCATTAAACATGACAAAAACAGTACAAAAACACACAGCGTAAGCATCGGCAGACGGCAGGCCACACACACTGGCGCCATCTTGGAATAAAGAAAAACTAATTTAGCTAATTTTGCCTAGTTGAGTTTGTTGATTCTTCCTTAATTCATCTAAAGTTAGCATTAGATAATGTGTCACTTTTTGTATTTAATTTACAGGGTTTCATAAGACTTACATAAAATAATTATCTTAATGTAAATAACCAGCAGCGGATTTTTACAATACACATTGTTTGGCGGTTTTCTCCAAAACATTGTTTTAATGTTCACTTTAGCAGCACTTACATACTGTATACCACATTTTCAAACATGTATTCCTATGTATATTAATAACGTTTTTTCCAGAAGTGTTCACTAATGGCCTAAATTATACAAAATGTTATCTGCGAAAACTTTTTTTTTTCTTTCTAATAGATATTTGGATTTATCGAGTGATGCAAATTGATATCCAACATTTTATCTATACAAATTTGAGGTTGATATGTCAAAAAAATAAGAATTGTCAACCTGGCTTTATACAATTTTCTGATTTATTTTCCAGATTTGAGCGTACAAATTGCATATTTAATCAAATAATCCCTCATTTGCATATGTAAAAATATCCACTTGGGAAGTTTTATGTTGATATTTATACATTATTTTTTCACCCTATTCTCCTGTCTCCTCCTTAAGAAACATCTAGCACTTGTCTGGAGCACGAGCTGATTTACACAAATTACATTTTTCCACATCCCTCATTTGTTTTTAAGATTTTGTGTCCCTTTTCCAATATTAATGAGTGCACATATTGAGTTAAAGTTCTGGAAACTGGGCTCTCAACACTGTCTGATCCTGTAAATCACTTACGAGGGGGCCATCCCACAGGCAGCACAAAGATTTACAGGAACGGAGCGGTCTGTATGAGTGATTACAGTCTTGGTTATTTTCCCATAGCTGGACCCAAATATAGCTCCCCAAGCCTGGAGCTTGGCCATGCAGTGTCTTTTTGTAGTTTTTTGTGTTCCTATGGGGCTATAAGCACAGGCAGTTCACGGCAGAGAAAAGACACATAGCTTCCAACACATGATGGTCGAAACACGATATGATCACATCTCCAACAAACGCAAGCTCTACCACCAGACAGCTGACTGACCCATAGGTTAAAATTAGACAGGATATCAGCACTGTTACAACCCCCCCCCCAACTATCAATCAGTGTGGGAGGCAGCTCACCCTGACACAGTTCTCAGATATGGTCATCCTGACACCACGCTCATCACCAAAGCATCTACTCTCATTCTTGTTCATGCTATCTCACTGAGGTCTTTCCTTTTTCCTGAGACAACCAAACCCTTTCTTTTTACCTGAACACAATAAACACTCTAATTTTAAAGAGGCCTTATTATGCTTTTGGGTTTTTCCCTTTCCTGTAGTGGGTTATATAGGTTTGTGTGCATGTCAATGGTCTGCAAAGGCTAAAATCCCTGTGTTACCTCCAGAGGGAGTTTCTCTCCCATACTCTCACCCCCTGCCTGAAACGCCTCCATTGGACTAACTCCATTATTTACTTCTGTAATATACACTGAAAAAACGGAAACATTGACTTTAATTAAATGTATTATGTTTCACATTGTAGTATAGAGTGTAGTGACAACGCTTAGTAACGATCGTTACTCGTGTTTGTATTGACTAGCGCTCCAACACATTGGACGTGATAGGGTAAGGGGCGGGACATTTCTGACACATCTCTAAGCGGTTAACCAATCACAACAGAGCTGGACAGCTAACCAATCAGAGCAGACTGGGCTCTGGTTTCAGACAGAGCGTGAAAAGAGGTGCTGTATACAGGCAGTATGAGAAAAATAAACAGCTTTTTTAACACTTAAGCAAGTTAATATTACATGTCACTATTAGACAAGATGTTTTTCATAGTTAACTGGTCCCTTAAGGCAAGATTTTTCAATAGCTTTTTCAAAAATACTCCAACCACAACCTCTGCGAGTATTATTATGCAACCCTGGCGTGTCAGTTATCTTCCCCTTAGCCTGAAATAAGCACACGTTTTTTCAGAGAGCAAAGGGGGGGGCTTGTTGGCTTGTTTGGGTTATGAAGTGGGGGGATAGCTGGGGAACGACTTGGGGACTGGGACCAAAGTAGCTGCCTAAACGCTTATTAATACCCTGATAGGCTAGAGCAGCCTGTTCCAGTAAAAGACATGCTGGGGCACGGGGGGGGGGTGAACGTTTCCCACGGATACACAAACAGACACACGGTCAGATTGTAGAGTGTGAGGCGTTAAAACGTCAAGGTGTGTGGATTACAACTTGGCAGATCTTGTCATAGAGGGTATTCCTGAAGATACTCCAATTAAATAGAGCCAATTAAAGATAGGACACACAAAGCTAACATAGAAATAGCCGCTGCTGGTGAAATAACCGCTGCCTTGCAAGTTTTGCATTTGCAAGTACAAGCAGAGGGTTGTGCTAAAATAAGATTAGTGAGTGTTACTGCACAGCAGGCAACATTAAAGGGGACATATCATGCTATATTTGAACAATATATTGTAGGGCCATACCTATATAAAGTATATAAATATAGTTTTTTTTTCAAAATACCAAACAGATCCTGCATTTTAGCCATGCCTCATTTCGCTCTATTTGCTCTTTCCAGCCCTGTTTTTGCAGGGGGCTGATTCTGTGAGCTGCAGCTAACCACGCCCCCCTGCAGGAGAGGGGAGCGTGCTTTGAGATCAGCTGCTGGGCTGTCAGAAGACGGGAGAAAAAGAGATCTCCATCCTCCGTGTTTTATTCTTATAGAAGTAAGAAGAGAAGTAACGGGCAGAAACCCTCCTTTTTACACAGCGGTCCAGACATAGACATCAAATGGCGACACATATTCAGTTGCCAGTTACTTTGGCATTAGGGCAGGGATATCTAGATACTTTCCAAGGTTTGAGATAATGAATTGTGCTACTTTTAAAGCAAGCAACTATGTTTTCAAATCTGTAATCAAAAACTGCACTATCGAAGCAGTTCCTGCCGTTGCTACGTTAGTTCAAACAGTAACAACGGACTATTTTTCTTAGCAGATGCATGTCAATTTAAATCAATACAACTATTTTTTAAATCAATAAAATCATTTTCTAAATCCATAAAAGCATTTCAATTAATATTGGGAGTCATGTCGTTACTTTGTTGAGAATGTGGCCATGTAATAAGCGGGATAATAACACCTTCATGCCGATCTAGATCCCTCCGCTTCACGTTGGGCTCCTGATCAGCCTGTCTGTCGGTGTTCTTTTCCCCATAATGACCGCGTCGCTGCACATTATCCCTTAGATATGATTATATAGAGTCATTATTCATTTGTTTTAAAGCAGGGGGTGCAAAAGCTTGCCTCGGGGAGGGAGAAAAAGAGCCACAGCGGAGAATAAACAGAAGGGCAACCATGGCAAATATGCAAGGGAAGTCTTCTTCGCTGCTTTTGTGGCAGACTACAGCGCCACTTACAGGCCTGGCATATGTACTACAGCGTCTCCAGCGCTTCGAGCGGCAATGGCCGACCGTGGCCCAACCTCTCATTCCCCTGATAGGTGGAGAATTGACCAATAGCCGTAGCGCCACTTTACTGACTTCAGTAAAGTGTTCAAATCTGTATCAGTCTGTATCAGATCCATTGCAGCCCCGTTTTTAGAGATTTGGGTATGGAGGAAAAGAGAGAGGGTTGTATTTTCTGACACTTGGTGAGTTCCCTGACACCGGGGACACATATTCATGTATAAAAGACGTACAAGAGTGCATTTGGCATGATAGGTCACCTTTAAATGACTTCTGCTTCCTCCCATGCGGCTTAACCCTTTAACTGCCAGCACCACCATTTTGTGTCTTGATATCTTGTTGAAAAAAAAAAAAAGTTGAACTCCATCTGATTCAGCCAGCTCTACCCTTTGGTTGACATGTTATGCACAAAACAACCTCTAGATGTCACTGTGGTTCAAACAGAAAGCTCTTCAGCTAGCTTCCACTGAGGAAGTTGGCAATGCTAAAATCACTCTTTTTGGTCAACTTTTGTAAGGTAACCATATCCTTTTTGACATATTTTAGTGGCAGGGCACTGACTGAACATAATTAGATAACTTGATGCACAAAAAAAGTTTTAACAAGGGGGTAATTATTTTTTGGAAAATATGCTCAACCAATTGGTCGAATTGGCCTTTTATGGTAAGCTAGCAATATGACTTTTTCAGAGTTTCAGAGATGTTTTCCAATAAAATATGGTAAATAAATAGCTAGATTAATGGTAATATTACTAAATCTAGTCCTGCCTTATGAGTCTCAGAGTGAAAGAGTGATAATAATTGATATAGCACCTTTCATGCATGGCATTCAGCCCAAAGTTGCACACAGATGAGCAAGTTAGGCCAACACAGGATATAGACATTTGCTGTTAGGCCAGTGGTTTCTTGTTAGGCCAATTCAGCATATACAGTAAGATGAGCAAGTATTTTTTTTATCATGAAAAACACTTTACATTACTTTTTTCCTTTTTTTAGAATTAGAATTATAATTTATTATCTTTTATGAATATATCTGGTTGTATATATTGCTCATTTTCCATAGAAGAAACAAATGTATTTAAGTTTGTGTTTTATTTGAGTTTGATGCATACAAATACTGTACTGTATATGATGATTGTTGAAAATGTACTTTTACCATAGAAGGCCAGCTCGACCAGTTGGGAGAGGCTCATAAAAACAAAACTGTGGGGTCAGTCAAAAAAAAATAAAATGGTTGTGCTTATGTGTGGCCCATCTGATAAGAAAATGCAAAAAAATAATTTTTCCATAGATTTTTTCTTGGTCTGGCAGTTAAAGGGTTTTAATGGTGAATGCTAATGTGCATGTAAACGGAATGAAAATCAGCCCGGAGAAATGCAAATTTGGAGAGAATGAAACAAAGCACTTGTCAATGTATCCCACCTGCAGGAAGCAGGTTCATAGTAGCTGTATGTTTTTAAACTGCCATGTTGTTTCACTTTTTGTTGGTGTTTGGAAAGCAGACTTTGTGTTAAAAAATATATTTAGTAACCAGCATCCAGTGTTTAATTTGCACAATTCAGTTTAGTAGTTGGTTTGTAAATTAGATGTGTTCAAGAGTCTTTTTGATTGTTTATCAAATTGAAATGGATTCAATGAAATCTGAAGCCCTGAATCATTAATATTAAGGTTTTATGTATTAGTATATCCTCAGGATACACAAAAGCTCTACAGAGGACGACTAGGGCCACATTTGAGTCAGACATCTGAGAAAAAGAATGTAAATCCTTAGATAAATGTCAAAAGTTATTTTAAATGTCTTTAAAAAACGTATTTCAGGTCTGACTCTCGATATAAAGGCTTTACCCCTATGATTTAGATTTTAACCTGAATTTTGGGGGATTTTATCTCAAATTTCAAAAATTTCTCTCAGATTTAATTTCCACAAATGAATTTAACCCTCATAATTATTTAATCTCTGAGACGAAAGTCAGAACTTGTACATGATTCTCTCTTGATTCTCAATTTGACTCTGTCACGACTCATACATTTTCACAAGTGGCCCCTTTTTGTGAAGCTCAAACAATGACATCTGGGACATCTTGGGAGGCGTGTGGCGCAGTGGTTTAGTGCGTTGGTGATCGGATCAGTGGGATCAGGGAAGCACAGGTTCAAACCCCACTGCAGTCAACATGTCGTTGTGTCCCTGGGCAAGACACTTCACCCCAAATTGCTCCTGTGGGGATTGTCCACAGTATTGAGTATGTAAGTCGCTTTGGATAAAAGCGTCTAACAAGTGACATGTAATGTAATAATGTAATGTAACATCTGTTGTCTATCTTAATTGGGTCTCAGCGCTCTGCTAATGACAGGACAAACTCCGGCTTCCAGTTAATGACTGCAATAATGCCCATCTTTACTGTCATGCAATTCACTTTTACCTCTGTTTTTTTACCCACTGTATGCTCCATTATATTGACAAAGGAAGGACTCATGGACCATCTGTTGTGTTTCATATTTGTGGAGATAATCACAGCGACTCCCTATTCAACTCTATTCCATTTCTATTTATATGGTACTTAGAATTGCAACTGTAGAAGCAGGCAATGAGCCAACTCAGGGTGTGACCTTCCCTCAACTTGCATTCATCCTCAATGATACACGTTACGACCCTGTGCAGAAAACACAGATTAGGCCTACTATAAGGACCTTTACTGTCTCTATGCCATTCAATGGCTATTTAACAGTTTACAATGAGAACATTTACTGCCTCTTTGTCAGTCAATGGCTTTTTTTTAATGCAAATTGTGAAATAAATACCACAATATTCCTATCAGAACTTGCATTATTTCCATGGCTCTCAATTATGAATTTATAGAGTAATTGCACTTTGCACTTACAGTTTATACCGAAACAAAAGTCAGTTTCTTTGGATAAAAAAGTTAAGTGATAATGTTCTATTAGTATATTGATTTATGCAATAGCCGTAGTTCTTTTTCACGAGGGTAAAACATCACATCCTGACTTGTATGGACACATTTCACGCGACCACATTCAAGTGACGCCAAATAAAACCAGTGCAATAAGTGACGCCTGCTTCTCCAAGTGTGTGGCTTCTGAGTGGAAAACAGAGACTTGATGCCTACCTGTTGTGTGAGAGAGCTGTCAAACGGTCTTATCCAAATATTCCCATGTTTGCATGAACCGTGCAGAGAGGGGTCTCATGCTGCCCTTCTGACAATACTGACCAACCCCGACCACTGAGCTGCAGGCGTCAAGCTATAAACAGCAGCATGCGTAGTTCCTGTTCGCACTTTCAAAATAAAACATTTACCGGGACAAATATAGGAGAAGTGTTGGAAATAAATGGGGGCAAACTAACAGCCACAAAAAACACAATCAAGGTGGCAAAACTAAACTGCCCAAAATTGCTTTGTGAAAAATACAGTATGTTCTAAGATAAAGTGTATGCACTAGTTTACAAATACATTTAATAAATATCACTTTATTTATTGATATTTAAATGTAGGAGCATGGTTAAGAGTTAAAAGCTTAATAAGATATGTTCTACCTCATATATGAACATACTGATATCAGCATGAATTGGAATCACGATCAACTGTTGAGGGAAAGAAAGAACACAATTGGTAAACTAATAAAAAAGGAAATTATGAAATAGAGAAATCAATTGACAATGCTTTCTAAAGGTAGCCTACTATATTTAATTGTACATCTTTCCCTTTATATATACAGTCTATGATCTTTCCCCAGTGACACATTTCTAGCCTTTTATTTTGACGGTAAAGTACAACTTCCGGTATCACTCAGATTCTCTCTGTGGGTCTCACATTGCAAAAAGGCTTTGATTATAATAATTTAAAGGCTGCCGTTTAAGATGTTTAAAGATTACACAGATATTATGTGCTGAACATATTTCATTCACCTCCCCTATGGAACATATAGTCAAGATAATTACTTTGTCCCACACAAAAATAACCATTAAGTAAAAACATAAATAATAATTGTAAATAAATAAAAAAAGTTTCTTTCCAAGTGCAATTTCAGCAAAAGACTGATGTTTTCAATCCATTGTAATTTCATATAATTTGATATAAAACAAAACAGGGAAAATGCTTTATCATTTAATTATTTAGAAAGCTTTCAATGTCCTTAACGATACAATATTGATTAAATTATATTATGGTCTGTGTCTGCAACATAGTCATTTGGCTGAAGAGTACAACAATGCCCTCTGCTGTTTTCAGTCTGTGACAGTTGTACTGCAGTGTCTACAAATACAGCAAAAATCAACATTTAGAAGCAGGAGAAAATAATAAGTAATTCCTTTAACATTAGGTAAAAGTTAGTATAAAACGAGTCTGATATTCCTAAATGATACTGGTTTATTTTAATTAATGATGTCTTTACGTGCTGCTGGGAAATGTTTTAACATAAAGTTGCTGCTACTGTATGTATCAGGTCACAAAGGTGTATCTCGACAAGAAATAGGCGCATATTTGTTATTCTTTGCTTTTCTTACCTAGGTTGGCAAGAATGTCTTGTTGAACTTTAGAGGACCATGGCCTGTGTGTCTATCCCAGCTAGATATAAACAATAATGCATCACAGCAGCAGGACACAAAGATGTTTCTGCAGTTTTAATGATTCGTTTATGTAACTCCAATAGGTCTTAACATGGAGTGGAACATTATAGAAGTCAGGCAATGCAAAAACCTGTATTTCTAAATTGTGTGACATTTTGATCAGCAATATTTAATTCTATGTAGATACTGATGTCCTTGTATTTATGTTTAAGCCTGCTTCAGACAACAAATACTCAATTTAATACTGTCTATTATTTCCTTTTCATTGAACAATACAACGAACAACACTTCAATTAAACAGTTTGATGCCACGCCATTCAGTTTTTCAAAACTACAGTATTTCATGAAGTCGCAACAAGGACCTAAATGCATCAGCATGTTTACGGGCCCTTCATTGGTCTATCCTGCTCCAACTCTGGTCCAATCACATTCCAGAGGGGGAGAACCATGCGCCCCACCTTGTTTCGATCACGTGACGCGAGCTTACGAAGATGGTGGAAGTTTCTTCTTCCTTGAAGTGAAGCTCCGACTGAATCCTAAACACCGAGGGCTAGGAGTTCACTGCAGCGTTACCAGTTTGGGTTTATATACTTTAAAATAGGGTAAGTTACTACGAATTATCTATCAGCGTTGCTATTTCTTTACCATAGCCGGTGAACTTTGGGATTTCCAGCCAGCCATTATGATGACACGAGCTACTAGCTAGCAGCTAGCCCGGCTGTGATGGCAGCAGGCTGTCAGAGCTGGTGACCAGCTGACATTCAACATGTACCCAGCAACTCCTGACAGCACACTGCCACAGCAAATACACACACTGTTGAACCTAAGTGCAGTCTGTTAGCTAACCTGTACATACTGTTCGTCTCTGTACGGCTAACTGAGTTGCGTTAGCTCCTTATCCAATCCTATTTGGATTCAATTATGTAACCTTTACCAAGCGTAAATAAGTGTAGCCTGCCAAAAAGGAAATGTGCGTATGAGGTATAATGATTATAAAACGCTGTCAATCATTAGCGCACCTGCTAGCTACTGGTAAGATGGACTTAACGGTATGGCAGTTGTTTCCCCCTAGCTACTTGTTCGTATATGTAGCAAAACAGCACGACTAATCCAATTTAAACGGATATTTGCTAGTTTGGCTTTGTCGCGCTCTTCGGTAAAAGTATATTCTTTGTAGTACACAACATTCTTTTAGGGGCCACTCCTCAATACGACATAATATCACATCCATGTCAAGCTGCTAAGCTAACTGAAACTACATTACAGTTTCAACCCTCATGTATGTTCTGTTTTATTATAAATGACGTTGATTTGCAATAGAATCATAAATATACAATACACAAAGTGGCCAGTGGTATATCACTTTAGACAAAACTATTATAAAGCATACAGATACTGTATGTCTTCCTAGCCTTGGAAATAAGCTCCACAATTTGTTTAACAATTTAAACAATTTTTCTCAAAGTTATTTAAGTTCAAATGTTGTCTTTTTTTTAATGAAACCAAACAACCCATTTCTTCATAATCATTTTCATTTATGTTTAACGTCTTCAAGCATGCAATACATATTTAGCTGATGTAAGCACAATTGTTGAATCTCTAACAAATGGCTGTTCAGCTATTTCCTAAACAGCGTCCCCCACCACAACCAATTCTCCCTGCAGAGTTTTATCTCCTTGGATACATGTATTAATATAGGAGCAACCGATAAACAAATAAGGGAAGAGACAGAGGTTTTATTGTCACAGTTATTATGAGTCAGCAACTTGGAGAGTTGTTAGGTACTCTTCAATGACGGTTGTTATTTACAGGCAAATGTTTAGTCATGAAGTGAGGCTGGTTTCTGTTTCCTGGGTGTCCCTCCTGAAATGTTTTGGCTATTAATAATCCATCAATATAACATCTCCTGATCTGAATGACAGAAGTCATGTTTGAGAACTAGTTCAGGATTTGATCAAGTGTTCAGTCATTCAAGAAATACATGAGATGCTATTGTTGTGTACTTCAAAACAAAAAGAGGAAACCAGGAATGACCGTATGAACAGTGATTCACATCAGAGCAAACTCTTGTATGCTGTTTCCTTTAAGCATCACAATAGAAGAACCGGTTTGTCTCTTTGTTATGATAAATGTAGTCTTCATACAGTATGTTTTGGCACCCTGCACTATCGTTGGTGTTAACAGTTAATGAGTCAACCAGTTAAAGAAGACGATACGCAGCCTAGAAAATGGGGAAATGTAAGCTCAAATTCAATTTAACATGCCTCATCGAACCAACAATTAAAATGGACTGGCCTGTGGATGGATGTTATTAAGCTGGTTAAAAAAAGTCAAAGTCAAAGCAGGACAATGAGGAGTTTAATATTCAGAGAATACCCTCATCTAGAAACTGCAGACAGCCTGATGGCGAGCCTGCAAAGTCAGCGGTTGCTATGAATTATTGACAGAAACTAAAGCAGTAGCTAGCCAAAGGGAACGTTTACCCAGGAGCTCCTCACTTCTTTCTGCCCTGCCTTGTACATGCTGGAAAAAGTTAGACTGAGGATAATGCATTATTCAGTGATGCACAGAACCAGGTTCGAGGAAAGATCACAGGATTGTTCTGCCAGTGATCCTTTGAACTTTCTCTTTTTGAGTGACATATTTGTCACTGGTGCAGCCTCGCAGGAGTTCCAGAGGTCATATCTGTTCACTGTGAAACAGACATTAAATGACTGTTTACTTTTTATGAAATTACTCTCCAAATTAGCTCTGCTGTGAGTGTTTCTTTTTATGACATTTCCATTACAGTGAATTATGTTTCAGCGTTATTAAACTGAAAGCATAAACATCAGGTGTTGGTGTCAGCCCCTTAAGGCTTCTTTCTAGCTGCCAGTTTACAACCATGTTTCTAAAAAAGTATTATTTTGAAGAATTCATCAGTGAAGCATAAGACAACATCTACAGATGTAAGTGTTTCTATGTGTTTAGTAAGGCTGCACCTTAACACTCTTTTAATGATCATTTAACCCGTTATATTATCTTCTAGATACGTCATTTGGTATTTAAAATTTCACAAAATGATAAAAAAATGTCCATCCCTGACTCCAGAGTCCAAGTTGAAGTCTTAAAAACTCATCGAAAAATTACTTTGAGGGCTACACACTTAATCTAAATGTTTTCTAACTCACAATATTAAAATGTCAGGAAGTACAGTATTTTTTAAAGGGGCCCTATTATGTGAATGTTCAGGTTCATATTAGTATTTTGTGCCTCTACTGTGACATGTTTAGATGCTTTAATGTTCAAAAGGTTATTTATTTTTCTCATACAGCATGCGCACCTTTTTTCACCCTCTGTCTGAAACCGAGCCCATTCTGCTGATTGGTTAGCTGGCCAGCTCTGTTGTGATTGATCATAATAGGGCCCCTTTAAAGGCTGAATATCTATTAAATATGTGTTTAAAGTATTGTGGAGCTGCATAGATATCACAACCTTCACGTCATATTCAACTTAACCAAAAAGATTGGTTTGGTACAGATTAGGGGTGTAACGGTATCCGTATTCGTCCCGTACCGTCACGGTTCGGACGTCACGGTTCGGCACATGCAGTCACACGGTGAATACGCCTTTTTTTACGAGTGGGGGGCGGTATTGCGACTAAAAGCCAGCCGCCCGTAAATAAGAAATGAAGAACAAGAACAAAACGAACACAATATATGAAGAAGAAAAGTTAGTATCTATGGCGAGTTCACACAACACACAGGAGCTAGAAGACCCACCTGCTTCTTTTAAATCAGCTGTGGGGGAACATTTCGAGTTCCCTGTGGACTACAACAATGATGGGGTGCGAGTTGTGGATCGGACGAGGACGGTGTGTCGGCGTTGTTCCACAGCGGTGCGGTATGCTAGTGGTAACACGTCAAACATGCTCAATCACATCCGAGTCAGTCTCAGTCCCCAGCGAGAGGGTTTTCTCGACGGCAGGTGACATAGTTACCATAGTTACCGCCAACAGATCTGCCCTCACTACTGACAACGTAGACAAACTCGTCTTTTTGAAGAACAACTTGAAAATAGAGTAAAGCTTGAGTACCTTTATTTAGGCATAATGGCCTCACACACTCACAAGTTAATTACACATGTTAGACATTGCTCCTAAAGGTACAGATTTGATTTTGTTTTTATATTTATCATTGTATTTATTTTATATGTTGACATCAGGAGATGTTATACAGTTCTGTATTGCCTTTTATTGATTGTGATTCAAACACTTTCTTATTATTTATTTAAATATTTTCAAGACATTCTTTTTAGTTGTACAGCTTATTGAACCTTTTAGTTTGACATCAGCCATTATAAATAATATGGCCATCTGAGTGTTTGTGTTACTGTTTGTGGTTTGTTTTTAACTGTGTAATACAGTTAATGATTCCAAATGTTAGAGTTCCTTATTTTCATACCAAAACTTGCACGACTGTTAAAAATAAATAACAGCAAAAAAAAAGTATTTGGGACTTTTTTTTGCTTTTCCTTGTTGTACCGAACCCGTACCGAACCGTGACCCCCAAACCGAGGTACGAACCGAACCGTGACTTCTGTGAACCGTTACACCCCTAGTACAGATCATCCTAAAAAAATCCAATCATAATCATTTCATATATTTTTCAATGAGAATGACAATCACGATGCAAGATTTTTAAACCTGCCAATATTTTAATCAAATCTCAATTCTAATATCAGTCAAAGTAATGGCAACTAGTTATTTTTTCCAAATTGATAAATTAACAAAATAGTTTGGAATCATTGTTCTGTTTGACTAATTTATTCGTCAACTAATGTTGCATCTCTAGTGTTATTTATTCGGTTAGGACATCATATCAACTAATTGGTGGTCTTGTTTATAGGGTGTTGCTAAGAGGCAGGAAAACGTAGGAAGAGTAGGAGTAGAATATATATTATTTTTGTGGGAAAACTGTATCTGCTCCAGCCCTGTTGTAACCTCGTATACCTAGATAATGATGGATACATGTATCTATCAGAGCCGCTTGTAGGTATAACCCTTATACACGTGGTTGTTTAAGGATGTGTACATACTGGCTCTATTTTCAGTCAGGTGTATTTGGCTCTCAGGCTCAGAGCAGGAGCCTAGGCACAAGCTGTATTCTTCAATGTGGAAGCTGCACTGCAGAAAGTTTTCTACAGGCAGTGTTTCACAGACTGCAGGCCTGACCTTTGCCTTCCTTTTAGTATCTTTTTATTACCTTCAATGATGGTGCAATGTTCACATCTGTGATGTCACTAAATGCATTTGGAAGACACTTTGGTCCCAGGGGAAGTAGAAAGAGGAGAGTTACATGTCAGAAAGATACAGTAAACAGGGTAAATTAAAAATGATTGTGGCTCGGGGAGATATGCTTGATTATATTTTATGGCTAGTCCCTACTCTGAGCAGCAGCAGCAGACGGAAATGATATGTAATGTAATATGGCTACAGGCAAAACAGCGGCACGTACTGTTTTGGATGTGCACATGAGGTCATTTCGAGGCAACAGGAAGAACATAATTGTGTTTCTCATGTTAGCAACAATTTATAGTTGTATACATCATAACTTGCTTTTCGGGTGTTTGTTAAGTAAGGGATAATGTGCATGAAATTATCCTGTTTATTACAAGGCCACTACTAAATAAACGACTTAATTCACAATATTGATACAAAATAATTTAATTGATTTTAAAATGATTGTATTGCATCCGCTAAGAAAAACATATTCCGTTCTCATGCGCACCAATGGTGTCAACCTCGGCAACAGCAACTTGACTCCAAACAACGGCAGCACTGATCAAGGTTTTCTGTAACTGTCCAAGTCTGTTCACATTTTATTTTTATTTACAGGTTTTTAACTGTTACTTCCTGTCTGTCTTCTTCTGCGGATTCCTTTGACGTCCAGTGCTCTGTCTTTTATCCTCTTTCCTTCTCTGGCGCTGTTTTTATATTCTTTACTGGGGACAGTTTAGCCATCATGAATCCAATGTTCCGTGCTCTCCACAAACATAAAAGTGAATGTTCAAAAAGTATTCCATAACATTTTCTGATGGAGAGAACGAATGATTATTGTCCACAGCTGATGTTAAATCAATTAGTCTTATTTCTGAGGATTGATGTGACTGTGCATAGTTCCTCAGTCCTCCTAAGCAACGGCCATGTTATGCTTAGCGTTGGATCTGTTAGCAAATATTAACAACCTCTGAAATGTCCAAAATGACCAATCAGAATCTAGTATTCATCTAAGCAGTGTAATAATGTTAATTCATTTTAAACTACACTTGGTTTTAATACTTAGTTGAAAACAGGATGGTTATCATAATTAATCACTCATATATATTTTATAATTTCTTCCACCCATAAATCATACAGAAACACCCTCCCCCACCCAAACACTACACACACCACTCAAATAAGTTTATATTAACAATGTGCCAATAACACAACAGCTAATACAAATCTGTTTCGATGTACATATTCTCCATTTAGTACAAGCAAACTGTTTTAGAAGTTCTACAATAACAAAACTAAAGGAAAGGAAAAAAAGCAAACAATACAAAAATACAAAAACAATCAAGTTCAGTCGATACATTTCCAAAGGTTTTCCCAAATTGTTCCGATATTATGTTGAATTAAAGCAATGTTATGTATACATATTTCTATAAGCAGGAGTAAGCTTGTGTAGTTAGTGAAACATAAAGTCTTAAATGATTACTGTTGGGATGTCTTTATTAACTTGTTGAAACTTAGAAGTGTCATCGTTGCAAGTCTTGCATATTATGGGCTTTAGTTTAATGACGTCATGTGTGGCAGCAGTGTGAAAGTGATAAGTCTCCACTCTAATGATGTGTTTTCTGTGCTGCAGGCCTTCAGCCCAGCCCCTATGTCATGGCAAGTGGAGTCACCAAGCCGGGCCCTTCCAACGGTCACCCTATGAAGGCACAGCTACAAATCGTTGGTAAGTCTTTGTCCAAATCAACACATTTTCTAAATGGTGCATGACTGCACGTACCTTTCCCTTTTGCCCATTCCTATTTGACCTTTTCTGTCAAAAGATAATAAAAGCCCTCAATAAAAAAAGATAAGCACAGGTGCTACTACTACAATAAAGGCTGGCTGTATTCCTTTTAGCGGCTTCAGTTTCAGGGTCCTGCTTTAGTGCATGCTGGCTCACTGTCACAGTTTACAGGGACATGCAAAGGCCCTGACACACCAAACTAACATCAATAGAAACTGGAATCCGTTCTGCAGAAATACAAGCCGATGCTTTGATACAAACCTTGAACCAAAGCAGCCACCATTTACCTTCATTCTAGACGTCAATGGTATTGTGAAAATATAATTGTATTAGAATGATCAGAAGAGATGAAGATGGACAATGGAAAGAGACTCTGTGTTTGCCCTTTTGACTTCAGTCTTTGTAGTCCCTGCTTTTGTTTCTCCTCCCGTGTGCATTTCACTTGAGCTGAACAGCCAATCAGAGTGATGCATTTTGCCGTGTCAGCCTGCTATAGCTTACAGAGTAAATGTTTGGCCACCAATTAGAGCAATGGTGGTTTGACCCCCCCCTCCCATGCACTCAACACATATGTGTCCGAAAGCAAGATACTCAATCCCAAGTTGTTCCCGTAGGCGTGTCTAACAGTGTGATCTTTGAAGAAGTCTTTATGAGTCACACTAAATCAGGGGTCGGCAACCCCTGGCACTCTCTCTCTCTTTCTTAAAGGGACAGCGATTTCATCTCACTCTGCATGACCCTAATATCATAACATGTGTGTTCTGGAGAATCACAGAACGGACGATCGTCCTTATTATTATGCCATTTAAACCAATTATTGAAATGTGTTTGTTAAATTCAGCATCATGTAAGTTGCGCTGACAGGTCCACACACTGCTTCCCCGCAGCGAGGCTCCCCCGCCCCCGCCCTTCTGCTGATAGTTAAATGGCACTTCATATCAAAAAGGTTGCCGACCCCTGCACTAAATAAAAGTGTCACCTAAAATATAATGTAATGGACACACTGCAAAAACATTGCCATCATCAAATCCTCCAACTTGATCAACATTCTATAATTGGCTTGGTGTGTCAGGGCCTTAATGTGACGGAGCCATCTTTAGTAACACTTTTGCTTGTCCTGAAATGTCAACATGTCTGCTTTGATAAAGGCCTGCTGTGAGAACTAACACAAGGCCTGTCTTCTTAGCTCTATTTCTTTTAAATTAGCACTGTCAACATGAACGTGTTATCGTCTACACATTTCCGGTTGCAATTTATCTGAAGACCTCAATGTGTCCAAAAGAAAATGTACGCACATTTATCACATTAGGTTTGACGCTGACTTCCTCCCGTAATTCCAGCGAGGATTTGTACCATGTATTGCATGGCAGTGAAAATGCAAAGATTTAGCAAAAGCTACATGTATGGCACTGACTGGAGAACACTGGACATCAGTGAGAACCAGGGTGTAACGCCACTCGTTTGCTTTGGGTGTGGTGAAAACGGACGAGAGACATTTTGCCAAATCATGCGTTAGCCCTTATCTTGAAATTGCAAAGGATTGGGAAATTGCGGTCACAGTCATTATTGTAGAAAGAAACAAAGTGCTCCCAATATGACAGTGGCAGCAACCATACGAGCATGTGTGTGTGTGTGTGTGTGTGTGTGTGTGTGTGTGTGTAGTGCAGTGCACTCATCAGCTAAGTATACTGCTCACTGGTCAAATCCAGATTTTATTTTCCCTTGTTCTGCTTTTTCAGTATTAAAATGTGTGCTTTTTCTTTTTCTTCACCACCATGACTAACTTTCCGCTGCACTCTTCCTTCTGCCTTTTTCAGTGCTATCTGCAAAGCTAAAAGAGAACAAGAAAAACTGGTTCGGGCCCAGTCCCTATGTGGAAGTGACAGTCGACGGCCAGTCCAAGAAAACTGAGAAATGCAACAACACCCACAGCCCCAAATGGAAGCAGCCGCTCACTGTGTGAGTCCAAGCTCGTGTCGACCTGTATTTTAAAATGCAAATGCTCGCTCTGCTCTGCTGACAGGTTTGGGATAATGGAATTATAATGTTCGATTGTTCACAGAAAACATGTTGCAGGGTAATTTCCTCAGCTTTGATAGACATCTTACCCTTATTATTATTATTATTATTATTCACCCGAACATGTTAAATGTTTCCAGTCTGGGTGTTCCCGATAGCTAAAAACCCTAGATAGCTTTTTAGGTTTTATTCCAGCATATATTTGTGGGTGCACACATTGAAGTTAAAGAGACCCTATCCCTCTTTTTGGGGTTTCCCCTTTCCTGTAGTTTGTTATATTGGTGTGCATGTTAAGGGTCTGCAAAGGCTAAAATCATAGTTCCTTCCAGAGGGAGTTTCTCTCCCACACCCCGCTGAAACAGAAGTAGTTGGAGTTTTATCAGTAATGGAGAATATATAGAAAGAGTATTTTTGCCTAATAAAGTTTAGAATCTTAACTGAAACAGAGAAAAGGTGAGGTAGAATGTAAAAGTTTGTTGATGTTGTTTGTGTCATAAACGGTGGTGTCTGTTCACAAAACTAGCACATTTTCATCAGAGTTTAAAGGAAGGGATTGTTTAAAAGAAGGGATTGAGAAACCATTGTTTCCCGTTTAGCATTCCTGAAGAACTATATCTTGATAAATGACTGCTGACTGAAGTATTTTGGCTTTGCTCATCATCACTTCCTCAGAAAATCTGCCCAGACCTTGAAGAGTTTCTCCAAAGCATACAAATGCAGACTCCCTTATTATTGCATGAAATTGCCGGTGGAACATATGATTTCGATCGAGATGCTGGGCCTGCAGCAGTTTTCTTTTTCAGTGAGTCACCAGGAATTCAGGAAGGACTTTTTTCTCTGTAGTTAAAATGTCGAGTTCAGGATAATAGTGTGTACAGTTTAAAAGATAGATATGCTATCTGTAAGTGGTTTGCACTTAAACGTAAAATGCCTCACAGTGGTGAGAGTGTGTATGTATATACAGGACTGTCTCAGAAAATTAGAATATTGTGATAAAGTTCTTTATTTTCTGTAATGCAATTAAAAAAAAAAAAAAAATGTCATACATTCTGGATTCATTACAAATCAACTGAAATATTGCAAGCCTTTTATTATTTTAATATTGCTGATTATGGCATAGAGCTTAAGAAAACTCAAATATCCTATCTCTAAATATTAGAATATCATGAAAAAGTATACTAGTAGGGTGTTCAACGAATCACTTGAATCGTCTAATTAACTCGAAACACCTGCAAGGGTTTCCTGAGCCTTGAAAAACACTCAGCTTGGTTCAGTAAACTAAATCACAAGTATGGGGAAGACTGCTGATCTGACTGCTGTCCAGAGGACCGTCATTGACACCCTCCATCAGGAGGGTAAGACACAAAAAGAAATTTCTCAAAGAGCAAGCTGTTCACAGAGTGCAGTTTCAAAGCACATCCACAAAAAGTCTATTGGAAGGGGGAAATGTGGCAGGAAACGCTGCACAACCAAGAGAGATGACCGCAGCCTTAACAGCATTGTGAAGAAGAGTCGCTTCCAGAATTTGGGGGAGCTTCAAAGACAGTGGACTGAAGCTGGAGTCCAGGTATCAAAAGTCACTGTTCACAGACGTGTCCGGGAAATGGGCTACAATAGCCGTATTCCCATGGTCAAGCCACTTCTGAACTCAAGACAACGGAAGAGGCGTCTGACTTGGGCTAAGGAAAAGAAGCACTGGACAGTTGCACAGTGGTCCAAAGTCCTCTTTTCAGACGAAAGCAAGTTTTGTATTTCATTTGGAAGTCAAGGCGCCAGAGTCTGGAGAAAGGCTGGAGAGGAGCAAAATCCAAGTTGCTTGAAATCCAGTGTGAAGTTCCCACAGTCAGCGATGGTTTGGGGAGCCATGTCAGCTGCTGGTGTTGGTCCACTGTGTTTCATCAAGCCCAGAGTAAATGCAGCTGTGTACCAAGAGATTTTAGAGCACTACATGCTTCCGTCTGCTGAAAAGCTCTATGGAGATGAGGAATTCATTTTCCAGCATGATCTGGCACCTGCCCACAGTGCCAAAACCACCAGTAACTGGTGTACTGACCATGGCATTACTGTCCTCGATTGGCCTGCAAATTCCCCTGACCTGAACCCCATAGAGAATATGTGGGGTATTGTGAAGAAGAAGCTGAAAGACACCAGACCCAACAATGCTAATGAGCTAAAGGCCGCTATTGAAGCATCCTGGGCATCCATAACACCTCAGCAATGCCACAGGCTGATTGCCTCCATGCCACGCCGCATTGATGCAGTAATCCGTGCAAAAGGATTCCCAACCAAGTACTGAGTGCATTAATGGACATTTTCAAATGTTTGATTGTGTTTTGCTGTTATAAATCTTTTTTTTTTACTTGGTCTGAGGAACTATTCTAATTTTTTGAAATAGGATTTTTGAGTTTTCTTAAGCTGTATGCCATAATCAGCAATATTAAAATAATAAAAGGCTTGCAATATTTCAGTTGATTTGTAATGAATCCAGAATGTATGACATTTTTGTTTTTTTAATTGCATTACAGAAAATAAAGAACTTTATCACAATATTCTAATTTTCTGAGACAGTCCTGTATAGTCCTACATATTCACACATCATGTCCTCTTAATTTTAGCCTTTCAAGGATCTTCTGACCTTCCCAATATAGAGTGCTCCAAGGTGGCCTACTTATTGTGTAACAAGTGTTTACTATGGGACGTAATCAGACCTGACCCGACCAGGCTATAAATGATACATGAACTAACTCCTCTGTGATTACCTTTAGAATATAGATAGTAATGAAAGTGGGAAGTCTGGCTAAGTTATGAGGAAAGAAATAAGTTATTTACATTAAAGGGGCCCTTTTATGCTTATTTCAGATGGTCCGCGGACCACTGGTGGCCCGTGAGCGCCCCCTAGTGGTCCGCGGACCACTGGTGGCCCGTGAGCGCCCCCTAGTGGTCCGCGGACCACTGGTGGCCCGTGAGCGCCCCCTAGTGGTCCGCGGACCACTGGTGGCCCGTGAGCGCCCCCTAGTGGTCCGCGGACCACTGGTGGCCCGTGAGCGCCCCCTAGTGGTCCGCGGACCACTGGTGGCCCGTGAGCGCCCCCTAGTGGTCCGCGGACCACTGGTGGCCCGTGAGCGCCCCCTAGTGGTCCGCGGACCACTGGTGGCCCGTGAGCGCCCCCTAGTGGTCCGCGGACCACTGGTGGCCCGTGAGCGCCCCCTAGTGGTCCGCGGACCACTGGTGGCCCGTGAGCGCCCCCTAGTGGTCCGCGGACCACTGGTGGCCCGTGAGCGCCCCCTAGTGGTCCGCGGACCACTGGTGGCCCGTGAGCGCCCCCTAGTGGTCCGCGGACCACTGGTGGCCCGTGAGCGCCCCCTAGTGGTCCGCGGACCACTGGTGGCCCGTGAGCGCCCCCTAGTGGTCCGCGGACCACTGGTGGCCCGTGAGCGCCCCCTAGTGGTCCGTGAGTATATTGGTAAAATTTCACATTTGAAATAAATAAATGTAAGTTTTCCACACTCTCGCGGGAATATCTCCGCAATGGAGCGAGCTTAAGTTTCACTTTCGATTGCATGATATAGCCCAGTGCAACACCTTCATCACACATGTTGCCACTTGTTTATACCATTTTCAGACGATTTGTAATCTGTTCTAGAAAAACGATGTGTTTTTGGATATTTGTGGAGTTAGGTGGTCCGCGAGTGTTTTTTTTATTGGTTAAGTGGTCCTTGGTATGAAAAAATGTGAGAAACACTGCTCTACAGTGACACGTTTGCATGCTTTAATGTTCAAAAAGCTCTTTATTTTTCTCATACTGCCTGTGCTGCTGCACCTCTTCTCACCCTCTGTCTGAAACCAGAGCCCAGTCTGCTCTGATTGGTTAGCTGGCCGGCTCTGTTTTGATTGGGTTACCGCCTGAGATGTCCTGCCCCTTAGCCTATCATGTTGTTACATAGTGATTTTATTTTGTTACAGAAGTAAAAAAAAAGTCCAATCAATGCGTTTCAGGCAAGGGAGGGAGTGTGTGGGAGAGAAACTCCCTCTGGACGGAACTGTGGGATTTGCAGACTATTTACTACACCAAATCTATACAACACACTACAGGAAAGGGAAAACCCTAAAAGCATAATAGGGCCTCTTTAAAGTAAATGCCTTTTAAAATGGGATGGTGGCGAAAGCTGTGAGATGAATCTAATTTTGTAAGCTGTTGTTAAGGGACAAGCAGTATCTCGCCAAAAAGAGAGAAATCGTGCTGCTCAGTGAAAGGCCTCTCAGCTTGAAACTGATTGTCGGTGAAGTCCTGATAGTAAGCCCCTACAGGGCTTTCTGAAATCAAATCCTCAGTGGACGTCTGTCCTCCGTTAGTATCGATGCATTGCTCGAATGAATTGAACCGTTTATTTCTACAGGATTGTGACTCCGTTCAGCAAACTGGTGTTCCGTGTGTGGAGCCACCAGACCCTGAAGTCCGACGTGTTGCTGGGCATGGCCACACTGAACGTCAGTGACACGCTCAAGTCTAACGAAATGAAAAGTGAGTGGGAATCATGTCTTTCCAACAGGTGTATTTATTCTGGTTTCTCGGTTATCAGATCATGAAAGTGTTATAATGTACCCTTTTGCACCTATCGGTTCCCATGAGATCCCTAATGTTGTTATCTTTAGAAATGTGTAATCAGACACACATTGATCAAAGAATCCCATAGGCATTCATTCAACAACTTTGATGCTAAACAGTGCGTGTTGTGGTTTATCTCCGAGTGTTTCCTTTGTTTTCCTGAGAATGAGGTTACAACCAGCTACCCGCTTCCTCTTTCATTTATTTCACAAACGAAGAATGAACACGAGAGGTCTTGGCAAAGGCCTGTCTGGGATCTATCTATGTGGTAGATGACAAAATGTAGAAAGTACATTTCAATTTGAATGAAAACATTTGATGCTGTTGAGGCTTCTTTTGTAACGAGTGAACCCTTAAATACAGAAAGTGTTTTAATGCCGACACGTGGTTTACCTGACTTTTTTAGAGCAAAAAGTTTATGAATAAGGCACTTAACATTCCTGTAATAGGCAGCTGATTTTTGTCATCCCTTTTGCAATGGTAGATATTAGGTTATGTTTTATTCTTAGACCCTGTCCAGGTGTGTTTAAGAAAGAGCTCTGGGTTCTTATTCACTTATTCACATAACTGTTATAATAAGTCATTTTACATGTTTGGTATCATAATGTAGTAAAAACATTTAGTAAGGACTAAAATCGCATCGCTGACCATGATTTTTCTAATTTATTTTTCTAATTTATTATGATTTAAAATTGAATTGCTCCCAACTGATGACAATAACATATATAATAAAGTTGGTATTCGTTGGGGTCCCCAAGTTGCTAGGATGTCAACCCATGGGTAACTTACCTACACATTACCTACTGTCGGAGAACGCACCTTTTCTCAAGTTACGCCTGCATCATTATAGCAGGCGTACTATTTCACTTGCCATCGTCTCACTCGGACCATCTTGTGTTTGTGTGGTCTCTGTAGTTTCTGAGGTGGTGCAGACCTTACAGCTGTGTGCAGACAGAGACCAGTCCGATGTGGTGGGAGACCTCTCCGTCTGCCTGGACGGAATGACTGTTGACCCCGAGATGTTCGCCACGGCAGAGGCCGACCATCACAGTGAGTCACAGAGCCAAAGCCTGTTAGAATATTCTCAAATGTAGCTTTATTTGTTGTGAGAAAAGTAATTAAAATCCACGCATTTAGTCAAACATTTCTAAATGTTTTTTAGAAATGCCAAATAATGTCTTAGTTGTGTTTTAGAAGGAATAGGGGGAATCCATGGGTTCTAAAAGGGACATTTTATTCCCTGAGGATGGGAGTGTTTTTATTATTTCTACATGCTTGCCAAAATCTATTCCATATCCATAGCAAAGCCAGAAATGACAACAAAAAAATATATACAAGCTAAAACATTTCTAGTTTTATTATCATGAACTTCTGCTTAAATACCCCTTGGGCAAAATGTGTAATAATGGGCTTTATGAATATAATGTGAATGTTTTATGTTGTGTGTTTTTACTCCAGGTACATCAAACGGGGATTCCCAAACCAATGGGGATCATGTCACAAGGTGCAGTAGCTTCTCCTGTCGTCAGTTGATCTTAACATGTCACCATTTAGAGTTTCTGATATTTGTATTAATCTCCGTGTGCTCTTCCTGCTCCCAGGCGGAGTCGAGACAGCTCCCCTGCTGTGAGCGTGGACGGTGTCGAGCACAGGTCTTCTCCCAGCGGACGGAGGTCGGTACACAGCGCGGGGTCTCCCTCTGTGTCCTCAGGGGGCTCAAGGCCTCTACGACCCCCCCGGCCCTCCAGACCTCCTCCTCCAACCCCGCGCAGACCCGCCTCTTCACCAGGTCAGACATTTATTGAGGAACTAGAAACTTGGGATGGGATGGGAGGAAAGCAAAGGTCGAGTGCTCTTCTTCCTGACTGTGTAGTGTGTCACATAATAATTGACGTCAAACATTTACCCGCTAGCTAAATTGGAGTTGGGCCAACACTCACAAACATGAGGAAACATTTGCTGTAGCTGAGTCACACAAGGCAACACTGAGGAATAGCACAAACAATATGGCGGCAATGTGTCTGTGAAGGAAACAATAGATCCTCAGCCCGCTTTGCTGAACATTTGTGTTTTTGTTCTATAGTTCCGGTTTATCTGCAAAATAATGGTACATAAGTAAGTCTTAAACCCGGAAATGAGTTAGCATTTAAGCTAAGGGTTTTATTATCTCAAAAACAATGTTTTTTTTTTATGCGTTCCTGGTTAGCTGCCTTAAAAAGAGTCAATGACATTCAATAACTTAGTAAATTAGCTTTTTACTTCTCCCGATTGCATTTACACCGTAATAATTATAAAAGTGGTATTTGGTATAAGACATTACATTAATGGTAATATGTGGAGAATATCCTGCTGAACACAACGTGTAAGCATAATAAACATGTGTTTGCCACAGATCTTATTTTCCTATTAAATCCAATGGAAAGATCCCAAAGGCTTTTGTCGAGGGAGAACTTGAAAAGCTAACTTCTGGGTCGGCAAAGCCATCATAGTCTTATGATTTAACTCTCTGCAATGTCTGATTCTTTCCTCAGCATCCTCTAGTAATGGCTCTGCAACAGCTGACGGCAGTGACGGTCAGTCGGGTTCTGACACACCGGTTCGAACCCCGGCTTCAGGACCCTCACCGGCCTCAGGACCCTCACCTGCACCAGGACCCTCACCTGCCCCAGGACCTTCACCAGCTCCTGGATCAAGTCCATCGGCGGGCTCGGAGAGGAACTCTACAGCGGCCCCCAGCTACGGGGCTGCTGCCCCCAGCTCCGGGGTACCGTCCTCCAGCTCCGGGGCTGCGGCCCCCAAACAGCCGGCCAGCAGCGTCACCCCTGCTGTCACTCCGAGTGTCCCCGCTGTCAGCACCGGGCCCCTGCCCCCAGGGTGAGCCATCTTTAGTAATCTTTGCAGAAGTACTTGGGAAGGTTTGGGTCAAAGTCAAGTTAAAACGATATTAATGTATGCAAGTTTATTGTGCAATAGTAGTAATAGTAATACAAAGTTCAAAATGAGAAAAAAAGTTGAACAAATGAACTTTTTCACCACCTCAACAAAAACCCAGCACTGAGGCACAGTTTATTGAGCATTTCATATTTCCTGTGTGGACAAAGAGAATCTCGGAGTGTGAGGATTGTCGGAATACCTGTTTGTTTGTTTAAGATCTTTTTCTTGTTTCTCTATTGGGTTTCCTTCAGCCTGTTATTCCGCAAATTGTCTTTCGAGCTCTTTTAGTGCGTCATTGTGACAACATCATAACCTTCACCGGCTAGCTGCTGCTTTTGTATTAGGTTGACTCATGTTGTGAATGTGTTTACATCCATCACCTTAACGGCCGGGGCTGTGCACCATTACCTAATATCCTCCATCTTATTGCCATGTTTAATCTAGGTGGGAGCAGAGGGTGGATCAGAACGGCAGGGTGTATTTTGTCGATCACGTGGAAAAGAGAACGGCGTGGGAACGCCCTGAACCACTGCCCCCTGGGTAAAAAGTCCTTCCCTTTACATTTTCTTTTAATGACAGATTGTTGTTTTGTCTGGAGTTTATTGGATTCTTTTCATCGGAAAGGAACTTTTAAATGAGGGGGTCTCTCAATCGTAACACTGGCTCTTGCCTAGTTTTAAGATCTTCATCCCAAATGTTTCCAACATTTGTAAGAAATACTCGTTTTAAGCCTCACTTTTATTCAACACTTTTGAGATCTTGGGCGTTTTTATCTATATACTCTAACAGGATGATGAATTTTAGCTGTCGTACACCTGGATCATAAATGATCAGAGAAAAAAGCATAGCTAAAAAACGGCAATTATTAATGTGCAACTGCTTGAAGCATTTAACCCGTTTTTAATTTGTTTGATTTGGAGAGGAGGGGGCGTGCGAATAATTCAGCTGCAATTAAAAACCTCCTGGAGAAGCTGACTTTTCATTATCTCTTGCTACATCAAAACGCCACCAAACTCCATCTTTCGTTATTGTTTTGAATGAGAGACCCTTCGAAAATTACATATAGAGCAATTCATTACAGCTTGGACGGCTTCTCAAAGAAATCATCGAACAATGTTTTTTTTTGCCACATCTCATCATTACAATTCAGACTTAATTGATGCTGGCAGACAGAAAGCATTTAATCAGGACCGATTGTGTGAGGAAGACAGAAGAGATGGAATAAATGTATATTTAATAATCATATTCAAAAACTAGTCATTGTAAGTATTTTCAGAGTTTAGGGACTTTGTCAGAAATCGCTACAGGGTAACTTTAACTGCCATACATTTTTTATTTCACATGTAGTTTGTCAATGCTGTTTGTCCTGATAAGTCATCAAATCCTACATATCAGTGCAGTGTAAGACTATATTGACTCTGATCTCTATCTGGGCTGTGTAATTTGCTGAGAGCAGCATGTGGCTACGTCCTGTGCCATGTTCATGTACCACATTGATTATTTACTTTAATCTGAAGCCTTGACGCATTTATTTATCCACGCTTTTTCCGTACACCCCATTATACTGGTAGGGTGTCTGCAATACCACCATTTTGTCTTTCTTAACACGTTTGCTCTTTTTCTCTTCCTCTTCAATGGGTGAAATGGTTTCAATAGGGCAGAATGACTTTGAGAGTCTTCTGTTTTTATCCATGCTCACTTTTCTCCTGCTGTGTTCCCTCGATGTATCCGTCCTCAGCTGGGAGCGTCGTGTCGACCAGATGGGGCGGGTCTACTTTGTCGATCACATGACCCGGACCACCACATGGCAGCGCCCCACCATGGAGACGGTGCGTAACTATGAGCAGTGGCAGCACCAGCGCAGCCAGCTGCAGGGAGCCATGCAGCAGTTCAACCAGAGGTTCATATTCGGGGTGAGGACTTCCTCTTTGTCTTGTGATACAATGTGGTAATATAGGTTTGTATTAGCTAGACTAGCGCCGGTTCAGCCTGTAGAATCTTGGCTTTGGAACTGTAGGGTTGACGGTTCAACTCCCAATCTGACCAGTTACAAAGCGCCTGAACACTGCAGCCTCTAGCAACCTCCAATAATAATTAATTTGTACATGTCTTTATGCACATATGTCCTTCTACTTCTCCTTATTATTCTTCTTCTTTGAGCAGCATACTTGTTGTCCTGTGTCACCTCCACGAGTTTGAAAAATGTAGATGTTTTTACTGGAAATTCAGCTAATGCTGAAGTTTATGTTTGACGTAAGGTTAATGACAAACACTACCGCTTGTTAAACAACTAACTAGCTTTAAAATGTTACTGATATTTAACCCCTTATGTTATTTGTCTTTACGTGAAGTCACTTTATTTTCCGCATCAAAACACAATTGTAGATGTCTTTAAGATGCTTTGAGATTTATACAACATATTCTTTCTCTCTGCTGTGCAGCTACAAGAGCAGGTCTCAGCCACTCAGAATAAGGAGTTTGATCCTCTCGGGCCTCTGCCACACGGATGGGGTAAGATCTTTTAAAGCTTTTGCAATTTAAATACACCGGCTTAGGACAGTAAATATGCACCATTCAGTTAGCTAGCACCATCTAGCTGAGCCTCTCATCGATCAAAATGTACTAATGTGTTTCAAAAGAACTTACATTTTTTATTATTTTACAGCTTGTTGTTTAAGAAAAGAAGCTTCCCATAATGAATCCTAACACTCACCAAGCCAAAAACAATAAGACATTTGCTAAATCTGAAGTCCACTCTGATTTATTTCAATATTTAATCATCCTCTTCTGGCACCTGTTGGATGGGGGCCTTATCCTTTGTTATTGCAAACACGTTCACTTGATACAATATTCATAACAACACAACGTAGGAGGGTGTACCTTGTTGTACCAGAAGAGTAGTCCCATCTCACTTCAAATGATGATATACCAATTAAACCATTAAATATTAAATGAAATACCATTCAGAGCAGTGATGATTTTGAGTGGTGGCTATAGAACATAGGTTAAGGTTAAATACAGACAGGGGGAAACAAAAAATCCCTCCATACGCAAACGTCTCGCAAATTATTTAGTTGAAGGACTTTTAAATGTATAATTTGTAACACTTTTGCCAAAAACGTGTTAAAACAATTGGAATCATGTATATTTTGTTGAGTTGTATATTGACATTATACCGGATATGTTTCAATCCAAGGGGAATCTCTCCTTTGCTCATGCTTCAGTTTTGTAGTCTGCCAGAAGCTGTAATAATTAGACTTTTTATTACGTTTTCAGCCACATTTTTACGCTACAATGTTTTGATAGGGGTTGTTTTTAACTATATATCGTATGTAATGATGGATTTGAATCATTGGATGTTTTGATTTGAAGTTAGCCCAAAAGAAACCAGAGATCATATTGGAATCAAGAATGATTTTGAACATGAAACATATGAAGTGTTTTTACCAGTGTTCATTTGAACGTCTGGATCCTACATTATCAGAGACACTACCTGACAACATAAGTTGCAACTGCATTGGTGAAACACAGATTTCTAATCTAAAACTATTTTATTGAAACCCCTAGTGGCACACATTACATATTTTGAATTTAAAGATTGTTTTAAAATTGAGAAGGAACCCTAAATTGCCATCAGTGCTTTAATGGTATACACATTGATAATAATAGTAACTAATTCTTCCAATGTTTGTCTTTTTTGTTAATGTGTCCTTTCAGAGAAGAGAACAGACTCCACTGGCAGAGTTTATTTTGTACATCACCCTACGCGAGCAACACAGTGGGAGGACCCACGAACACAGGGGTTAGTATTCATATTTGAAAACCATTTTAGATGAAAATGATAATATAGTGCATGTAGCACCAGTTGTATATGACCTACTTTAGTTTGCTGCATTATTTTAGTTTTTTATGAAAGGGTCCATCACTAAAGGTTGATCTTGTTTTTTCAGTTTGCTGAATGACAAGCCTCTCCCTGAGGGCTGGGAGATGAGGTTCACTGTAGACGGTATTCCCTACTTCGTGGACCACAACAGGAGAGCGACCACGTACATCGACCCTCGCACTGGAAAGTCCTCACTGTAAGTCCTCTGCCATGTTGTTTCTCCTACCTTGTTTAAAAATATTCAGACTTAAACATTAACCAAAAAGTTGTGCAGTGATGACACATTTTTGTTGTCCAGCTTGGAAGTAAGCGTCTTCTGCAACAATGAGATTTTGGAATATTACAGAAAATAAGATCTGTGGCTAGCAAACAACAAATAGTTGCATGTGATACTTCTCAGTTCAGTTTTTCGAATTCCCAGGCAGAAACCAAAATGCGTCTGATGGACTTTTAACCATTTGAGCAACTAAACGCTGTACCCCACGTTTTCTACAGTTGGTATATTGAGCTATTGCCTAACCCTGTTGAAAGTAAGGACAACACATATTTTTTAAACAAAAAAGAGCTTTAATTGCATCTTATCATCTTTTCTGGTGCGAAAAATACACATTCCAGTTATTCTAACAATTACGCATTAGCGGCCTCAACAGAAAGTTCCACATCAGCTGCAACCGGTTTGGTTGTTTGCCGAAGAATTCCTCAACAACGCTCTTCAAGGTCTTTGTCTCAGTAAATCATAAAGCAGATCGTGCCAAGGCACAGTGGGATGGTTAAAATAAATGATATGAGCTTGCAGATTTGTGTTGTCCCTGACAACTAGAGTAATGCATCAGACCTGTTTGACAAAGTACTCCTGTTTCCTGTATTCCAAAGACATTCTGAGTTATTAGGAAATCTCTAACAGGTCGACACAGATAAAACATGTTTAGTCAACATCAGTGTCATGAAATACCTTCCCGGATTATAGAGGGAATGTTTTATTTTTTAGGTGATAAAGTAAATCATTTATACTAGTAGGGCCTTCTTGGATACATTTTGCCAGTAACATTCTAGCTTTGGTCTTTCCAGCTCATCTGCATACCATAAATGAATGAGTTGCAAAGAAGTCCAGATATGTACCTAATGCTAATGGTTTTTTTCCAACCCAAAGTATTTTGCCTGTATATGCTTTTCACATTATCGAAAATACATCACCAGGCAGCTCTATTCTACCAGATAGTACTGTTTACACAGATCTTTGACTAAATGATTCACTGTCTCTGAAAGCCTCCTTCTATTTTTACCACTTGTTACGCATTATCCTGACGTGTTATCCTTTCAGATGTAACCCCTCAGTTGAGTCATGATTATAAGTCCTGAGCATAACAGGACTTGAGAGTGAATGCTTTGGTTACACTTGTGGAAAAAACAGTTGGGTCAATGTGACAATATGAACGGACAGGATATCAACACACTGGCCAATTAAGCTTTAATATATTCACACTTAGGTTTTGTGTGTTATTATAATAATAATAATTTGTTTAAAGAGGAAGGTCACTATGACAGCTCAGACGTACACCTAGGCCAAATGACCAATCTCGCGATGGTAACAAAAGTGAGATAAAAGCCATGCGTTTTTAATGTGTGATTGCGTTCGTCCTTGGCACACATTGTGATGGAAAGCTCTGGATCAAGGACTCGAAACACAAAAGGAACACAGGAGAGCTCGACTTGATGGTAGACACTAATACCAAATCCCAAGTATTTATCTAGTTCTAGACACAACTATTCTCAAGGGAAGAGAGAAAGTGGCAACAGAGGTCGCATGCCTGAACGCTGACTATAGGAGTAGAGTGACACACTGGGTGAAAGGCAGAGGCCTAGGAAAATGTTTTCCTCAACACACGTTGCACCCTTCCACCAAGTTTCATTACAAATGTCTAAAGTATTTTTTCTGCTGAAAATCTGACGAACAAACTAGACCAAAACAATCGAACAACAAGGGAAAATGGCAAGAAATATACGCTTCAGCTTTAAGGTAAAAGGACACTCAGAATCTTCTGTCTTCTTTGCCTTCACAGTGAAAACGGACCTCAGATCACCTACGTTCGAGACTTTAAAGCCAAAGTACAGTACTTCAGATTCTGGTGCCAGGTAAGGGTCGTAACCGTGCACGAAGTGAAGTTCTTCTTTGGGCCCATATTTTCTTTTCCAGCTGTAAAATAAGCATTGGTAAATGTATGCCTTATTTAGAATATGATAATGTGTTGTAATTATTATTTTGTAGTGCATTTTGGACATTTTTAGGATAACGTCTTGTTTATTTAAACATTTGTATGGATTTCTATGAACATTTTGGGCATTTTGCCTTACGTTCTGATGTTTATATAAATATCTCAATTTTATTATGTTTATCTTTTTGTTTGACATTTTACCTTAATTTTATTATGTTGAGATTTTTATTTAGTTCTTTATATAGCACATTTGAACTGTTAGCTTCTTTAGTTAATGTGAATAATCCTATTATCTTTTTTTCATTTTGCCTTGACTTGTTTTATATAAAGACTATTTTATATTTTATTGCACATTTTCACTTTGACTTCTTTTGTTTATATAAATACTTTTATTCAATTTTATCTTATCTTTTTGGGACATTTTACTTTAACTACTTTTGTTTATAGAAATATATTTATTTCATTTTATAAAATCGTTTGATTGCTCATCTTTACTTAAACTTCTTATGTTTTATTGATATATTTATTCTATTTTTATATCTATTTTTTCATTTCTAAAATCGAACAACTGTCACAAAACCCAATTTGATTCCCCATAATGAAAAAAGTATTCCGATTGTTGGTCCTTTGAGTCTTGTCGTGTACTATTGCTCAATGCAGTCCTTTATTATGTTTCTTATACAGGAACAGTATTTGTTGCCATGTCACAAAGAAATCATGTTTGATGAATGCTTCTGATATTTCCCCTTTTCCCCAGCAACTGTCAATGCCTCAACACATCAAGATCAGCGTAACCAGGAAAACCCTGTTTGAGGACTCCTTCCAGCAGGTAAAGTGTCCCAAACATGACACACAAAGTTTACGTTACTACAAGAAGTTTTGCTTTTACACTTACGATCATTTTTATGATCAATAATCTGCTCTCTATCAATTGTTGTTGAGATTGCTCTTGGCTCTTGAAGGCTACTGTTTTGTCACTACATCACCAATCTCTAAATTCATTGTCTCTATTTTAGATTATGAGCTTCAATGCTCAAGATCTACGAAGGAGACTTTGGATCATCTTCCCTGGAGAAGAAGGCCTTGACTACGGAGGCGTTGCCAGGTAAATTAGATAGTTGTGAATATGTAATCCTGAGTAGTGAAGAAAATGGTGCTTTAAGAAAGTTATTTTGATTGCAGTTGACTTGGTCCTCCTCTCAATAATCATTTTGATAAATGATAGTGTTGCCTGTCTGGTTTGTGTCTGTCCCTTTCTTATGACTCTGCTCTCTTCTCTTGCAGGGAGTGGTTCTTCCTGTTGTCCCATGAAGTTTTGAACCCCATGTACTGCCTGTTTGAATATGCCGGCAAAGATAACTACTGTCTCCAGATTAACCCCGCCTCCTACATCAACCCTGACCACCTCAAGTATTTCAAGTTCATCGGACGCTTCATTGCCATGGTGAGTCGTGCTTTATGCTTTGTGCCGGTCATTGTGTCCAGGAAGATTTGTCAAGGACAAATGGGGGAAAGTCCTGTCAATAGACTCCAGAAAAAACACCAGAATTGTTAACTATCTACCTCAGCTTTAAACCTTACAAAAAATAAGAACATATACTTCAAATTGTGCTTGGGGGGGGATTTTTTCCACTGGACAATATGACACATTTTAACGTGTTGGACTTCAACAGATTTGTTGGTCAAAGTCCGGTAAATGGCAGCTAACGACTAATGCATTAGTTCATAGTTTTAGAGTTTTGTACTGTTCAGATTACAGAAAGAAAGCAAAGTGTGTTTCTGTCCGTCAGGCTCTTTTCCACGGCAAATTCATCGACACTGGTTTCTCACTGCCATTCTACAAGCGCATGCTCAACAAGCCCCTGGCCCTCAAAGACCTGGAGTCGATCGACCCGGAGTTTTACAACTCGCTCATGTGGATCAAGTGAGTTTGAGTCGACTTTTTAGATGAACACTCTGAATGTATCAGACACCCTTGACTAGTTTTCAGCATCTTGTTGAATGTACTCTTTGTGTTTTGTGGATGATTTTATTTTGTGATGTCAGACTATGGCTCAGAAGGTCCATTGGTCACACAATCCACGGTTAATCCAGGTTGAATCATAAGCCTTTGAGAGTGTCTGAGGCAAGTCTGCTAAATGAGTCAGACTATACAATAATACAGCTATTTGTAGAAATGTAAGAGCATAATGACAATGATTAAGCAATCTCATAGAATATTTGTGTTTAATTAATCAGAGCAGCCATATCTCAATGTCAGTTCAACTTCATGGACTATAAAAGCAGACAACTCAAACACACACAATCCGGTCGGGTTGTTGAAAGAAAAACTCTCAACAAAAAAACTGACAAGTTTGATTTCACAACCAGAACACGTATTTTACCCAGAAAGTCAGTTTTAACCTCAATATTGACCGGTGGGATTTTAATATTAGTATGTTCTTATTGATGGAATAAGAACATGTAGAACAAGAAGAGCTCAAGTTATTTTAATTCTATGAAACCAATACAAAATGCACCATTTGCTACCAAATCAAAGAGTCTGCAGTGATGCTGATGGCACACATGCAATCTAATACTTTGATTAATAAATCATGTTCAGTGAGATTAATTGGAACAACAACAAAAAAAGTCCCAAGCGTGGTTAAAGTATTAGCTTTCATACCAAGTCTTTAAAGTTTTGAAAATGCTTAATATTAATAGTTTTTCAAGGTTATGGATATCCTTGTATCTGGATACAAAATGAACAGATTTCTAAACATAATCTGGTGTTTCATCTCCAAAATCATATGAATGATCAGTGTGTTAACTTTTTAGGGATAACAACATCGAGGAGTGTGGGCTGGAGATGTTCTTCTCCGTGGACAAAGAGATCCTGGGGGAAGTCTCCACCCATGAGCTGAAGCCAGACGGAGGAGAGCTCCAGGTGACGGAGGAGAACAAGGAGGAGTACATCAGGTGGATAACTGATCATTTCACTCATAAGTCACTCAGATATAATGTCTGGAGGGTTTTACTGTAGACCACTTTGCAGTGTTTCTGACTTGATGAAGTGGAGTATAACGTGTGAGTGCATCCCCCCCCCACAGGCTGGTAGCAGAGTGGAGGCTGTCCCGAGGGGTGGAGGAGCAGACTCAGGCTTTCTTTGAAGGCTTCAACGAGGTCCTTCCTCAGCAGTACCTGCAGTACTTCGATGCTAAGGAGCTCGAGGTAGAGAACAACATGGCACTCTTATTCTTTACCTAAAAGTGCTGCAAGAAATGCAAGCTGGTTTAAAAGTCATTTTTTAGATTAATAAACAAATATTATAATTTAAATAACATGTTTTCTGTTGCAGGTGATGCTGTGTGGTATGCAGGAGATCGACCTGGCAGACTGGCAGAGAAACACCATCTACAGACACTACGCTCGCAGCAGCAAACAGATCGTCTGGTTCTGGCAGGTCAGCATTCACCTAGTGAACTTTATTATTAACATAATGTACGGAGAAAGATCCATAGGGGCCGTTTTCAGGCAAAATAACTGCAGATAAATGTGCATCCTGCACAAATGCATTGTTTTCACCTCATTTAAAATGGTACATTTGTATATTTGTGCATACTAGGGTCACTTCACATTCTTGGCATTGCATATCTTTGGTATGACAGGAATGCTGACTTTATTCACGATGCAATGTTATCACATTTTTTGTAAACTGACCTCACTTAATAAAATGACCTGTTGTGACCTTTAGGATAATGACAGCCTTATGAAACTTTACAACCGCAAACCATAGACTGAGGGCTTTCCTAGATATATTGATATGATAATATGGGGGTTTCGCCCAAAAAATGTGATTCTCACTGTAATCTCGTATTGTCAAATGTCAATGGATTTTTGCATGGTTTTAGCAAGGTCTTAGATTCTTAATCTGGTCATCTTGAGGGATTTATGACCATTGTTACGCCCAGACCTAGGGGAACCTAGGCGCAGCATAAAATGCACTCTCCCCACTCCCAAGAACACGGACGCCAAAACAGAGAAAGCGTTTGGTAAATGTATTTACCCAAAATACTACACACCGGAGTAGCAAAACCACAAAAAAAAACAAAGAAAGCTTTTAACACAAAATCTTACCTATCAAATGAGGAAAAGAAACGTACAAAAATCTTACCTACTCTAATGCAAAAAACAGGAGAAAACAAATTATCCAGAACGATAAAACAGGCACCACCTGTTGCACGCGCACGCACACACACACACACACACACACACACACACACACACACACACACACACACACACACACACACACAGGAGGGAAACAAATGTCCACACACATGACCTAACGACCCAGGGTCGTAACACCATGTTTATACATTTTTGAAGAAGAAAAAAACCTTGCACCTTACCTCTGTAAGAAATTGTATCAGTCCAAAAATGTGTTGTGCGAAAAGCCTAATTTTCTATTTGTTTTGGTTGGTATTGTGTTTTGAAATCATTGCATTGAAGCAAATCAATCAGCAGCGAGGTGGTTTACTTTTTTTGGTTTATGTTTAATCTCTCTGTTCATTATTGGTGAAAAACAAGAAAGAATACCGAAACCCGTCCTTTCTGTTTATACAATGAATATTTGATGTATTTCTAATGTGTGATTGTATACGTTTTCCTGGACCTCTCAGTGTTTTAACCAGCCTGCCTCTTGTCCCACAGTTCATAAAGGAGGCGGACAACGAGAAGAGGATGAGGCTGCTGCAGTTTGTCACAGGAACTTGTCGCCTGCCTGTAGGAGGCTTTGCCGACCTTATGGGTAAAAACATCAATATGACTTTCTTTAGTTTTAACTTTTTACATAAGTTTCTAACTAAGATTGTAAAGCTAGGTATCGGTGAGATCTCACTGTGTTAGTCCCAGTTTCTTGTGTATATATTTAACTAAATAAGCGTTTATTTTTACTTTACAGGAAGCAATGGTCCCCAGAAGTTCTGTATCGAGAAGGTGGGAAAAGAAAACTGGCTTCCCAGAAGTCACACGTGGTGAGTTCATGCAAACTTCACAAGAACCTGCATCAGATTGACTCGGGGTGAATCAAACCTAGAGGCCATATTGTTAGTTAGCAAAACAAACTGATGAATAGCTCAGACTTTTGCTTCAGGCGACTTTATGTCATAGACCTTTTCAATACATTTTACACAAAGCTACAACATACTATCAAAAATGTATTTAAAGCAGTGAACCTAGTGATGCAACCCATTTCTTTATCCTCTTCAAACTGTAACAAATACAAATGTTCTTACCTGATAGGAAATGGGGTCCAAACTAAAGAGAAAAAAGGTGGTGACATTTTTATTTTGCATCTCTCAAGGTGATAAGCACAAGCATACCCAACAACAGAGTGTAGAAAGTATATTTGTTTTCAGTTAAAGTGCATCTGACAGGCAGCGATAGAGATCACATGACATTATTCCAAAAACGTTGTCGTGGATGTAAATGAACCACTCTTATGGACTTAAGGAGTATAAAGAACCCAGGCATGGAGACATGTTTGGACTTTGTGACCACTTCAAAGGTAGGGAGTCGTTATTTTCCTTCATCCAAATAATCAACACTTCAATGCTCCTGTTTTAGGTCAAACTGAACTGTAGAGAACCAATCTGATGATGTTTAGCCTAATTGTGTGGTCAACTAAGCCTGTTTGTAGCAGTTCATTGTAAGAATTTGTATTGTTACCCCCTTTAGTTTGGTCTCTTAGCTTGGTAAGTTGTTTTACTGGGGATCAGCTACAAATATTGACCTCATAGCCCAAGGATTAATGAGTATTCTTTCAGAGTCTTGTACGATGCTCATTCCGCTCTTACTTTGAATAATCACCGTCTGGGGATCAGGCCAATGCCAAGCTGATATACAGTTAATATATATATTTTGTTTACTTTATTTTCCCAGCTTCAACAGACTGGACTTGCCGCCATACAAGAGCTACGAGCAAATGAAGGAAAAGCTGCTGTTTGCCATCGAGGAGACGGAAGGCTTCGGACAGGAGTGAAAGGAATCAGGAGGCGTTTGATAGAGGGTGCAGGACTCTGAAGGAAAACAGTGTTCAAATCAGGGAGCCCCTTCAGAAAAAGCGGGTGTTTTCATTCTACTCAAGCATGCACGCACACACTCGTTTGCTACTCCTTCGAGTGCGTGTGTGAGACCGTCGCCTGCATGCTGTTGCTACGGAGCTGGGATTATGGTCTTCTCTGCTCGCGGCAGGCCTCTCGATGCTCGATAGGTACCTGAAAAATGTTGTATTCTTCTGAACCTGAAGCTGCTCCCATCTCTCAGGATGTGCGGCAAATTATGCATGGGATCCTGAAAACGCACCCTCCATGAAATCTGCAGGATTTCCCCCTCCTCACATCATGTAACGGCGAGCAACGGGGGTGCATCGTAGAAATCTTAAAACCAGAAAGGGCACAGGTTCTTAAAGTAGAGTCTCGCAACGGTGACTTTAATCGTGATTTAATTCCTAAAGTGTTTATTTTAAGATAAGATTGAGAGGGTGTGCTTTTTCTTTAACAGGGTTGAAGGCACAATGAGTAGGATTTGTTCAATAACAATTTGTTTTAACACATTTAGAGTCAGCTAAACGAGGGTGACGGTGCTTGCTAGCAGATAAAAGCTTTCCCCAGATTCAATTTCGTTTGGGAAGGAAGTTTATTCTGCACGTCGTTGACATTTTCCTGGCACTATGTCTGTTTTTTCCCTAAATCAATGCTTACAATCTGGCACCTTGGTCGCTACATTTTTATGGTAGAAGTTGCCGACAAACGGACAAATAACGGCAAAAAGAAGAGAAAATCCACGTCTCTGTTCCTGATCCACACACTTCTGAAGTGAGCATTTAGAGGATTACTTGTTCTACAATCTGTACATTTTGGAAAAATCCTACTCATTGTGCCCTTTCACCAAAAAGCAGACGTTGTTGCCCTAAGATTGTTTATCGTGTCCACATCCTGAAATCTCTCTCACTTTCACTCATGACTTAAGTGATTTTTTTTGTGATCATATAAAATGATTGCTATGTCGTAGTTTATTTTTTAAAGGGCCCCAAATTAATGCTTAAATAACAGACAATCTTGGTGCTGCAAAGAGATTTTTGCGACATGTCTAACACGTGTAACTAGATCACTTTTTTTTGTGTTCTATAGTAATTGATCTGTGAATCGCTTAATGATTGTGAAGTGTTGGAGCTGCCATTATTTTAAAGTAGTGGGAAATGTGGACAACAGAACTTAGACTGACCCTAGTTTTATAGGGAAAGAGTTTGAACGCTGTGACGAGAATGGGGAGTCTTGGATTATAGAGAATTCTGGGAGTATTTTATAAGTTATTTGTGTTAAAATCAGCTTCAGAGGGTTATTTTAATTCACGGGGTGGGTTTGTTAAAGACAAGGTCCTGAAAAATCTAGTGGGAATGAAGTATTTTAAAATATGTATGAAGTACTTCAATTAATGTGTCAAAACTTTAAATTATTATTTTTAGAAAGCAAGTGTAACACCAAATGCAAGTCAAACCAAATCTTGTTTTTTCTTTTAGTTTAGATCAAATCTGAAGTGACATTTTGAATGCTTTCTTTGCAAAACTCCACAAGAAATTGCAAAAAAACACATATGTAGCATTTGAAGGAGATTGATGAACGTATTGCCCAACAGCCTACCACAAAATACACAGGAACAATTTTATGACATTCTTACGAATTTTAAATAAAACTCTGTCAAAAAGATGCATGAGGTATTTTTAAAACTTCAGTTTTTCTTCCACACTTAACATATAATTTACCTCTTATTTACAGTCAAAATCCATCTGATGTCAGTTTGCTTTTTCAGACCGAGATACTGATTTATAAATGTATGTCTGAAACAATTTAAAAAATGGTGTGTTCAGGTATTAATTCTTACTGTGGTCTTTATGGATCTCAATAACTATCCAGTAATAACAGAAGTGTGTGACGGAAAGACACCTCTAGATGTGGTTAGGTTGACGTCACACATCAGTCACAGAGATCCAGGGAGTGCTGTGGCTCATTTAGAGTGAGTTAAATACACTCTAAATAGAAAGGTTAGGGTGGCACAATTCATCACATTTTTATTAAAATCACAATATGGACTAGTGCAATATCCAAATTGCAGTAAGCGCAATAATATACATTTCTGTTAAGGCAACATATTTGAAAATATTCTGAATGAAGTGGAGCTGAAAATATATCCTGGCCTTAACAGTATGCTACAGACCTATTCAAATGATTGTTCAGTATGATCCTCTTAAAGAAACCACACCATCCTCGTATCACGAGCTGTTGACCAATCACAACCGAGCCAGCCAGCTCACCAGAGCAGACAGGGCTCTGGTTTCAGACAGAGGGTGAAAAGAGGTGCTGCAGCACAGGCAGTATGAGAAAACCTTTTTGAACATTAAAGAATTGAAACTTGTCCAGTAGAGTCACACTATACACATATGGACCTGAAATGAGCATAATAGGAGCCTTTTAGTGATAATCGTAATACCATTTTTATAATTCTCTGATATTGCAAATCATATCGAAAATATAATTGCCAGTGGGTATTTTTCCAAATTGTGCTGCCCTAGCTCAGGTGGTGTGACATAGCAGAGCACTTTAAAACTAAATATCCCTCCCTTTTCTTCTCAGCATGTGAATAATCTAGTCCTGGGCTCTTTGTTTCAACTTGGTGGTGAGATGGTGTTTGTCATGAGCCTTCAGGTAGCCTTATTTCCATTCTCAGGCATCAGAAATCCTTTGTTAGCAAAATGGTCATGGCAGAGATGAACCGAGAGTTCTGAGAGAGTGCACCAGTTTGGAAAAGCTATATGCTGATGACACTGCAGCATGGATAACAACTACTGAGACAGTCAGTGTAATATAACGAATGTATCATAATGAAACGTTGCCTCAGATTGTTACCCCTGATGCAGAGTGAGGTTTTGATCTGGGTCGAACACAAATAAAAATCCCAGGGAGTTGGCAGATAAATATGTGAATATCATAATTCACCGCCTTTTTTCCCCTCCATGTACAACTGAAACCACTGTCACTCCTGTATATGAAAACAAGTTGTAAATGGTGTCAATAACAAATGTTCTTTTTTAAAAAGAAAGGTTTTAATAAGAGGTTTATGGTAACACTATATTTTCTTTTCCCTGTTCAATTGCCGATGTACATGAAAGATGTGTAATATAGAAATTGTCACCTTAATAAATTAAATTTAAAAAAGCGTTGTGCCTTCAATGAGTTAATCGGTTTAATATGAATTAGTATTATGTGTTCCTTTTTCTTATTTCTTATCATTTGTATTTCTTTTTAACGTCATTACCATGCTAGACGTCCCGAAAAGGGGTAGAAGAAGAAGTTTTAGTTTCAGGGGCCAGTCGAGCTGAGGAGCCAGGTGAGATGACAACTGCTGTCCACCAGTCCATCTGAAGGTAAATGTCATGCAATGAATGTATACATACTGTAAGCAAAAGAATAGCAAGTCCCAAATGTATGCTTTTTTACAGTGTACATATTGCCTTGCATTTGACGGCATTTTGCTGTTGCAAGCCATAAAAAAGCATGTGAAATGTTAACCGTGAACAGTATAAGATCACATGAACATGTTTTTTATTTTAAAATGATTTATGCTTATCAGCATTTATATTACAATAATTATTATCTGCTCTTTTTATTTAAAAATACATTTGCTAATTGGGGTCTAAATATTCTCTGATCATCATTTGACACATCAGATCCTTAGCACACAGTGGTGACGATGACAGTTGATTATTTTAAACAATGTAAATACATTGGAGGCTACTACTTGTATCATATGGTCTATACAGTAAATCTAATTTCTCTGAAGGTGTTGTTTGGAACAATTGAATATGATTTTAAACGTCGTAGCCTATTAGGAAAATAATTGCGTAACAATTTTGATCATAGATTGATTGTTAAAGTATTTTTCTAAAAACAAACAAACGATTAATCGTGAAGGATAAAAATATTGTGTTGTAGCCAAGCTTACATTGATCCGTATGTAGTTTATTAATTTTTAACTAAACTATTTTCCGACTTTTTTATAGATCAAACTCTTAATCAGTAAATATTTGGCACACCCGATTATAATAGAGGCGAAGTCCCTCCCTTTCCGGGGGACCTCCATGGGACCTTATTTCGGAAAAAGTATATATTGAAGTCAATGGAGAGAGAAAGATTATCTTTCGATCCCACGAATTACACATGATGTTTGTCAATTTAAAAGATAATTTTGCAAGTCAAAAAAATAAAAATGTGCCGTAAAACTGTGAAGTAACACTTTGTTTTGTGTGAAACCGCTCAATGAACTACATCTCCCGTTTCGCACCACACACCAAGACGGCTGTCACGCAGTGGCGGAGCAGGGGGGTGGCTGCCACCAGCCTCCCCCAGCTGAATCCTGGCCACCCTATTGGCCACCCCAAACACCCTCACCACGGGGGCCAAAACTATTTTAGAACATTAAGAAAAAAAAATGTAAGTAACCTTTCATCATTCATCAATAATTGACATCAACATAATGTTAAATTGATAATGTACTCACTAAACTTACAATTCATTTAACTTATTTTCTTCCAAAAGTGAATTATCCAAAGCCTCTGTACACCCCCTTCTATTTACATGTAATGGTTTGTCCCGCCTCCGCCTCCAAAGGCACTTTCTAGCAGAGAGTGAGAGCATGTGAGCAGAGATGCTAGTACTTACGTGTGTGCCATGTCTCAACGACTCACAAAGTCAGGCTTTCAAAAAGAAAATAAAGGAGAGAAAGAGAAGAGAGAGGGACTAAAGGGCGACAGTATGTCACCCAGTATTTCAAGAGAAAAGGTGAGTGTGGTCCATGAGTGGAGGAAATTAGCTAAGCGTGGTTCATTGTAAATAATAATTTGTATGTTTTTTTTATTACTAAGCTGACATTAAGTACTGTTATACGAGCCCCCTAGGGGACATGGAGAAGAAAAATAAATAAATAATGTTTTGCGAGATATCGCAAAACCTTTGCGAGATCTCGCAAAACCTTTGCGTGATCTCGCAATACTTTTGCGTGATCTCGCAATACTTTTGCGAGATCTCGCAATACTTTTCATTTAGCTCAATGTACTTCCTGGTCAGTTCGGCTGCTACGGCAACACAGAAACCACAACAATTGAGCGGTTCATCGATTTTACTTTGAGCTTGGCCTTAAATATAAAGATATAACACCAGTGCTTGGCAATAGGCACGGGTTTCACACAGACTGTATATATAAAGGGTTTCACATAAGTGAAGACACCTCAAGAGAACACTCAGAGCGAGGGGACATGCACGTCCCTCTGAGCTGAGTTATTGACAGATTCGAATTTCGCGGATCAATAACTCATGAACATAATGTTGTAAAAATACAAACAACATGACTTTACAATCATAGCAAGATAGACAACGAGCTACAGAGTCGTTTTTATCAGAACAGTTCGATACGCGCCGTCATCCGAGCTAAACATCAATAATTGGTCACAATCTGCAGCTTGAGGAGGGAGAGGAGTGCTTAGGGACCGTCTACAAACTGCAACGGGGTTTTGCGATATCTCGCAAAGGTTTTGCGATATGTAGCAAACAATTTTTTTTTTTTAAACAATTTTTTTGTCTTCTCCGTACTGTTAATATCTATATAGAAAATGCAGAGGTTTTTAATTTCACTGCTCTTTTAGCTGACATTTAACAAATGCAGTTACATTTTTAGCAGCTATTCATACTAATTCAGTTGTCCCTCCCCCTGGTGCCAGGACCAACAGATCCATCTTTAGGCTCAGCAGCCCTGTCCCCCCATAAGGCTGAACCTGAACCAGCTTTTCTCGCAACTGAAGGAGGTGAGCAGCATTGTGTTGAATTGCATGCCACTTAACATATCTGAAGGGAGACTGGAATACAATATATATATATACAAATATACAAAAAGCTAACATCTCATTTCAATTATACTTTTAAAACACAGTATTTTCCCACATATTTAAGTTATATTTATTTGGATTGATGCATTTGTGTTGAGAATGTTCCATTCAAAAATGGTATTATTAAAAATCCATTTACACCATAAAAGATGACTATTGAGATCTATTGTCTTATGTGTATGGCCAGAGCGCAGGACCTATAAACACATATACTACCCAATAGCATTGTGAGGCTGAACAAAAGGACCTTTTGACTATGTAAATGTAGACTTTTAAAAAAACTAAAACATTTACTGACTTTTTTGGATAGCTTAAAGTAATGTTGTAAAATTACAACTGGGGGCCTTACAGGGTTAAGGGTGATTGTTTATTGTTATTTACTTTAATATTGTTTTACTTTATTCTTAACCAATAATTGAATTGAAAAACTCTTATTTAAATGATGTGTGTGTGTCTCTGTATTCCTGATGATACACTGAGAGAATGAGCTCATAGGGCTGCTGATCACCATAAACTAAACAATCCGTATATTGCACTACATTTGTATAATGTAAGCTTCGTTGATACTTTGCCTGCGGGAATAAGAAAAAAATAGTTAGATATACTGAATATTATTTGATCTATTCCACCACTAGCTTAATCCCAAATAATGTAGAGGTGTGTAGGTGCCTTAAATAACCCCTTATTTTATAGTGAGATGTATTTTTATGTTCATATAATAGTTATTTCAATGCCACCCCAAAATTATCACTGGTTCCATCCTGGCCACCCCACTGAAAATGTCCTGGCTCTGCCACTGCCGTCACGTTAGCACATTTCACTTCTTTCTTTCAGAATGAGGCGAAAAGTATTAAAAGAGGTGAAAATCACTACAAGTCTGGGCATGTTGAGAGCTGCACATACACTAAAGGGGAGTTAGTCGGTTCCGTAAGAGCCATCATGCGGGACCAGGATTCTGGGATTTGTAGTCTTTCTAGTTGCATATTTTTCATAGTCTTATATTTCAACAGTTTTAAGACAAACTGTGACTTAATTTTTCCGAAATAAGGTCCCATGGGTCGGAAGTAGATGGGCGGGACTTCGCCTCACTATGGTTAGCCGCAGCCAGCGCCGTATGTATAGGTAGATAGGTACATAGGGCTCTGGTCCAACCCGGTATCACGGCAAGACGTGAACATGTGACGATTTACCATGCTGGGAGACGTGAAGATGTCACGATTTCGTCCCTTCAAACGTGACAGTTACACGGTATTGTTAACATGGCCCAACCAGTGGATATATACCCAGAAATGCCAAGCAAATGCTACCCCGGCGGTCGGTTGTTATTGTCAATATTAATATAATAATGATTTATTTTTTAATAGTCACTCTCGATTTCGCTGATTTTCTTGTTGCCCCAGCTAAACCTCTTTTAGCAGAAACAAAGGCTACATTAATGTATTGAATCGATGTTAATCCATGTGTGTGGATCATAGACTGTATATATAATTGGACGTAGGGTCCGTGACGTCACCCATAGCATTCTGCAGAGTTGCCGTGAAGCCCTAAGTAGGCGGAGTCGGCTACTAACGGCTCGACAGTGACGTCAGAGTCTAACTCCCGCCTTCTCCAGCCTGCTCCAAATAAGGGCAAAGAGGCGGAGCTGAGGCGGGACAGGGCGGGACCTGCTGCCAACGAGCGTGACGTTCCAGACCTAGCTCAGGCTAAGAAGCTAAGCTAACATGCTCTCAGTATTAAGCTAACAACCTACGCTAACAACACAGTTTATGTTAACAACCTAGCTTGCAATCACCACTCCTCCTGCACATTTCCTGCTGAAATACATGCATACCAAGTCACTGCGTGGCACTTTTTTTTTTGGTTTTTGATAAAACAGTGTAGTTCCACTATATAAACGTTACATTCATAATCAAACGAGACAATCTGCAAGACAATTAGCTATTTGGTATTATTCTTAATGCTTGTCATTCACACGTTAATAAAATAAGTACCGATACATAGCAGAATAATTGTGGCGGTGTTCAGCTTAATAAACCTTGCTCAACATCATTTATTTAGCTAATACTACAGCGGGCTACAGGCGAACCAAGTCCGCGTTTCGATGCATTCCTTGAACTCCAGTTATAACGCCGGACTCCGCCGCTGGCCGAAGCTAACGCCAGGACCTACGCCAGGACCTATGGCCGGGACGCACTATCGAGCTAGCCCCCTGCAGCCCCGTTAGCTTCGGCGGCGTGGACTCCGGCGGCCCCAATTGGGTCCCCTTTTCACATTTGCTCCCGTTTAGCATTATGGGCGTCATAGCTATATAGTATAAAAGTCTTACCCAAGGCTGAATCATAAACTAAACTGTATATATGTATAAAGGGTTACGTCCTTAGCTGACTAATAAGCAACATAACAAGCTAAGCTAACAAGTACACAAACACCTGCTAACGGGGTTAACATGAATAATATTATCATTTTACTCACCGAAAAAAGCTGAAAGTAGACTTCTTGGAAGTTCTGTTAGTACATTCAAGCGCACAGCACGACATTTTAATTATCTGGTATTTGTAACAATATTCCCTAACAGGCACGATCACCACGAACACAGCTAAAGGGTCAAGTACAGTAACTACAACTAACTAACGTTGTAGCCTCTATGGTTGTAGCCTAGCAGAGTGGACAAGTTGCTGTTAGCTGACAGTGAGGCACGTATCTGTCAATCAACGTGACCACGCCCTAATGTGTGCACAAACTTTAAGACCTAATATAAATAAAAGGGTTGCGTTAGAAAACAATTCACTCACAGATCCATAATCATGAAGGTGGAATCTAACTATATCGAAAATAAAAATGTATGGAGCCAGGGGTAGAAACACGTTTTTTTCTGCTGTAAAGTTGGGCATTTTAACATGGGGGTCTATGGAAATTGCTCCTCTCTGCAGCCATCGCCTATCGGCCAATATATGAACTGCAGTGTGTGGCACTTCCGTATTGGCTTCACGGCTCTACCCCACAGTTTGCCGCTTGATGTGGATGTGGAATTAACGGACGTGACGTTGTGCGATTGCGTTGCCAGGCAACAGCTTCGGTTCATGTTAATTTATAAACTTTTCAACTAGAACCGTGGTTATAATAATAATAATGCATTTTATTTATGCCTTTCAAAGCTCTCAAGGACACCTCACAGAGCATAATTAAAAACAAGCAACAAAGAAGATCACACAGTAATACAAGACTTAAAAACAAAGATTTAAAAAAACAACAATCAGTTAAAAAAATGATTAAGATATTGAATATGCCAGTTTAAAAAGGTGTGTTTTCAAGCTGGATTTGAAGGTTGAGAGTGAGTCCATATTGTGGATGTCTTGTGGGAGAGAGTTCCAGAGACGGGGGGCAGAGTGGCTGAAGGCTCTTGACCAGTGGTGTAGTGGGCGTTGGACGCGGGGGTACGCTGTACCCCCACTTATTTGGAGCATGATCTTTTTTTTAATTGTCTAATAAATATAAAATCATTGCCAGTGTTATCAGTTGCACGTGTGTATTTGTTGTAATAATGACAAAAACATAATACATTTCACAGTAATTATAATAAAAAATAAAAACGATTTCCTTAAAAAATGATGATTCGTCATCACGCTTGTGACCCCGCGGTGAGCTGGGGCTGTGTCAGTGATTTGGCGGCAGCTCTTTCCCTCAAGAACGCTAACGAGAAAGCTCTACAATGGCATGCAAACATTCTATACTTGACTTATTTTCTAAAAATAATCTAATTCACAAGAAGAAAGAGGCTAGCAGCACCGAAGCTACAAGTGAAGCTGCTACTAGCACATCATCAGAAGAGCCGCCTAAAGATGTGGATAATGCCAGCACTAACGTTAACGTTAGCTGCGCTAGCAACGTTGCCCTAGCTAGCTCAAGCTCACCTTTTCCCAGATGCATGGACGGAGGAGCTGCGGCGGAGGAAACAAGAGGCATACCCGTGGATACACTGCAAAGCTGGGAAACTGGGCTGCAAAGTGTGTGTGTGTGTGTGTGTGTAGCAGCGCTGTCTGCTTATTTGCAATGTAGGCTAGGCCTCATCAGAATAATTTCAAGTCCAGATTCAATATTGTTTGCATAAGTAGGCTATATTTTTCGTTTATTTAATAAGTTAATTTCAGGACAACTTTGGGAATTGTTTGTTTGTCATGAGTTTTAAATAGATTTTGAAAGTGGAGAGAGAGAGAAGCAGCGCTGTCTGCTTAGTTGCAATACTGTCGCTCAAGCATTTATGCAATTTAGGGTCTTCTGAGCTGGAAGGCAGAGGAGGATCGGAGGGCACGAGAGGGAGTGTAGGTGTGAAGGAGTTCAGAGACATATGGAGGTGCAAGAGTGTGAAGGGCCTTGAAGGTGAGGAGCAACACTTTAAAATCTATGCAGTATTTAACGGGGAGCCAATGGAGTATATATTGAAAAACATTTTAGAAGGCCTCACGAAATACTTTAATGTAAATTAAAATGTAAATGTGAAGGAATGTGTGTATAACAAAATACATCCGTCATTAACAATACCGGAAACAGACGTAGGCAAGATCCTCAGCAATGCACGTTGGGAAATGGTGTTTATGCGATGTGAAATCCGAAAACATTTTTAAAAAATAAAATAATACTTTGTTCCGAGTGTGCTTGCTTTTCTCTTTGAAAGTCATCACATAACGACATTGTAATGCACGGTTCGGCTGCATTAAATATTACATATCTGCCGTAGTTCTCTATTTATAGAGCCTTCTAGACAAACAGGAAGAACTGCTGCCAAAACTGAAAACGTGACGTGGATCATAAATATATTAGCAATTAAACAACAACTTCAATTTCTCTTCACACAATACGTCTCCTTGCAGTATCAACACTAATTCGGCTGACTTTCATATTTGATCCAATTGGTAGATAGGCTGTATTTACACCATAACGGTGCACAGCAGATATAAAAGGACTTGTAGTTTTTAAAGATATTACTGATTTTCTTTGAATATAAGAATATAAATACTGAGTTGAGAGAATAGTCAGGTGTTTTGGGTGATGGGAGACACATCTATGGATTCAGAATTTCAATAGCTTACTGTTAAATGACGGATATACCTTTCTGTCTGTGATGTTTTACAAATCAGATATTAGAAGTAAAACATGTGAAATAATATAGCAATATCCTGTACAATTATGTGAAAACATGAATAAAACTACACATCTTCAGATGTTATACATACACAAGTGTCCTACACTAATAATACAAAGTTATTATGGCTGTGTGTACCTTGTGTGCACCGCCTAGTGGTTAAAGCACGTTATTGAATTAGTTGTGTATATGATATGTCAATAAACCTTAGAAATTCTTGAAATCTTGAAAGGGATGTGCAAAATAGCCATTATATACAGTCTTTAATGAACTATTAGTAGAGAATAAAGAGTAATTAATATACTTTATAGGGATCTGCAGATAAATGTTTAGTCTTCTCAAGCACCAACTATCAAATATCTCTCCTGATTGTTGGCACTTGACAATCACCTTCCCTGAATTTTACTCAGGTGTAACTAAAGCCTGATTTAAGGGTTGTTTATATTTCACATCATTAATCAGAAGTAACTCAAATAAATGTAGTGGAGTAAAAATACCAGGTTAACCTCTGAATTGTAGTGGAGTAGAATTGCTGTTTTGTTTAGTAATGGATACTGAATATGGAATAAAGGTTTTGACAAGACCTGGTGTAACAATAATCAAAAAGGACATTAAAAGAGCTCCAGATGTTAATTATCTAAACAAATCAGCACACCTGAAATGTATATTTAAATACATTATTAAGGGCAGTGAATTAATTTGTTCTGTATGTTTTTCAAATCAGTGTTATAAGTGTTACATTACTATTATTATCCTTAAAATATATGTAAAACAAAACCACTATGATCTTTTTATTTGAGTGGTTTACTAATGACAATTAATTCTGTTTTTGCTATTGATGGTTTCATTTTTGTGAAAAGTAATACAATTCAATAATGTGCTTTAACCACCAGGTGTCCCTTTCTATCAGCTGTGCACCGTTATGGTGTAAATACAGCCTATCTACCAATTGGATCAAATATAAAAGTCAGCCGAATTAGTGTTGATACTGCAAGGAGACGTATTGTGTGAAAAGAAATGTAAGATGTTGTTTAATGCCGTTATGTGATGACTTTCAAAGAGAAAAGCAAGCACACTCGGAATAAAGTATTTTATCTTTAAAATTTCTTTCGGATTTCACATCGCATAAACACCATTTCCCAACGTGCATTGCGGCTAAACCATCGAATCACTGAGCTGAGGATCTTGCCTATGTCTGTTTCCGGTATTGTTAATGACGGATGTATTTTGTTATACACATTCCTTCACATTTAAATTTAAATTTACCTTAAAGTATTTCGTGAGGCCTTCTAAAATGTTTTTAAATATAACGACGGTTCTAGTTGAAAAGTTTGTAAATTAACATGAACCGAAGCTGTTGCCTGGCAATGCAATTGCACAACGTCACAGTTATTTAATTTAAATAAAAAGCAATATTAATTTTGTTCACAATATGTTTAGTTCATTTACCTTCTTTTTTTTCAAAATAACCAATAAGAGTAAAGGAGTCGATAAAAGTAGTAGTACCGTACATTTTTAGACAATATTTGATACTCTGATCTTTTCATTTATTTTCAGTTTGCTTCAAGCGGTGGCTGTATGAGAAAGACGTGGAGGACCAAGAAATGCTGGCCAGATTAGCAAAAACCGGAAGATACATAACAATTTCTTTGTTGCTATTTACTTTTTTAATTATATTTGTTATTTTTAAATCAAATGCATCTATTTTAGATTATATATGTATTTAGATTTAGCGTTTTTTCGTAATATTATTGTATTGTTAATGTATAATTTATTAAATAAAAATACTGTTATGAACACTATACAATGTCTTTATTTTGATAGTCACCAGAATACATTGTATATTTAATCCTAACATAAACTGGTGATAGATAGATCCATACGGTGTCAGAAAATAAAACCCTCTCTCTTTTCATCCGTGCGCAAATCTCTAAAAACGGGTGTACAACGGAGCTGATCCAGATTTGCCATGCGATATGACGTGGTCCCACGAAACGTCGCTGTATCAGAAACAATTCCCGACGTGTTTTGGACGTAATGGTCTTTGTTTACATTAGCAAGCATCGCTAACAAGCATCGCTACAGCTAAACTGTACTGAAGAGAGCATGTGTAAGAAGCAGAATATAAAAAGGAACTCACCTTGTGGTAAACCGGCAAGAGAGAAAGCCTTTGAGCTCCATACTGTTTCAGATCTAATAATCCTTGTTTCTCATCACCGCAGCATTTTAAACAGGAATAAACTCCGCCCCCTCTTATTTTTTTCAGTAAAAAAAAAAAGAAAAAGCTTTATACCCAGAATCAGCACTTTTGTAACAGGATATGAGGCATGGCTAGAATGGGTGATCTGTTTGGTTTTTTGACCATAACACTTCATAGACATGTTTTTTATATTTTTTATATATCTGAGACCTATGCTATTGCCTAAAAATAGCATTATAGGTGACATTTAAGCAGTGGCAGTTCTAGACTAATTTGAATGGGGGGGCCGATCATTTAATGCTGGAAGGAGATTTTAAAATGTTTAGTTTAGTATAAAGTAAAACAAAAAAAACATAAAATACATTTATTGGTGTTTGATTTAGTAACAGAGTTGGTCTCTTTTTTTTTTGTATTACTTTGGCCCAAGATACAGAACATACAAATACATTTGGGGTAACAATACATTATTTAAGCAGCCAAACTCTGTTTTTATCTTATTTCTTTAAATTAGTTTTAGTCACAACATTTGTTTCAGTAACTTACTTTCAACTTTTATTATTAAATAAATTAAATAACATTCATGAAATGTAATGTTATTTTAACTTTGGCCCAGGTTACAGCAGTTACTTAGTACTTTACATGAATTGCATTATCATAGATTTATTCTTTTGGAGGGGGGCCACAGGGGGGACCAAGTTCCGTGTTACAGGGGCACTGGCCCTTGTTGGCCCCACCTAGAACCACCCATGACCTCAAGTGTTGTATTTTGTGTCTATTTTGTCTTTGTCAGATTAATAGTTTTAATAGTTTTTCACCATGTTTTCATTTTTCTCACAACATGTGGGGAATTCCAGCAGCAGCACAGCCTGATAGTGTCTACATTACTAATTTAACCTTTCTAGGTTTGAGAATTATTATTGTTGTTTTTTTGTACTTTGTTATAATTATTAATTTGAGTGAGAAAAAAAAAAGAAAATATATATATATATTATTGTTGTATGTTTTGTTTCTGACATGTTCAATACATTTACTAAAAAAAAATTAAAAAAATACTGCCCCTGATGGTCAGCTTTTTTCAGAAATCTAAAATATCCCCAACTAAAGTAGAACATCAAGAAAGACTGAAGGAAAGTGGATACACCCATAAGTTAAACAAACTGAACGTCAAACAGATCATGTTTAACGGTACGAGTACCAGGGAGTGTTTTTACTCAAAGTGCAAGAACATTGATACTGAGACAAATTCAAATAAGTTACTATTTGATGGATTAAAAAAAAGAAAAGATCATGACATTTTAAATGAACAACTGTGGCTTAACTTGCACAAACTGCTATACACAGGTACAAAACAATGGTCCCCTGGTTATTTTTGGCAAATAAAGATCTACCAGGTTACATACTGTCCTTTCTTTACAGTTCAGTAAAAGCAGTTTGTATAGTATAAATAATGTTTTAATTTAAAACAAATAATGAAACAAATTCTCAGACTTGTTTAAAATCATGAATAGCTTGGTTTGGTCCATGTTCAAAAAATAATGTTTAAAACTACAAACATGGCCGCCGCAGACAGTTTTGGTCATTGCTCTGAATCTGCTCCAGTGCCTCGTGTTCCATCCCATCATCCTCCTCTTCTCTGTCCTCCTGCCCTTCCATGGTGGCGATAGTCATTGCAGCCTGACACCCCTCGTCAGTCCCCCCCTCCTCCTCTTCCTCCTCCCCATGTGTTTCCACCTGCTCCTCCTCCGAGCTGTCATCCTTCTCCCCATCGTCTCCCCCGTTTGTGCTTCCTCCCCCGTCATCCTCCCCGTCGTTCTCCTCCGACATCTCCATCCCTATGCCCTCCTCCCCCTCTCCCGTCCCTCCCTCACTTCCTGCCACGTAACCCGCCACGGGACACTTGTGGTCTCTGTAGTAGCTGTGCCGGGTGAAGCCCTTGCTGCAGGTGGAGCATCTGAAGCGGTAGTTGTCAGTGTGGGACTGCTGGTGCTCCAGCATGTGGGCCCTGCGGCTGAACGCCTTCTGACAGAACAGACACTTGTAGGGTTTGATGCCTGGAGGAAGAGAGGATTATGGGTATCAATGTGACAATGTATTTTGAGTTAACCTACTGTATGTAACTGCAAATGTGGGGTCCACATTCATATAGGAGTCATTTGAAACCTTTATTTACACTAGAGAAAAAAAGCTGGGAGAATTCTGCATAATACACATCCTTGAGAACACACTGTTTATTGAGTCAAGGCTGTTAACATTTAAAGATTAATTTAATTAAAGACTTCTTCAGTTATGCATAAAGCAAAAAGCTAAATACTACCAAAAAATATACAAAGATATTTTGTTTTAAATTCAGAACATGAGCAACAAAGAAGGAAATGTAACTTTAAGCCTTGGTTTGCACAGACTACTTTAACGCAGATGTGCATCTATGTAGTTGGCGTTAAACTGTGGAAATCTTTATGAACATATTTAGGTTTAAGAAAATGTATGCAGAAATAATTAGACAGTATGAAGATGTCAGGTAACATGCAGCGCTGCAGTGATTTTTAAACTAATGCATGCCTGGAAGTCCTGTTTGTGTCCAAGTGTGCAACACAAACTGAGTAATGCAGACAATTATTTTCAAGCTTCTCTTGTAGGAAACTTGCTTCCATGTCTAAAGATAATATTCTATCACTCAATTTAATTTCTTGGCTTTTCAAATATGGACTAAGGATTTGCAGTCAACCTGGTTACTGTAAAAATTGAAACAAATAACATCGGAAAGGAAATGTTGTGTCCGCCGCTGGCTATCCAAACATCACTCGTATTATTCACTCACCAGAATGGGACAGGATGTGGGCTTTGAGTTTGTCCGGTCTGTTGAATTCTTTGGTGCAGCCCACATGTGTTCTGATTTTAAAAACAAAGCATTACATTTAATAACTTCAATAAGATTATTAGAAAGGAAATAATCTAATGACATAAAATGCCCGAGCAAGGATTAATAAGGCTTGAATGATAAAGGAATGAACTAAGGAGAGGAAAAAGGAGTTACCTGAAGGGACACCTGTATTTCTTGAAGGGTTCGTGGATGAGCATGTGCCGCTTCACCTTGTCCTTCCTGTTGAACGTCGCCTCACAGAGGGAGCATTTATACGGCTTCTCTCCTGAAATATGGAATCAACATTTAAGCCTTTACTTTCATCAATGACTTGTACAGTTATCACTTTAATGAGGTGGCGTACAACTGGGGGGAAACACATAGACTCTGTATAAAGGGTGAATGTAAGGTTTGCTCTGGTCAAATTGAAATGCTAACATTTTAGCCAAAGCTACAAGAGATGTGAGTTAAAAAAAGAAATTCTCGCGCTACACTTCTCGATAGACTTTGAGTATGATCATATCAGAATTGGAATATTTAATAATGTTTGTTCTGATGAATAGCCTAGTTGAATAGTTTCAAATATAACTGTACATCCTCTCTTTACAGCTTAGATGGCTTGTTGTGTTTTTGGATGTGATTATGAGCAGATTTGTTTCAAGTGCGTTTTATATTCTGCAAATAGCTTTTTATATTTGTTTATATTTAATTTAAACAACCAGATATAGTGCAGTTAGTCTGATTTAGTTGATCTAGAGCTTACGTGCTCATCATTTGGGAAAGCGGTAGTTAGAATGTATGTCCTTTGGTTGACTTTAGTCTTAAACATCAGCGAACTCGACCTGACTTTGCTACAACTCGTCACAGTTCCAGACCTGAGTGAATTCGTGTGTGCAGTTTGAGGTAGTGCTCTGTCTTGAAGGCTTTCTTGCAGATCTGACACTTGAACCTCCCCCCGACGCCGTGAGTGGAGAGGTGGCGTCTGAAGTACCTTTCACACGGGAAAACCTGGAGGCCAATGAGAAAACAGATCAGACACAGCACGTATATCTTAAAAAGCGAAATACTACATCTTTACAGTGTGTATTGTACCTTTTGACAGTGAGGGCAGGGAAAGTTGTGTGTGGCCGTGAGTAGATGTTGTTCCAGTGCATCCTGGGTAGAGTATCTGCTCTGACACTTCCCACACCTGAGGGGAAATGAAACGTAATTTTTACTTTTGTCTTATTTTCTTGAGGAGCTTAACTAACGAGAGAAACTTTTCACCCCGAGTTGAGAGACAAGGCTGACCTGTAGATGGTGGGCTCTTTGCGGGTGCTCTGCTGGGGGCAGAAGCAGTGGGAGTACTGGTGGACCCCCAGCTCGAACAGGGAGGGGAACACCTTGCTGCAGAGGTGGCAGCGGTAGGTCAGCTGCTCCTGGTGCGTCCTGATGTGCTCCAGGAACTGATCCAGCTTCTGGAAGGTCTGGGAGCAGGACTTCATAACACACTTATAAACCTGCAGGGAAGGGTAGGTGGTCATTCATGTTGTAAAAATACAAACGTAGGATATTTTCTAAATATTCTATCCCATTTTGTCCGAATGAAGGATACTTTACTCATATCCTCTTCCTAATGCATACCCTCAACTTCATATTACAAACATGACAGAATAAGAAACATGCAAAGACAGACATTATGCTTGATACATGCATGACAGTAGAGTGGTGCAGTAATGACTAGTTTTGTATGTGGACCAGGAAGTTTGCATCGCAAGGGCTCCCTTGACCAAAAGCGTAATTTTTCCATAACATTTTAGAATATTGCAGGAAATAAAATCTGTGGCAAACACATGTTTAGGATCCTTACAAGTTTTGTCCAGGAAAATCTCCACATGTCAACACCACTTTTAACATTTTCAAAGTAAATAGCTAAAGTTATGCTATAAAGAAACCACTTGACGGTATCATGACTTCACGTCACTACTGCTAAGCTTAAGGCGGCTAATTATTGTCGCGTTGACATTTAGCAGTCCTATTTAGTCACTTGTTTCAAGACGTAAAAGACACAAATATGGTATTTTATGTGGTAGTTAGGGCTGAACGATTAATCGATTTTAAATCGAAATCGCGATTCGAGATGATGCGATTTTCGAATCGCAAAGCCTGCGATTTCTTTTTTTTTTTTTTTTTTTACTTTATAAAAAAAGTTGTGTGTCAGTCATCCACACCAATCAGAAGTGCTGTGCTCCACATGTACCAACCATTGTTAACCAATCAGAAGTGGCCCAAGGTAACTAAGTATACGCCCAACAGCAACACTTCACGTGAAACGCCCACGTGTGAAGACATTTCTAACACCCTAAAATGTCTGCAGCCGCGCCAGAAGAAACGTTGGATAATTTAGTCCCGAAAAAAAGCAGCACTTCAGTGGTCTGGACATATTTCGGGTTTAGGACCACAGATGTGGGACAAAAGCAGGTTTTTTGCTCCACATGTCAGGGAAAAGTCGCTACATCCCGAGGCAACACAACAAACCTTTATCAGCACTTGAAAAGGCACCACAGGCAGGTATATGACGAGTGCACAGCCAGAAATGCAGTGTTTCGTCCCGTAGCCCAGTCTAGCGCTAAGCAAGCTACTGTTTCAGAGTCATTTGCGGCCGTTACGCCGTATGAAAAGGGCTCACGAAGGCACCGTGAGATAACTAATTCGATAACGCACTACCTCGCTAAAGACATGGTTCCAATCACCTGCCAAGTATTTTTTAATGCTCCATCACATGTTTCTATTACAGGGTGAATCTTAAACTGAAGCTTGACTTTAAAGCAACGGAAGTTTCATGTAAGTTTAGTTATTTCACTCATAGCTCGGGGTGCTAGAGACGGGAGCACGTTGATACGACCTTCCTAGCCGGAGATATGGCCGCATTTTACAATAAACCTCCGTTGGGTAGCTTAAAAACAAATATCGCAATTCGAATCGCAATCGCAATTTTTTTCAGAAAAATCGCAATTAGATTTTTTCACAAAATCGTGCAGCCCTAGTGGTAGTACAACATTTGAGAATCTCTTACAGGTCCCATGTCATGGCCATTTCTACTGATCATAATTCCATTGTTGAGGTCACTCACATTGGTTTATCATACTGCATCTCTGTATAGTTTGTGTATTCACTCTCTGTCCTAAACGGCTTGTTGGAGCTCCTGCCCCCCCCCCCCCCCCCCCCCCCCCCCTGTGAGCCCACTGTGCTCTGATTGGTCAGCTCGCCCACTCTGTTCTGATGAGTCCACCACCGTTACAACGGAACATCAGTGATTATGTGTTACAATATTTGTTAGCAACCAGAAAATGACACCAGTAATGACAAACAGATGAGAATGCTGCGTGGGGTCTGGGTGCCGTGTTGGCGGGACGTTGTGGGGCTCACTGCTGGAGCGGACAGTGTGAGCTGGCTTGCTGCGGGGGATCTGCGAGACAGCGAGACACAGCGAAACCCAGCCTGAACCCAGCCCGAGCACACACACACACACACACACACCTGCAGCCTGGCTGTGAGTCTGCGTGTGTGCTCAGAACGAGCCCAGACCGAGCCCTGCTGCGTCTCACCGTCTCAGGCTGAGTTCAGGCTGAGTTCAGGCTGAGTTCAGGCTGATAAAGCTGCGGAGCTGCAGCTGAGAAAAGATTGAGTGTGTGTATGTGAGGAGACGTTACGTCACTATACCCAATACGTCACTGTACTTACTACATTATAAGAAGAAAACAATGGAAAGAGAGAAATCTCCAACGAGGTGTTCTGGGGCAGCATAGACAGGTCTTTTCTGTGTTAGAGTTGTACTCGCTACAGGGTGTACTTTGAGGGTTTGTGACTTTGCAGACTGTTTACATGCATAAGAAGCTACATAACACACAAGGGGACGGGTAATAACCGGAAAAGCATGACATGGGACCTTTAAGCTTGTCTTAACCACATACCTTATTTCAGGCAACTAAAGAAATCATTAAAAACACAATGACTTCGAGGCGTGCTATATAAGTGCTAAATGCTAACTCATTCCTGCACAACTCTATGGACCTCATTGTTCATATTTCTTGTCAAAACCAATTGTGTGGTAATGTATTGATGCAAGACACTGTGCACTCTACTGTCAGATAATCCCATGAGATAAAAAGGGAGCAATCGCAGACTCACCTGCTCCCCTTTGTGCTGGGTCATGTGTGACTTCAGCTGGAAGTAGGTCTGGAACTTTTTGGCGCAGAATTGGCACTGGTAGGAGCTGTCTATCACCAGGACGGTCTGGGCTTGGCACTGTGGGTCCAGGTTGGTGGTCTGCATCTGGACCTGAAGGTGGCCGTTCTGCGCGGCGTGCCCTCGGCTGACCTCCGGATCCTCCTGAGCCTCAGCAGCACTCTCCTCCATCTCCCCTGATGGTTCTGTAATCAAGAGTGTGTTTATAGTGAGAGCTGGAGCTGCTGATCTGATGCTGGATCAGTAACTGTTTTATGATAAAGAGTGCAGCAGGGATGATGTATTTCTGTAGTCCAGTTTGGAAGTTAGCATCACGCTGGTTACCTTGACAGAAAGCTAATGGAATTTCTACACAAATGTTTGGTTTATTGCAACAAATATTTTCTGAAAAGGTACTTATTCTTGATACTTTCATCACATTTCAGCAAGTGAATCGCTTTTATGACTTTTGAAGCATAAATACAATCGTCAGAAGCTAAAAGCTAACATTAAAGAATGCTAACGGCTAGCAAATAGCTCTAAATGTTCCGACAACTATGGAGTCAAACCTCTCTCAATATTTATAAATCTACACAGAAGTATTCACCAATTTTTATGGTGAATATAATGCAAATGCACACAAAAATAGTTGCTGTACCAGTATTAAGAATGAATTAGTAGTGTTTCTGTTTTGCATTTAAGTGATGTTTTATTGAAATTCATATGACATTGCGCGAATAAAAAATGTGATTTTCTTTAACAACTCTGTAGCTAATAGGATGTATAGTCACTTTCCAGCCAATCACATTACTGCGCCCCATGGTACCCAACAACCAGGCAACTGGGTCTAATTTCCATACCATCATTGAATATTGGCAATTACCTGTTTGAACTTCCTCCTCTTCTGTTTGTGTTGGACAGTGCTGCTGCTGTGGCTCCTCCTCCTCTTCTTCACCTTGCTGCTGCTGCTCCCCGCCCACTTCCTCCTCATTGGCTGACACTGGTACCACCTTCAGTGCGATTGGTAATCTGGACACTGTGCTGGCCACACCCCCAGGCCACACCTTTAACATAGAGACAGATGTTGATTTGCTGGCACTATGCTGCATTCAGTACTCATGGGAAATGCTTTCTTTTTTATCAGTGTAGGACAGTGTTTCTCAAACTTTTTCATACCAAGGACCACTTAACCAATAAAAAAACACTCGCGGACCACCTAACTCCACAAATATCCAAAAACACATCGTTTTTTACAAATCGCCTGAAAATGGTACAAACAGGTGGCAACATGTGTGATGAAGGTGTTTATCTGGGCTATATCATGCACTCGAAAGTGAAACTTAAGCTCGTTCCATTGCGGAGATATACCCGCGAGAGTGCGAAAAACTTAAATAAATGTATTTATTTCAAATGTGAAATTTTACCAATATACTCACGGACCACTAGGGGGCGCTCACGGACCACCAGTGGTCCGCGGAAAACACTTTGAGAAGCACTGGTGTAGGATATCATATTAAATTGTTTTGGTTTCAATGGGGGACGGTGTTTAAGCTAACGTTATAAGCAATCTGAATACACCTCAAGTCTGGCGGTGACTGTCGTTAACAGCTAGAAGTGAGAGGCCTGCTTTTTGGCCATCTGAAATGCAAGACTCAATTCCAAAATGGCTATGAATCCTGCATCTGTCACTATTGGAAACTGCATATGTGATGTGGCAAGAGCAAAAAGGCAATTAGCATATCTAGCGTTACCTCAAATCTAAGGCAAACCGTAGATTTTTATAAGAATTAGTTTTCTTAACTTTATCCATAATTTTATAATTTCATCCAAATTGTGGCAAGAGTGGACACTTTTGTAAAAGAAAACTAAAATGTGTGTTATCAAAAACGTTTTCCCACCTTGTGTGTCTGCATGTGTTTCTTCACGTTGGACTTCTGGGCGAAAGCTCGACCACAGACGATGCACTGAAACGGTTTCTCTCCTGTGTGACTGTGGACAGAAAAGGGTCATTACTGTGAGGCAATTGAGTGGCTTTCTTCTGGGTACAATGTTTATTTTTAGATGGATAGAGTCGACCATTACAAATTCTAACTCACCTTCTGATGTGCTGCTGAAGGTCAAAGTTTTTCGAAAAGATTTTGTCACAGAAATTGCACTTCAGCTTTGGAAGTTTTCCCTTCAGCTGCTCTGCTGAGGAGGGAAATCAAGTGGGTGAGTATTATCCTATCATCATTTTTACAATTAAAACTGCATGCTAAAAGTTGAACTAATCAATACTTGTTTTTTATGAAATGAATAGAATGTAGAGAGCTTGTGACACATCTCAAATATCATCTATGAAAGACTTCGGTCGGAATACTAAAAAAAAGCTGGTCTTGCAATGAGTGATGTTTTCCCTCTCCTACCTGTGGCTCCATCGGGGATCTTCTTGCTGCTCCTCGTCCTTTTGGGGATGATGACCTTTTCGAAGTGGCCCAGCTCTGTGAGGGTGGCGCTGATGCTGCAGGTCTTTGTTTTGGTGCACTGCTTCCCGGGGCTGTAGACCGGGGGGGTGTTGAAGGACTGGCTCTCCACACACTGACTGGGCACCTGAGGGAGAAACACACAGGCTCAGTGCTTTATGATTTCAGTCTTCCTCATACTCTGGACTTTCCTCTGTCTGATAATCCCACGCATTTCCGTACAACACTACCACTTTTAAAACTGAAGAAGATGAAGATGAACCTTTATTGATCCCCCTAGGAGGACATTTAGTTGCTGATGAACTGCGCAGTTCATCCAGTTTCACAGTACATTTTCTTTAATGTATAATTCTATTTTTTTTACACTTTTTGACATTTGATAATAGTTATTTTTCATTATATATTTTAATCTTAAATAAAAATAATATCTGCTTCTTTTTAATCATTCCACTGAATGGGTTTATATACACCATCATTTTGAGTTTTCTTAAAGGGGCAGTTCACCTCAACTAAATAGAAAAGCAACATGTTTCCTTTTCTACTTTATTAAAGCAGACATTTCTACGGTCGCTCCACGTACGCTCCAACCACCTAAAACTCCCATCAAAACACTATGGATAAAAAGCACTAAAACTATGAGCTATACAGGAGAAAACACATCATTTCTCACGCACAAATATGTAGTTTTGATTTAGGGTGAACTGTCCCTTTAATGTACTTCCTACAGTCACCACAAACAGAAATAGCTTACATTCTCTTCTTGTGCAGCACCTAAAGGTCTGGAAATATGTGGTGCATAACATATGTAATACTAAGCTGTTGAGCTGTACTCACTTGTACAGGATGGAAAGGCTGCAGACCCAAGGTGTGGATCTCTGCCCCCCCACCCCCCACCATATGGGGCAGCGTGCTGTACACCTGCACCACCGAGTTGCTGTGGCTCGCTCGGACCTGTGAGGAGAGCGGCTGCTGGGGGGGCTGTCCGGACGGCAGGGGGTGGGCCGGGGTCTGTGTGTGGGGGTGTGAGGATTGTTGCTGTTGCTGTTGTTGTTGCTGCTGTTGTTGTTGTTGCTGCTGCTGCTGGGCGTGATGATGATGATGGTGCTGATGGTGCTGCAGGTACGATACACCAGCTGCGTGCATGCTCAGGTTACTCTGCAACATGATTACAGAACAGCAACATTGATGAAGCATATATAAGTATACGAGAACGATTCCTAATGCACGTTTTGTCCGAATAGCATTGCTCTGAATATCACGTCACACTTTACAAATACTTCTAACTAGAAATGATCATTTAAAGTTTATTTTTGAAGAATTTGTGAAAAAAGGAAGCTCAGGTCTCACACAGGTGCACTGCTCATACATGCATGCACTGTTAATGGCAAACTGTTTTTACATTTCTGTGAATTAAAACATTAAATAACACTTTTGGATGTTTGTCACAGTTGTGCCATTGTTGCTCGCAGTCACCATATACTTTTAGTTATCAAGAATATCTTTATTCGTCATTGTGTCATGCTTAAAAAACAACGTTTTCTTTAAGAATTGCGTGTTAACAAATAACACGCAATTCATAAATACATATATACCCCCATACTTGATCTGCTGTGCTACTGGATGTGAGCTGTATCACCTGTATTGGCGCCTGCATGGAGGCCATAGGCTGGTCGATGGAGGTGAAGGCGGAGATTGCCGACATGAGAACGTCGTCACTGACCAGAACGTTGCCCTGCACCAGGGTGTGTGTGAGGGGGGAGGGGGGCACTGTGATGTAGGTGGACACCTGAAGCAGAAGTTGTGGGAAATACACAAAAGATCAGAATTAACAGGTGAGAAAGTATGCACGATTGTAAAAATAATTCTAACCTACTTCGTTAAATACTTTTATAAAAGGAAAATACATATTTGTCTTAGTGTCATAAGACAACATAAATGTTACTGCACAGTTTTATCTTTACACATCTCTATAAATTCTCCTTTTCTTATAGTCCTGCTCTCACTGTCAGGATCTTGTGTTTCCTGCTTTATTTTGTAAGATCCCTTTTCTTGGCTTGATGGCTGGTTTCACTTCCCGTCTTTGTGTTTTCCCGCCTTTTTAGATTGTGTGCCCCACCCTGATTATATCCACCTGTGTTAAACAGCCCTGCTGCCCTTAGGTCTCTACCGACCATTCCAGCTTTGTCTTGTCAATGTCATTAGTCCTGTGTGTGTATATATGCCTGTCTTTCAAAGTGTTGCAGTTTGTCGTCAATGTTCCTGTCGATGGCTTCCTGCTGAGGTTCTGTCGTCCATATTTCTGTATCTGGATTATTCCTTGTGTTGCTCTTGACACCCCCGGTTTGTTCCTTGTTTTATTTTGCTTTTTTTATTTTTCTATTACCTTGCCTAGTCCCTGTGTTTTTTTGTAAACTAGTTTTTGTTATCAGCTTCTGTTCATTTAAAACTTAAAAAAGTAGATATTGATCAAATACTTTATCTCATTAAAAACCCTATAACTATCCTCACCTGTCTGTTGGCAGGAGTCTGTGGCCCCGAGCTGATGGAGGGGACCGGTGTGTAGGCGTTGGTGGAGGCCAGGGACACTGTGGACAGCGAGGGGACGCTGGACTGACACTGCTCCCTCTTGTGTAACATGAAGGCCGGCAAGGAGTTAAACTGTTTCTTGCACTTCCCACACAGGAACACGTCCTCGTCGTCTGTAGGGGGGACACATGCAGGTTTGAGGTGCTGAATATTCATTAAATGGTAATTTATAATAAAAGATAGTACATTTCAATCTATAGTCCCTACTTATCTTATCTTGTGTATTTATTGCAAAGTAGGTAAACACATAAAAGGAATTTGCTTTAGTGTATAACTGTGCATACATAGACACTGTAGGGACAATTAAGTATATATTCATAAATATTTAAAAATAAATAGAAATCTTTACAAGAAATATAAACATACAGAAAATGAATGACAATTAAAATATAACTAATTACTGAAATATATAGTCAGAGGTGTAAAATGTGCAAATAATAGAGGAATGTGCAGGGTTCACAATTAGAAATGAACAACATTTGATCTCATATAGTGAATGTAATGCATGTCACTGGCCAAATAAAGAAATTACCCCAACATAGAGTTTGTTCGGTTATCGCTCAGCTGTCATTCACTGTGATTTCTGTACATACCCATGGTCTGGATCGTGGACGTCCCAGAGACGTTCTGGTTGTTTGGGTCAGGAACTTCACCCTGGCCATCCAGCAGAGACTGGACCGCCAACACTGTCTGGTTATCCATGCCTGAGAAGGAAATGTGTAATACAATTAAAAAATTCAAAAGCTTTTATTGTCATTGTACAGAATACAACGAGATTTATAGTCACTGCTCCAGCGAGTGCTTTAAAAACAGACATATTAAAACACAGATGAAAAGGTCTGACAGTTACGACCAGCAAGTAGCGCACACAGCTTCGGATCGTCATGTAGATGACCAGGATTAATAAATAAATAATAAGTCACTGCAGTGGCTCAGTCAGTAGGGGCTTGTACTGTGAGCCGTAGGTTCAAGTCCCCGACCAGACCTAAATATGGAGTGTGGACTTCTACTTGAAGAGGTCCCAGTTCACCTTCTGCCCTGCCGTGGTGCCCTTGAGCAAGGCACCGGAAAACCCCTCACTCCCATTGCTCCCCGGGTGCTGTACAATAGCTGCCCACTGCTCCTAGTACTAGACTCCTGGTACTAGGATGGGTTTAAAGCAGAGAACAAATGTCACTGTGTGCTCTGCATGTGTGACCATTAAAGAGGGTTTCATCCCTCCCAATTATATTCTATTATGCCCAGCTATGTAGTTATTCCACTGTAAAGGGGTTAGGGTAATAAGCTAAAAGGAAGGAACAGCGTCTGGCACTGGTGATGGATTGTGTCTTGTTATAATTAATTTCACCAAGGACCCATCTTTGTGATCATAGTCAGGTACACCTTCAGATGTAATATAGAAAAACGATGCATGCTCTAAATCGAGTTCAGCATTATATTGTGTATTCTCCAGCATCTCTTTTAACCTATATTGATCTGATAACACATTTTGGAAATGTTACACGCATCTAATGATTGACACCTCAATAAACTAATATACACAAAGCATCTGATCAACGCAAATTAGCTTCAACAGATACTCTATTTGCCCTTATACCATCAACACAGTGTGTTGTCATCAAAAGAGCCTGCTGCTAAAAATGTAAATGCAGTCTAGATAGCAAGAGAGGGATACATAATGGCTGCATTGCATGCCTGCAATGTGATAAAAAGACTTCCAGATCCAAGCTGTCCATAAGATATGGACAATTCACAATCTATTTGTTTGTTTACAGTCTATCACTCTTCATTACATGGGATGTTATGATTGTTATTACGAAGATAGACACATTTACATGGTTTAATAGGGGGTGTTCTGAACACCGAAAGGGTCCTGGTTTATTGACAGTGTTGACAAAGTACATTCACGTTTAATTGTATTTGCAATTACGTAGTTATAAACAAATGTTCCTACCTTCAAGCACTTCAAATATTGCCTGCGCCATCTTGTAGCTCCTCTGCTGCGCGATAGGTGCTCGATTAGCAGGGGCTGCCTGTTTGAGGCGCTAACTGAATCATGGGGAATTACAACACTAAACACTTAAAGGAAAACATATTCCTAGGAAGTCTTCATAATAGACTGGTGGGTGTTAAAAATATGAACTAAACGGATATACAGCCTTCTTTTTCCTGTAATCATTAGAAAATATGGTTGAGGTTCAACATCTCTCCAAATAACAGTTTTCCGAATGACACAACAGGAAAACATAGTGATAAACACACTTAAGTTTGTTTATCGCCATATTTTGAATGGGTAACCATTTTCTCGAAATGAAGTGATACAAATGTGAAGTTATTAAATGTAAAATGACAAAACGAACGTGATGCTAGAACGATCATTTTGAATCCTGGATACTGAATGCAACATCACATCACATCGATGAATCCGCGCTGAAATAACAGACAACTGTTTACACCAATCAGACGCAGCCGTTCCCTTCCTCCGGAAAGGGCTGCTTGTCGACCAATCGCAAGCGTCGGATTGAGGCACATGTCACTTTCGCGGCAAAAAAGATTTCGCGCGAAAACCGTCCGATCCCTGTTTAGATGTAGATCAGCTGGGACAATAACAACAATAACAGCCGATATCGGGGTCGGAACGGCGCTTTTATAAATGGACCGCGCCCGGTGTGAACACCCCATGGAACCGCGGATGGTCTTTTAAACGATGAGGGTTTATTTCCTTACATTTCCAGTTTAGTCAGACTGCTTCCTGCGTGCCCCAACAAAACGAGGGGGTTGGAGAATTGCAGCTAATAACCCAGCTAGCATGCTAATCTGCCCTATATTTTCATATTCAACCATACCGCTTTACACTCCTCTTAACTGGCTTTCGCGTCATTACATGTGCTTGCAAAATGCTTCTGGGTTACAGTGTCGGTTTGATATTTTTATTTCGATAGCCCACTGTTGTAATGCTGCTATAAAGTTTTACTATCAATTTGACTAAGCCCTTACTTATGTATAAGGAGAAATACTAATGTTTTAAATACTTAAATAGCTATTTTCTCGGCTTGACCGTGTAGTTTGTTAACTTGTTTGTTGTTAAGCTAGCTTGTTAGCAGAGGTCGTGTTAGGTGCAGTGTGGCCAGGCCTCACGGATGTACTGTACTGACAGGACAGATGACAACAAAAGATTAGCTTGCTCCCATGCTAGCTCGCTAACCCACAGCGTTTATTTCTGCCACGGCTCATTTTCGACTCTTTATTTTTTAATATATGAGCTATATCAGTTGTTATGCATTTAGCTCAGTTTTATTTGCCAAATGTCCTGTTTGGCATAATATCCTGTGTTGCTGTGTCACCACCAGCCTTAAAGTGGTGGTGAGCAGTTAGCTTATTATCTAGGTAATATTGCTAGTTATAATGCATTTGTAATTGCTTGTTTATAAGATGGACAACACAGAGAGGGGAACTTTTTTTAAGCAATTGTAAAGCTCCCCATAACCAAGCAAACTTTTAAGGGGTTTTATTATTGTTTACTATCAAACCCAAGAGTGTGCTGAAACTCAAGTTGCAGCATTTTAGTGTGCAACCCTTGACGTCCATTAAAGGGGTTTTAAGTGACACACTGCAATGTCAGAGACTCTGATCACGGGCCACACATCAGAGGATCTGTTGGCTGACTTTGAGACTCTGCTGAACTCTGGGAGCATTGACCTGGCTGAGGACCACCAGATAGTGATTATCACCAGCCCCAGCAATGAGGGACTCCACCCGATCGCAGGCCCCACCAGCACGGGGGAGATCCTGCTGTTTGCCACGCCACAGGGCCCCGTTGATGTCCAAGACAAGAGGCGACCGGCCCTGGGGAGACCTCCGGTGAGGAATACGGGGATATGTTGGAAGAATATAAGGGCATCTACCTGTTGCTTTAAGACGATTTGCTTTTAATTCAACAGGGAGTTTCATTTTCAGTAATTTTCCTCATAACACATTGTTGTTCTCGACCATATGTTTTCTGCAGGTAAAGAGGAAGTTGGACCTGGATAGTGACCATCAGTATTTCAGCACCACTCGCCCGTCCATAGGCCAAGTACCGCCCTCCACACCTGCCCCTCCGAGAGGTACACACACACACACACACACACACACACACACACACACACACACACACACACACACACACACACACACACACACACACACACACTTACACTGACAGCTTACCACTGCTTTTTTTCCCTCTTTGTTACCCAAAATTCACAGCAGAAGCAGCTACACGTGAGCAGCACGTCCATTCAAACCATACAAACTTTGACCTTTGTTTTAGAAGTCATCATCCAAAAAACAGCTGTTCTTTTTTTATCAGCAGAGACAACAGCCATTCTGTGACAACACACTCATATCAGAAATGATTCAAATGATTGGAAAAAAAAACAAATGGGAAGAAATATTTTATTTATTGATTTATGTTGCAGTCTCCCTCCTATTGACCTTAAATAATCAATGTGGTTAAAAAAACATGAAAGAAAGCTTTAGTTGCATAGACTTTGCCACAGCACACAAACAAAAACATGGAGTGTGAAAGACAGACAGGGTTTGGTAGTTTATGTTACTAACACTTTTAGTGAACTTTCACAAATAAAAAAACTACAAATTCATGGAATAAGTAATAAGATTAATACATAATGTAACTTGTTGACAGGGAGTGCAAACATTAACACATTAACTAGCCAGTTGAACAGTAAGGTTTACTTAAATCAATTTATAATTATACTCCAATAATCCCAGTTGCATCCATCACATGAAACCAGAACAATCCAAAAGAAGAATGATAGTTTGTACTCTTGAGTTGTAATTTCCCACTTGTAATTGCCATGTTATGTTGTTGGGAAGACAAGATAAGCCTATAATCCATTAGTTGGGAGAGATGCTGCTCTTCTGTACTGCTTCAGTCTGCTGAAGGGCATTAAGGGGGTGTTTTACAGTAAAAACAAACTACCCAGTTTGTCTAAAAGCAGAATGTCAGAACCCATATGTTTCCTCTCTTCAGTCCCTCGAACAACCACGGAGAAGTCCCGCTATGACACTTCGTTGAACCTGACCACCAAGCGCTTCCTGAACCTTCTGTCCCAGTCTGCTGACGGCGTGGTGGATCTGAACTGGGCCTCGCAGGTCCTCGATGTCCAGAAGAGACGCATCTACGACATCACCAACGTGCTGGAGGGAATCCAGCTCATCTCCAAGAAGTCCAAGAACAACATCCAGTGGCTGTGAGTTAGCATGAGAACCAAACATGACTATATAAACACCAAATATTGCAATAAAAAAAACTTAAGAAGTTGCTGGTATGTTGTATTTGGATTCTATAAAGCTCAACTATTGCTTACTTTTTTCTGTAATTTCTCTTGTGCAGTGGTAATCGAGTTGATGCGGCAGTGGTTTCCCGCCATAAGGAGCTGCAGAGGGAGGTGTGTGACCTCACAGAGGCTGAGGAGCAGCTGGACGACCTCATTTCAAAATGCAACCTACAGCTGCGACTGCTCACAGAGGACCAGCAGAACAAGAAATATCCTTACACCAGTTTTAGTAACTTGTTTAATTTTTACAGCTAGCTAAGTGCCCTTCCAAGCCCTGTTTCTGGCAGAAATGCCCTGCTAGGGCCCTAGGAAGAGCCTCCTCCTAGCACTTGTTTTAATTACATAAGTACCTTGATGTATCACCGCTTGATAAGACAAACCAACTCTATCCCCTTGGATGAACTGTTTGTGCCACTATATATTTTTTTTAATGATTCTTCTCAAACTTTTTGGAACTGAGCCTGTCCCCACTCAGACTCCCACAAAGCCAGTAGAACGATCAAACTATGACCATAAGTCCTCACCGATCCGAAATAAGCGTATTGGTATTAGTTATGGTAGTTTCCATCTAAAATACACAGAAAAAAACCAGCTTCGCCTGATTTCTACATCGATGTCACCAGCGCTTTTTCCTGAAAAGGTACAAATATTTTCAACTTCAAGCCTCAAAGCGGTCGAACAAATACTATAGTGCACTAACAGAAAGGAAAAAACGTTTTCTTGAGGAGGCCGCATGGACTTGCAATCTCTCATTAGAAATATTTTTTTAAATCACACTGTCGCTCTGGAAAAAAGGGCACTTAAAGATAACAAGCCCCAAGATAGCAGAGCTTCTTTAAGACAGTGTTGCAGATTGTTGTGTTCCTTAACGGTTCTTCACATTGGGCTATGTGCGCTGCCAGGACCTGAAGAAGTCGTTTGACTCCCCGGACCAGCTGGTCATGGTGATCCGAGCTCCACCAGAGACACAGATGCAGGTTTCAGAACCCAGTCAGGTACGGGCCTTAATGTTATTCACTGTTTAAAACATGTTGATTCTGAGGTAGGCGAGGCAACAATTGTTCTACATTTTCGAAAATATATATATCTGAAAGGAAGAAAAGAACAACAGACAATCAACTCTACTCTCAAGCTGAAAAAGGAATAGGTCAAGAACAACCGTAATGATGCCGGCGAGAGTGACTTGATGTCCCAACACTGTATACATTTAACATACATTCTGTTAAACAATAAATGTACATATCACACGTGTGTTTTATACCAAACTGGGGAGGTGACCAATTCAACATCACCATTTGCACTTTTCCATCACAAAACACCCATTTTATATTGTTGTATTTACTGGAAATGATGTACAATATACCCAACAGCAAGAAGGACACTCTCAGGTGTTCTCCCTCCAGCAAGCTGCAACTTTATTTAGGTTTATAGTGAAATGAGTATTGATTAGATAATTCCTCAATCAAAGTATGCAATCAACACCTGCTCACGTTTTGTTAGGACTCAGTGTAAGTGCAGTTCACTCAATTAAGTTCAGATAGATGTCTACAGTCTTTATATGTTTTTTTGGAAAAGTATTGGAATGTAATTCTTGAAAAGATAGAAGACACTACAAATAAAAAAATCCCATGAAAAAATTACAATATCGAACCGGATTGCTTTGACCTTTTAACTACATAAATATAACTACACAAGTATCATAGGTCATGTTTCCCACAGGTCCTCCAAATTCATGAAAGTTTCTGAATTTCAGGAAAAAGTCCTTGAAAACTTTTTCAAATATATGTATTCTTTCTGTCAACTTCCTTAAAGCTTGCTAGTTTCATTATACATATTTTCAATGTTTTAATAGTTCTAAAGAAACATTAAACCGTATTTCAACTGTGCCGTGTACACATCTGTCTCTCAGGGTTACCAGGTGTCCCTGAAGAGCACACGGGGGCAAATCGACGTCTTCCTCTGTCCAGAAGAAAGTTCCGGCGTCTGCAGCCCCGTGACAGGAAGTAGTCCCTCCAAACCCGATTCCGACCCCTCCCTGGTCCCGCCTCCCTCACAACCCATGGACCAATCGCAAGCCAGAACATCCGCAGCCGCTCTTGAGGTGGGTTTATCATCTCCAGCATCCACGTCGTCCACAGTGACAGCCACGTCCCAGCAGGACCCCTCCTCCATGGCGTTAGGGGAGGATACAGGTGAGTGTTTACATTTGTCAGTAAATAAATGTAAGAACCATACTTAAATGATAAGGCAGGATTCCCTTCAAAATGTACAAATCTGTTATTTTAAGAGATCAGATTGATAAAGATATGTTCCCCTAAATTGTCTATAGAGTGGAGTTGGAGTATTCCTTATTTTGTAATAGTGTGACCTGTACCTTCACTGCAAAACATTTACTTAAAATGAAATACAGTGAAATACATTTTAGGTCACATTTAGTATTGCCCATCATGCTGGTAAGCTTGTACTCCACATAAAAAGAAGTAGCTACTAAGGCTACCTATGATTCCCAGTTTTTCCAACTGTCATGTGCAACCCCGCCAGTATTGTGTTCACATTGTAAAAAGTAAGGACTAGCTAATATGGTATGGCTGATGCATTTGCAGTCTTTCTTCAATGTGTTTAATCGAAAATGTGCCAACTGTGTCAAAATGCATTTCAGCAACTGGCTGTTCTGTGATCTCACAACTTCCTATTGTGTAACAGCTGATGATACCACAGTTACCAGGAAAGGCAAAAGTGTTACCAATGTTGTTTTTCAGCTAGTCAGCAAGCACAACACAGTTCCTGGGAACTGACTCAGCACAAGGCGTGCAGCTATTGTAGACAAATTCCACCTGTGCTTATCCTGCTTTGACCTCTCCAAATGTGTATATACAGTGGGGCAAAAAAGTATTTAGTCAGCCACCAATTGTGCAAGTTCTCCCACTTAAAAAGATGAGGGAGGCCTGTAATTTTCATCCTAGGTACACTTCAACTATGAGAGACAGAATGGGGGGAAAGAATCCAGGAAATCACATTGTAGGATTTTTAATGAATGAATTGGTAAATTCCTCGGTAAAATAAGTATTTGGTCACCTACAAACCTGCAGGTCCGCTGCAACTCTGACTACTTTTAAATCCAGGCTGAAGACTTTTCTTTTTGTCGCTGCTTTTAATTGAACTATTCATATCTTAGACGGCACTGTAACTTTTATCCATGTATTTTTTCTTTTAATGTTTATCCATGTATTTTTTCTTTTAATGTTTATTTTATTAGCTTTTCTTTTTGATGACTGATTTTAAATGCCATTTTCTTAATGTCTTTCATTTTTTGTAAAGCACTTTGAATTGCCTTGTGTTGAAAAGTGCTATATAAATAAACTTGCCTTGCCTTACAAACAAACAAGATGTCTGGCTCTCACAGACCTGTAACTTCTTCTTTAAGAGCCTCCTCTGTCCTCCACTTGTTAACTGTATTAATGGCACCTGTTTGAACTCGTTATCAGTATAAAAGACACCTGTCCACAACCTCAAACAGTCACACTCCAAACTCCACTATGGCCAAGACCAAAGAGCTGTCAAAGGACACCAGAAACAAAATGGTAGACCTGCACCAGGCTGGGAAGACTGAATCTGCAATAGGTAAGCAGCTTGGTGTGAAGAAATCAACTGTGGGAGCAAGTATTAGAAAATGGAAGACATACAGACCACTGATAATCTCCTTCGATCTGGGGCTCCACGCAAGATCTCACCCTGTGGGGTCAAAATGATCACAAGAACGGTGAGCAAAAATCCCAGAACCACACGGGGGGACCTAGTCAATGACCTGCAGAGAGCTGGGACCAAAGTAACAAAGGCTACCATCAGTAACACACTATGCCGCCAGGGACTCAAATCCTGCAGTGCCAGACGTGTCCCCCTGCTTAAGCCAGTACATGTCCAGGCCCGTCTGAAGTTTGCTAGAGAGCATTTAGATGATCCAGAAGAGGATTGGGAGAATGTCATATGGTCAGATGAAACCAAAATAGAACTTTTTGGTAAAAACTCAACTAGATGTGTTTGGAGGAGAAAGAATGCTGAGTTGCATCCAAAGAACACCATACCTACTGTGAAACATGGGGGTGGAAACATCATGCTTTGGGGCTGATTTTCTGCAAAGGGACCAGGACGACTGATCCGTGTGAAAGAAAGAATGAATGGGGCCATGTATCGTGAGATTTTGAGTGACAACCTCCTTCCATCAGCAAGGGCATTGAAGATGAAACGTGGCTGGGTCTATCAGCATGACAATGATCCCAAACACACCGCCCGGGCAACGAAGGAGTGGCTTCGTAAGAAGCATTTCAAGGTCCTGGAGTGGCCTAGCCAGTCTCCAGATCTCAACCCCATAGAAAATCTTTGGAGGGAGTTGAAAGTCCGTGTTGCCCAGCGACAGCCCCAAAACATCACTGCTCTAGAGGAGATCTGCATGGAGGAATGGGCCAAAATACCAGCAACAGTGTGTGAAAACCTTGTGAAGACTTACAGAAAATGTTTGACCTCTGTCATTGCCAACAAAGGGTATATAACAAAGTATTGAGATTAACTTTTGTTATTGACCAAATACTTATTTTCCACCATAATTTGCAAATAAATTCTTTAAAATGTGATTTTCTGGATTTTTTATTTTTTTTCTCATTCTGTCTCTCATAGTTGAGGTATACCTAGGATGAAAATTACAGGCCTCTCTCATCTTTTTAAGTGGGAGAACTTGCACAATTGTTGGCTGACTAAATACTTGTTTGCCCCACTGTACATACACCTTCAGAAAATGGTTAATACACATGTTTGCCAAATAATGATAGATCTAAAATTATCGAGAATAATCTTACCGTGGTTGTGTATGTTCTTTGACATTTCACTTTCTACACCAGAATCTCTCCTGGGAGGCGACCCGTTCTCCAGCCTCGGAGACATGCCCGACTTCAACCTGTCCCCCCTCTCCTCCTCGGACTTCCTGAATGGAGACGGCCTCCCTCTCCCATTGGACGGTTTTATCAACCTGTCCCCGCCTCACAGTCACGACTACCACTTTGGATTGGAGAACAATGAGGGCATCAGTGAACTGTTCGATTGTGACTTTGGCGACCTATCGCAAGTGTTGGGGGACAGTTAGATGAAGGAGACGAGGAGGAGGAGGAGCAGGAGCAAGGAGACTTCTAGATTTCTTCCTTCCTTCCCTATAGGCTTCAAATTAAGGGCTGCAAATCTTTGTCAAAAACACAAACTTAATGTTTTAAGTGTGCCGGGAAAATGTTTTGTGTAAAAATCTCAGTCCCTAAAATAATATTATTAGCACTTCTCTGGCCATTACAATTTTAGACCAAGTATTTAGCTTTAGTATAGCTATTTAAATTATTTATATGAATGTTATTTTGATATTTCTTTTGTTATTGATAATGTTTAATCCAAGTGGATGAGCAGGTGTTGGTGTGTGGAGTATGGACTCATAGGGCTGGTTTCCTTTACACCAACAAGATCACAAAAGGTTTTTTTTTCTTCTGGTTAGATGCCTAAAATAAGGTCTGTTGTTAACATAAGCTTACAAGATTCTTACATTTTGTTCTACCACATAAAATATGTCAGTTAATACTTCACTGGTGAATGTCTGGTGCTAACAAGGGGCAACATGAACTTACGGTCATCACTACGAACACGGTGGCTATAGTTCCTTTATAATCTAACGCTAGCTTTTTACCTGCGCTTCAGCTACTCTAAAAGTGATGTTATCATGCTGTATAATATGGTAACATAAACGGATACCATAACATTTTAAATATTAATAATTTGGAAATTCAAAAAAACAACGACTTAAAGGCCATTTTATCTTTATCTTAGTGTTTAAATGACAAAAGGAGAGACTTCAGTGTCGCTAATGATGTGGAAAAACAAGCAATTATCCGGGATGTGTTTTGTTGGTGTGCGGGAAACCAGGTTATGATGGTGTGCTGCAGTTAGTGATTTTAAAACTAATACTGAATTTGTGTTCCTCTATTAGTTAGCTTGGCGTTTAGCCTTTATAGTCTCAGGTGTTCGGGGAGCGGAGCAAAGTCTTAAAATGATTTTGATGCAACCATGTATGGGGTGTAATGTAGGGCGATAATAAGAAACAAGGAAAATTGTTGTTTCATTTTTTTCAGTCAAGGGTTCAAGTGAGATCACCAGATGCCTGTAGACCGATGCTCCACAAAGCACATGACTGTTATTGTCATGCGGGGGGAGCTCCTCACAAACCATCGTTTCATATTATAATTCATATATTATATTTCATATAAAAGCATCTTCTTCATTATGGGTGAATCAAAGAACAGCTGTTTTTTGCTGTGCCCATTCTAACCAGTGTAGAGCAGCGAGGCCTTCAGGGAAAGTTCTGTGGAAGTGAAAGGAGGAAGTGAAACCAGGGATGTGTTGGGGTTGTTCAGTAACGCAGCGTCCACACGGCATTCTTTGAAGCTTGGGCGTGTCTGAAACTCGACCAACAACCAATCACATGAATCTCCCGCCCCGGACACACAAGCAGCGGTTTGATTGGCTAGAGCTTGTACTGGCATGTGATTTGATTGGCTGACGCTTCCGTCGAAGCTTCAAAAGTTGAACATTGCTCAGCTTTTGAAGCGAGCCACGCTAGCGAAGCAACGGAACCACAATGCAGTTCGGCAAAGCGTGATGTCACCCCATTCAAAGTGAATGGGCAGAAGCGTTGAAACCGATGCTTGTGTGTCAGGGGCAGGAGATTCATGTGATTGGTTGTTGGTCGAGTTTCAGACACGCCCGCCGGCAAGCTTCAACGCACGCCACCGTGTGGACGGGCCGGAAGAGTTTGGAAAGTTAGCGTCCATGCCTTAAATCAAATATGTTAGCCTCAAAAGGATACATTCCTTCTTGTTGTTCACGTTTGGTCCCCACATGCTTCTTCATGAATTGGATCTTAACCACATTGGTATTCAGTTGAAGAAAAGCAGCAACAATTCTCATCATGCACTCAGATGAAAATCTTGTTTTGTTTTAGTTAGAAATGTCTTCGTCAAACTATTTTTCCCGTTTTAAGTTATGTAAGCTATCATGTTATTTTTTTGCATTCCCTGGTGTGTGTGTGTGTGTGTGTGTGTGTGTGTGTGTGTGTGAAAAAATGATGAATATACAAATTGCTTGGTTGAATTTCATATTTATTTAAAGTGGTACAAATGTTTTCATTTATTCTCTGGCAGGACGCTCGGTTCGGCCAAGCAGATCATGCGATGATAAATGTGTCCTTTAGTTGTAAAAAAAAAAGTTTGTTTGTAAATTAGCTTCTGTAGCACATTTTATATTTTGCCTTTTTTTTCCTGTCTTGCCTTTGTAGTGCATGTGCAACCTTTGCATTGGCTCATGATGCAAAAATCATTTTGACTGATTAATGTGTGACTTAATAGTTATTTAGTCACATGGGTTTACAGATTGAGCCGTGTTGCAGGCAACATAGCTAATTTAAGGTTGTACATGTGTTGTAGGGAAGCCTACAGTCATCTCTTTTTTCCTTTGTAAAAAATCCAGAATATAATTGCAATTGACAGCCGTGTTACACGCCACTCAAATGAAAGTCTTCTTTTGTGACTCTTAGATTGTATCCTACTTTTGTCTTTTTTATTTAACTTCCTTCTGCATCTGAACTGATCGGTGTTTTTGAATTTCTGCAGTTCTTGTTTTCAAGCCGTCATGTTTTGGTTCCCTGCAGGTCAAAATGCAGTGCCTTGTCCAGGTCAAATCTTTCTTTAATTATTAATGAATATTCAAATCAGGTTTTGTTTTGTGTGTGCGGCCATGGTGAAAGAATGCAATGTTTTTGTGTGGTTTTTGTTTGGAAAAAAAGGTTTAGGTTCAAATTCGCGTAAGTGTTGAAATCAAATCTACTTTGGTTAGAACTGAAAAATATATATTATTGGCATTTGAAGGAATGAAACCATGTTTAAGTCATGGTTGTTTTAAATTCAACTTTACATATGTAATTTGATTAAAGTTGTATGCAAAGTTTTCATGTGTGAATTCACTGTTGGATGCTAAAAGGTTTACAAATTCTGACACATTTTATGGAATGGAAAAAATAATAATAACGAAAGTGAATGGACTCCAACCCTGATTCAGTCGCTCTCCAAAGTGCTTTTAAGGGACTCTTCAGCTTATCCAGCAACTTAACAATCAATCGTTTTTTTACAAAATGTATTTTTGTGGCTACATACTGGGTAAAAGAAAAAAAGCAGATTTGTACTTGTGAATTATTAATGAGCCCCAATATGTTCTTTTGTATCAAATGTTCTTTTACAAAAATAAAAAATAACAATTTTGATTCGACCCATGTGCTCAACATCTTGTTTTTCTGTTATAGAACTTTGAATCTAACTCCAAACACAGCACCCCGTTTAAATAGTTGTATGTATTAACTATTTATTTTTGTGGGAGGTAATAGATTATAATTAAATACAATAAGAGTAATAAACAAATAAGAGTAATCAAAAAATACTAATGTAAACATTGAGAGGTAAAGTTGCAGACATTCTACTTGGTCCATTATCATAGACATAACTAACATTGTCTTACAGTTATGATTTTAAACATTTAAAGGTCACCTATTGCGCAAAATCCACTTTTTCAGGTCTTTCAAAAATAAACATGTGTCCCCTCTGTGTTAAGAGATTCTCTCTCTTTTTGTCCCGTTCCATTTATATAAAAACCTGTCTGAAAATGAGCTGATCAGATGTTGGCCACTTTGTGATGTCACAATGTTTAATGGATTGGTTGAGTTCATTTTCACCAAATACAAACAAATGCAATCTCAGCTCTGTAGGTAGAGGGAGGCATTCACAAAGAGAGGAAATGAAACAAGGAGATAAAGCCTTCAGGCAGTAGTGTACTTTAGGACAATCAATTCAAGTCATTCTTAAATTTCAGTTGAGTTTTGGTTGGCGGAGGGGCTTCTCCAGTAGAGCGTTGTATTAGGTCACCTAGAAGTCCTTAAAACGTCTCCCTTTATTAATATTAAGTATATATTTGTTTATTCGGTATGATCAACAACATTTTAAAAGACAAGTTGCAGTTTAAGAGTGATATTGATTTTCTCATCTTACTTTGAAAGAAAGCCAATGTGTGTATTTTCCCGATATACCAAGCTATTACTTTAAATAGAATTGAAAACATTTCACATTTACTCTATATTTTTCCATATCAGATCTGTTAGTGGGAAACCAAGTCACATTTACTCACATGCTTTGAATGATTCATTTGTGGCAGAAATGTATCTAAAAGGAAATGTTACCCACCTAAGAAATGCAGTTTCTATTCCACTAATGTGTATTTAATAATTTCTGGACCTCTCAAGAAAAAGACCGGATACAGGAGCGTATGATTTTAGGCGTTTACATGCAAGGAAGGCATCAGACATCAAATACAATCTCTTTATACAGTCACAAATATTACAGGAGACCTTATCTCCTTCACGTTCTGACTGTGTGTCTGTTCTTTGGACAGTTGGGGCATTAGGGTCTGGGGTCACCATGTTCTTTGAAATCCAGCAGTGGTGTACATGCTCAGAGTGAAGCACGTTAACCCAATTAGTTTGATATTCTTAAATATTTTTGTTTCTCTCTGTTTGTCGATAAGCAGTTACAGCTGGTCTTTTTTGTTCACTTCCTAGTGTGTGCAAATGTAATGGAAATCGTTCACATGGTGAACATGATACACTTTAGGTTTGGTCCTCTGTATTGGATAATTGGAGAAGCGGTTGTGTTAGTTGGAAATGATAGGTTTCATCAGCACATAGCTATCAGTTGCTACATAGTAACAGATAAAGGTGTGTACAGGGTGTGTGTGCAGGGTTCACTGTCATGACTCAGTTCCAGTGAAATCTGCACAATTGATTTGATGAGAACGTTGAATCATTGTTGGCAGCTTCTATGGAAGATATTGAATGTGTTTTAAATGTGTTTAGTTTTTCAGGGTTTTTACCATGTTATTTGTTTTCCCTATATTTCAAGATCTCGTGATGTGTAGGTAACAAGTATCTTGAGTGTCAGGGGAGGTTTTACTATAAACTCCTGGGGGCTTTCCAACTTTCCTGCACAATCTTTGTTGGGTTTGTTACTTTTATATACTTTTATTTGTATCACTTCCTTTTTTGCTAATAGAGTAAACATTACAAACTGTATATGGTGGGCTGGAGGATATGTGAAAACGTAAATCTCATGGGGAAGGGTTAAATGCTTGGTAAGAAACAAAAATAAAGAATAAAAAGCGGTTGGAGGAAATAACAACGATAGTAAATATGAGAAATAGTCAGGACCAGATCAGACGGATCTCATGGAATATATTTTAATCAAGAAATATTCCAAAATAATTAGCGTACCCGGAGTAAAAAATATCCTCAGTCTAAAACTGAACGATATAACACACAGGATGATTAATAAAAGGTTTTGAATGTTTATCTTGAGTTGCCATTCGATCAAAATTTGACTGAAAGTATCCAACAATAACTCCCCCTCAACTTCAACTGTTCTTTGTGCTAAGTGCTAATTAGCACATGTTAGCACTAAGTAACAATCATAAAGAGTTCTGTATTGTTCTCCTTCGAGATCAGCTGTAATTTCATGTGTGTTTCATTGTCTCACTTCCAACGGAGCGCTGTCTGGATACATTCAGTAAAATAAGCTCACTAAAATAGAAAAGTACATTTCAACAAAATAGGAGTAATATCAGATTAAAATTCAACTTTGAAAGAACTCATACTAACAACAGTGCCTTATAATGATCTTACTTAAAATAATAAAAGCAAGATCAATTAAGAAACTAAAATTCCAAACAAATAATATGTGGATGATATTGAGAGTTATATTGTCATGCTTGTGTGAACATTAATATTCTTATATATTGCTAATGTTAACACCTCACTAAATCAAGTCAACATAAGCAAACCTAAAAATCATTACAGAGTTTTTAACATTATTAAAACCAAATGAAATACATTTGTTTTACAAGGTTATTAATTATTAAATGCCTTTATTGCTGCCGCGATAATTTTTTATCTGATTTTTTTTTATTGCAGTCGTTAGAAAAGCCTTTTAAAAAGAGTTGCAACCTGGACTTGATCCGAAGATAGAAAGAAATAGAAAAAAAAACAAAAAAAACTGTCCAAGTCACACCAAAGGAGGGAAAGGGAGTTACTTATCAGAGGGAAGGTGGAGTCACCTGTCATTCCTTCACCTGCAGCTCCAGCTGTCACACCATGGACTTCATGCAGCAGAGCACACAAAAAATCAATGGTGAGTTTAATCTCCAAACCATGCTAAACTTTAAGATCTGCTTAACAGAAAGCTGTGTTCATGCTTTTCAGTTTCTTTACAATGAAATGAGTTTTTTTTTGCTGCAATTTTTGTGCTAGATGGTCAAATAATTCTTGCTTGGTAAGACACTTTCTAACGGGATTAAACCCATCCCACATTGGATGAATAACATCAGTTACCTCCACATAAATCAGATGTATATGTGAGTAACAACATGATAGCATTTTTATCATGTTATTCTACTGAAGACAGAGCCAAGAGGAGTTGCAAAAGTCAAGTTTTTCGCTCACCACTTGAATTACATTATGCTGAGAATTCACAATAGACTTTTCCCAATGATGACCAAAATACAACTTCCTAATTCGTCTTTAATAACAATTATTTAGTCTAGTATTTTTCCTGAACTATATGATGACTGGTTTCCTTCAACGTTAACACAACTTCCATCTTTCCCGCTTCTTTTATTTCGGTTCTCTGAGTGATAGCAGATCTTTAATGTGTTTTTTATAATAAGTAACCTTTCTTTACCCAGGCTTTAACAATAGCCATTGCCAACTGAAGATTGTCAACTATGAGGCTGAGGAAAACAGCATTTCTCATGAGACACACGGCCTCAGCAAAAAAACACCTGGTGGTGCGACGAGGGAAACCTTTCAAACTGACTCTGTGGTTCCACTGGCGGCTGTGGAATCCACACACAGAGTACCCGGTCCTCGAGGTCTTTCTGGGTAAAAAAGATGGGATTCTAACATTAAGCATTAAACCAAGACTGTAGCATTTATGAAGGAAATAATTGTCCACTCCTTACATATGATAAATTACATCCAAAAGAAATAAAAAGCACACTTGTTTGATCCAATGCACTCAGGGGAGTTGTTATTATAGTTTTACTTGATCTTGTATGACCAGTAGTTTAGCTGCAAATCATAGCTAATGTTAGCAAAGTTCACAAAGTTATCACTGAGTCAATTTACTGACTTTTAGTTGTTTTACTAATTTAAAATATTTGGAAATACTGTTATTTACTCTTGAGGTAGGTGAGGAAAAAACATTATAATGATAATTCTCCGTTTGCTAAGCTAAAATTAGCCACCATTAGCTACTGGTTGTACAAAAACAAATAGATGTTGTAGCTAGGGTTGCCAACCGTCCCGTATTAGCCGGGACGCCCCGTATTTGAGCCAAAAGGGGCGTGTCCCGTACGGGACTTTGTTTGTCCCGGACTCCCGTGTAAAGGGTAAAATAAAAAATATTTTTCTGTTTGCGCGCAATTCAGTGTGTCTGGCTGCGTGCCTGTGTGTTTGTGTGCTGTATGAGAAGGGCGCTAGGACCGCTTTCCTGTTTTAAGTTATGTAAGCTATCATGTTATTTTTTGCATTCCCCGGTGTGTGTGTGTGTGTGTGTGTGTGTGTGTGTGTGTGTGTGTGTGTGTGTGTGTGTGTGTGTGTGTGTGTGTGTGTGTGTGTGTGTTTGTGTGTGTGTGTGTGTGTGTGTGTGTGTGTGTGTGTGTGTGTGCACGGTTGCCAACTTTGGGTACCTGGCTGGAGTGAGATTTTGATATCATGGGTTTAATTACACATATGCGCTAACGTGTCAGCAGCGGGACATTAGCATATATATATATATATAGGATATATATATAAATATATATATCTACAGGACTACAGCTCATAATGCAAGATGGCGCCTGTGTCGGCCCGCCGCTCGCTCAGCTGTCTACCTATAGCTTTCTTGTTTTTGTTTTATGTTTGTCAGAATGTCTCTGCTCTGCTCGTCTATGATCGCCAAGCTCTCCTCCACCTCAGACCCTCACTGGAGTTGATACTGCTGCCCAAACTTACATCTGGCAACCAAAAATCGTCCCCCCCCCCCTCTTCTGTTGGATATACCCACCTACCTGCGCCGGTTGCCCCGCATCCTGCCTCGCCGAAAGCGCTTCAGACGACGGGGAAAGCGTGGTGGTGCACTGGTCCACCTAAAAGCTTACCTGACGGCTTCTTCCGGGACCTATCCACGCCTCGGATGTCATGGCCCTCCCGCTGCACGCCATGTGAGGGATCGGTGGATTCGCCCTGTCTTTCCGGAGCTACGGACTCTGCTGGATCCGCTGGCAGCTCCTCCTGTCCGACTGACTGCTCCTCCTGTCCGACTGGCAGCTACTCCTGCCCGCCTGACTGCTCCCGGCCCGCGCGGCGTTCACCACGGACATCTTCGTCAGCTGAGACGATCTACACCGTCGGCAAGCCCGGAGCAAAAACTACGTCTGGCTTTGCTAAATGCTAGGTCGATAGCTAACAAAACGTTCCTGCTGAACGACTTCTTCACCTCCCGTGAACTGGATTTCATGTTCCTGACGGAGACCTGGGCACACGCTGGCGAGTACACATCATTCTTTGATCTTCTTCCTCCTGACTGTACATTCTTCAGCTCCCCCCGTGCCACCGGCCATGGCGGGGGCATAGCTTCGGTGTTTAGAGCTAGCCTCCAGTGCCGATTGCTACACCATGTCACTAGCTATGCTAGCTTTGAGTTGCAGCTTTTTGAACTGAATCCGGCCTCGCCTATACTCTGCGCAGTTGTGTATCGTCCGCCAAAGCACAATAAGGATTTCATAAATGACTTTTCTGACTTTCTGTCCGGGATCATGGTGAATTATGATCGTGTTTTGATCTCCGGAGACTTCAATGTCCATGTGTGTTGTGAGTCCAAACCTCTGGTTAGGGACTTTTTAAATCTCCTTGATTCTTTTGGTCTTGTTCAGTCCGTGGCTGGCCCAACACACGAAAAAGGACACACTTTGGACTTGGTATTGTCGTTTGGACTGTCTGTATCTGTGGATGAAATATGTGCAGCAACGCGTATCTCAGACCATTTACCGGTTCTGTTTACAACCTCCATCCCTTCCGCAGGAGTCGAATCACGTGCCCCTGCGCGTCGTCTGCGTTCGATTAACCCCTTGACTGCCTCACAGTTCTCTGATGTTTTTAATGCTTCTCCTATCTGTAAATTAGATGTGGACTGTGCTTTTAATGCTGATGAGCTTCTCTCTATGTTTGACTTGACATGCACACCAATACTGGATTCTGTTGCTCCTTTTACGCTTAGACGCAACAAAGTTCTATCAGAACCGTGGCTCAATGACTGTACTCGTGCTCTCAGACGCGCTTGCAGGCGTGCTGAGAGAAAGTGGAAAAAGGATAAACTCCATGTCTCCCTGGAAATCCTTCGTGCTTCCCTGTCTGACTACCAGACGGCAGTCAAAGCAGCCAAAACAGAGCACATTTCTCTGTTCATCTCTAAAAACAGCCACAAACCTCAGGTTCTTTTTAATGTCCTCAACTCCATCATTAATCCCCGTGATGTTTCTTCTGTTGTGCCATCGCCTGCTCTCTGCGATAAGTTTCTTAAATTTTTTATTGGAAAAATATCTGCTCTTAGGCTAGCTCACACTAGTGCTACCCCCGATCCTGCTCCCTCTCTGTGCCCTGCTGTCCTCGACCACTTTGAGCCTATTTCCCTCTCTTCTCTCTCGGACATAGTGGAGCACCTGCGACCGACAAGCTGCTCCTCGGACAGCATTCCCTCACGCCTTCTCAAAGAGGTTTTTCATTCAGTTGGAGCAAGTATTTTATTACTTTTAAACACCTCTCTTACCTCAGGATGTGTCCCAGCTGCCTTTAAACATGCCGTGGTTACCCCACTACTTAAAAGAAAAGTCTCGACCCCCTCCACTCTCGCAAATTTTAGGCCCATCTCCCAGCTACCGTTTTTATCAAAAGCCCTGGAGCGCGTAGTCTACGCCCAGCTGCAGTCTTTTTTAATCCTTCATGGCATCCATGAAAAGTTTCAGTCTGGCTTCAAACCCATGCACAGCACTGAAACAGCCCTTTTAAGAGTTTTTAACGATCTGCTCCTAGCCGCCGACTCAGGTAGCCCAGCTGTCTTGGTGCTGTTGGACCTGACAGCTGCCTTCGACACCGTGGACCATGGCATCCTGCTGTCACGGCTTGAACAGTCCGCTGGCATCACAGGCTCTGCCCTCGCATGGTTCAGGTCCTACCTTAAGGACCGTAGCTTTTCAGTGCAGCTAGGTGCCTTCTCCTCTGCCAAAGCCCCTCTTACCTGTGGGGTCCCCCAAGGCTCGATTCTGGGCCCCATCCTGTTCCTACTATACATACTGCCCCTAGGTTCTATTCTAACAAAACACAACATTCCCTTCCACTGCTACGCTGACGACGTCCAGATTTACCTCCCGCTCAAAGCAAACATAACACAGTCACTACAGCAGTTGATGGACTGCTTAACGGAGATCAAATCCTGGCTGAGCAACAATTTCCTGACTCTTAACGAGGGCAAGACGGAGGTCATCTTTTTTGGACCACAACCTCCAGCCTCTCAGGTTGATATTCTGGGCTCCCTCCAACTAAACATCCTCCCCTCGGTCATGAACCTTGGCGTGACCTTGACGAACACTTTTAAATTCGATAAGCAGGTCAGCAGCGTAGTCAAATCCTGCTTTTTTAAAATAAGACTATTGGCCAAAACCAAGTCCTATTTATCTTTTAAAGACATGGAAAGGGTCATCAACGCCTTTGTGACCTCGAGACTGGACTATTGCAACGCTCTGTATGTGGGTATGGACCACGCGTCAATTAAACGCCTGCAGCTGGTCCAAAATGCAGCTGCACGTTTGCTGACTGGACACAAAAAGCGCGACCACATCACCCCAATTCTGGCCTCACTACACTGGCTTCCAGTTCAGTTCAGAATTGATTTTAAAATCCTTTTATTCGTTTTTAAAGCTCTAAATGGGCTAGCTCCGGCCTATATAGTTGAACTCCTCCAGCGCTACAACCCCAGCCAGAGCTTTAAGGTCTGCTGACCAGCTGCTGCTGGTAGTGCCGAAGACTAGGCTCAAAACACGAGGGCACCGAGCCTTCGCAGCAGCTGGCCCGAGGCTCTGGAACACTCTGCCCCTCCATGTGAGGTCGGCCCAGACCCTAGGGGTTTTTAAATCATATCTAAAAACTCACTTCTTCTCTCAGGCTTTCTAGCTAGAGCGGAGCACGACTACTGACATTTCCCTGTGTATTGTTTTTTATATTTGCTGTTGCTAAATGACTGTCTTTTTTACAATTGCACTGCAGTAAAATGTTTTTATTACATGTACAGCACTTTGGCTCGACCAAACATCGTTTTTAAATGTGCTCTATAAATAAAATTTGATTTGATTTGATTTGAAATACACAAAATTGGACACAGACTATAAAGGGCACAAAGTTTCATTCACTAATGAAAGTCAAACACATGTTTGTTTCCACTGTTTTATTGTGTCCCTGTCGCGACAAGTAATTAATTGACTTATCGTACGATAAATAAAAATGAACTCGATAAATTGCCATTTACATGAGGATGTCACTAGCAGTTTGAAAGGATGTACTTGAATTATTATTATATTATTAGATATTATCATTATGTCAGTGGTCTAAAATGGTCATACAACGGTGCCGACAATATTATCGTTTATCGCAATAATTTCCTGGAAAATGTATCCAACAAAATGTATTATCGTGAGAGCTATACATGAAACACACACACACACAAATCTACAGACTTACTCCAAACTGCCAAACATATTAATGAACACACTCTATTTTGGCCGAGTAGAACAATAAGCAGCAGACTTTTACTTTTTTATCATTTCTACTGGTTCTTAGATCTGCGCTTGCGCAATACGGGTCGGCAGTTGCCAGAGAGTATTTTTGTTGGGTAATCTATGGTAGGGCTAACCCATACAGTGGTGGGGTGAAGTCAGTATTTGCAATGTAATTACATACACGCTCCCCTTGACAGTGAAACGCCACGCGTGAGGTTTAGATTATTTCCCTGTCTCAATCCAAATTGAACTGTGTGAAATAAAAAGGCACATTTGTCTTGTAGTAAATAAAAAGGGCGAGCTGGAGCCAATCCTGCGATTTCCCCACAGGTGAAAGAGTTGACATGCTGAAAACCCAACCCCTGCAGGGGGGTCTGGGGGGAATCTCCCCCAGGAGATTTTTTGAAATACTAACATAAAATACACATTCTGGTACTCTCTTGAGAAGAGAAATAAATAAATCTATTACTACACGACATATTTAAAAAAATTAATGCCAATTTAGTTTTTTGTTACTTTGTTCTGAAAGCTGAACCTGCTGCTCCTCACAGAGAGAAGAGAAGAGGCTGTGAATTAATTTACATTGTGGATAAGGGTGGATAGCCCCCATTATTCTGTGTGTCAAAATGAAAGACAGCCCACACACCTATCAATCATCAAACCGTGGGGTCTTATTTCATTACGTGTTGATTTCTATCAACACGTAATGTTGTATCGACGTATAGAGATGTACTACAGCAAAAGTATTCTCCGTGGGGACTTCCTGCAACAACACCACGCCGTTATCTTGATTCTGATTGGCCAGAAGTATCAAAGATGTTCTATTGAGAAGACGATCACTACCTGACAAAAGTTTTCAAAACAGTTTCTAGTCTTCGGTATTCTTGTTTTTGGCGTGAGAATAGTTTGGGCAGCGTGAGAGCGTGAGAGCGTGAGATTGAGAGTGAGAGCGTGAGAGTTGGCAACTCTGGTGTGTGTGTGTGTGTGTGTGTATGTGTGTGTGTGTGTGTGTGTGTGTGTGTGTGTGTGTGTGTGTGTGTGTGTGTGTGTGTGTGTGTGTGTGTGTGTGTGTGTGTGTGTGTGTGAGAGATTTTCTCCGGTGGGCCGCGGGCGCGGCATCATTGTTTGTGTGGCATGTCAGCCTGTTCAGTCGTGTGGGAAAATGAGCGCTGACGGTGGAGGAGGTGATAATGAAAGAGGAGAAGAGAGAGGATGTGGTTCTGGGTCCTGGCCCTTCTAAAAAGAAAAGACTTGTGTCTTACAACAAACAGTGGGAAGAAAAACACAGTTGGGTAAAGCCCGTGAGTGGAGGTCTGTCTCGGGTCTTCTGCACCTTGTGTCGGAGGGAGTTTTCAATAGGTCACGGTGGAGAAAACGACCTGAAACAGTATGCTGGCACAGCACAAGCGAGCAATACAAAATAAAGGTGCATCAAATATTACAAAATTCTTCGGCAGTTCAACTGCAGAACAAGACAAAGTTGCTGCATGTGAGGTAACATCAGTGTATCACACAGTTAAGCATGGTTTGAGTTACAACAGCATGGACTGCAGTAATAAGCGGGCAAGTGCCATGTTTAGTGATTCGAACACTGCAAAGAAAATGCAATGTGGAAGAATAAAGGCTGAGATGATAACAGCCAATGTGCTTGGCCCCAAAACTGTTCGGGATATTCTAAAAGAGCTGTGTCCTCCTCCCGCCGAGGTCGCAGCAGGTGAGGAGGTGGAGTAACTAAAAAAGTAACTAAATCTGCCAGAAACCCGAAAATATTTGCGCGCACGTGTCCCGTTTCTCCATTTCTGGAAGTTGGCAACCCTAGTTGTAGCAAAACCCCTTCTAGTATTGAATGGAGAAATGTTCATATTACTTAAAGTTAAACGTTTTTTTCTTAAGGGGAAAGTATGTTATTTCTTTATTCATAATTAGGTAACTAGTATAATTATTTGTTTCACCTTGCAGGAAATCATTCAGACAGGATCATAGTTCAGATCTCTGACGAGGAACATGACCCCCAAGGCTGGTCAGCCAAAATCTACCCAGGCGACATTCATTCGAAGTCAGTCACCATCCACATCTGCTCCCCTGTTAATTCCCCAGTGGCTCAGTATTACCTCTTCCTCCACATTGAGACGATGCATAGGAGCAGAAGTACCTTTGAAGTGGGAACATTTGTGCTACTCTGCAACCCTTGGCTGAAAGGTGGGACCATTTAGTAATATTCCTTCCTTTTATTGTCTAAATGTGTTGCTGTTACCTTGTTTTAGAGGTGAACCCGTTCCACTGCTATTGCCTTTCAGAGGATCCAGTGTACATGCCACTGCAGGCCCAAAGAGAAGAGTATATCAAGAGTGATTGCGGCATTTTGTTCACGGGCACCCCTCAAAACATTAATGAAAGACACTGGATGTTTGGTCAGGTAGGTGATGCTCAGCTTTCATGAACAGGTCACAGCATTATGTGATGGTAAGAATAAAGTACAGGAATTGTATGTTTCCTTGTGTGAACATAAAGTATGAGCCTGGAGTCCTGGAGGCGTGTATGAAGCTGCTGCAGATCAGCCGGTGGCACTTCAAGAACAAAGAAAAAGACTACATTCGACGAGCAGACCCCGTCTACCTCAGCCGGGTGATTTGTGCTATGGTGAGCGGCAACATTCACATTTACTCTTTGTGATGGATATGTAAAACATGCACATGTAATCCCTCTAATGTGAAATGTTTTTAATTATATTATCAATAATATACAGAAGCCTCGTGAGGCAAATAAGTCTGATCGAAATTGTTTTTTTTATATCTTGTTTATAACTTAAGAACAGGTTAAAGATTGTGCCAGTTCCATTTTAGGCACTTTTAAATAAGTCTTTAGGATAACATTTTTGGTGTAATTATTTCGGCAAAAGTGCTACTAAATAGGAAGTGAAAATATTAATATTTTCAGGACAATTCCTCCATGCACTCTAAACACAGGTACATATTGTTTGGTAGAAAGTTATGTGAGATAAATGTCATGACCAACTTTTAAATTGTGTATTGTTTATTTGCATTGGTCCTATTTTGAACATGGGGTAGTCGTGCACTTCACTTTTCTGACACAGTTATACAAAGAGTGTAATGTGTCTCTACTGTCTTAAGGTTAACTGCGACGACGACCTGGGTATTTTAATGGGAAATTGGTCAGGCGACTACAAAGATGGTGTCAGTCCCGTAGAGTGGAGCAGCAGCGCTGACATCCTCCACCAATGGGCCTTGTCCAACTGCAAACCCGTACGCTACGGACAGTGCTGGGTCTTTGCATCTGTCCTCTGCACCGGTACGGTATAAATTAGGACACTGGAGTTCTAAAATCGTGGCTGACAATCAAGTGTTATTTAGCCATCAACTACACCAAAGAGTTGCCTTACATGTCATTAAGTTTGGCCTATGATTAAAGAAGCTATCAAACTTGGCTTACAAGTATTATAAACTCAATCCACCTGAATGTGTTTTAATCTATTATATTGATACAGTATTTGCATTGGCTTATGTTATTTAGTAGTTGTATCCCAATCCTTTGTTTCCTTTGTTCTTCTAGCTTCTGAAAGGGCCAATCCTAGGATCATAAACCCAAATAAAGGGCTTTTCAACCTAAGCAAGCTGTTAGCCTGTTTCTAATAAATCTTTCATAATGGCACAAACCTGCCGACTTTTAGGGTTTGCTGTCCCTGCTTTCATCATCATCGCTACGTTATTTGAATAAAAAAGGAATGTTTTGTCTTTAAAGGCTTAACATATCAAGCCATAATTTGTCATAACAGATCATTTCAAAATGTTGGTCCATCTAGTCTTATAGTGCTTTTTTGTGTTTTTTTCCAGTGATGAGAGTGCTGGGTGTTCCCTCCAGGGTGGTGACAGTTTTTAACGCTGCCCATGACGCTAACAGCGACCTGATAATTGAGGAAAATTTCTCAAGCAGCGGGGAAAAGCTCCCAGGACCAAAGGACAGCACGTGGTGGGTGTCTATTGCTCTCAAACAGTTGATCTTTTAGGATGATTAAACTATGCTTAGTCCAGACCTACTCTGGTACCCCAGTACTCTAGTACACTATTTTTAAGAGTAACATTAAACTTGAAGTAATTTCCATCTTAAATGATTTATATATACACAAAACATTTGCACATGCTTTGTATTGGTCGGGCGTAATATAATAGTTTAAATTATGTGTATGGAAATCTCAGTTCATTTGTAGGGCTGCACGGTTATGGCCAAAAGTTTGCTGTAAATCTCACGGTAAATAAGTAAACTATTTGACCATAGTCCCATTCGGTGATATTATGACCGATCATAACTCATCTTTATGCACACACATACATTTAGCATGGCTTAAGAAACGGGCTCTGTGTTACAAGACGGAAACATTTAGAGTCAACACATATGGACCCTAAATATAGTCTATGTTAAAGGTGGGGTAGGTAAGTTTCAAAAACCGGCTCGAGTGCACTAAAATTTGAAAGTACACAGCCGAAAAGAATCCACCCCTTTCTTCAGACTTCCTTACAGAGCACCTCCTCCAACACACATGAACGCGCACATGACGTCAGCAGACTGGTGAAAGTGGCTGCCTGTTGCTGGCGAGTCATTGAAGTACTGCTGCAATGCACGCCCAATGACGGCACGCCCAATGACGGCACGAGATACATTTGTGCGTGCACGAGATGGAAGGCTGACAGACAGGGCGGCAATCCAATCTAAACGGATTGTACTTTTTACAGTACCACGGCTTCCACAGATGACATTTTTCTATGGATTTTTTGTCAAAGCACTTCAGATATTCATTGCTATCGGGATGTTAAGAGCATTCCATTGAATATAACAAAAAGTGTATCTCGAGCCGGTTTCTGAAACTTACCTACCCCACCTTTAAGAATGAGAAAAGTTTTAATATATAGTTTTTTGTAAACATGACACATTTTGAGTCTGACAACGTCAGACCATCGTCCTAATTCAAACCCTGCCTACATTCAATATTTCAACATATTTCAACATGCATAATTTTCATTACTTCCAAAAAAGCTAGAATATAAAATGAAAGAACGAAGAAAAGGATGCATGTGTCTACTTGCAAAACAAACAACCCCCCTTAAAATTAATAAAAACCCACACAAACACATTGATGTGAAAGACGAGCTAAAGATTATTGTTTTTCCTTTTTTTTCCTTCCCTAACATAATGACATCATTATGTAACACTCACGCTTGCATTGGCTTGCAGCCCGCCACATTTTACGTGATAGGGGCTAAAGGACGCAACATCACACCCGGCCAGCTAACCAATCAGGGCAGACTGGGCTCTGGTTTCAGACAGAGGGGGGAAAGAGGTGCAGCAGAACAGGCAGTATGAGAACAATAAAGAGCTTGTTGTACATTAAAGCATGGAGACATGTCACAGTAGAGACACAATATACAAATATAAAACCTGAAAATTAGCATAATAGAGCCTCTTTAATGTTAAGTAATATTACAGTTTTTGAGTGAAGGTGCTTCCTTATTTTCCCAGTTTTGCAGTATCAACTTTTTATATAATAATGACGAAAAAAAGTGAGTTGGCTATCTTATTTTCCCAGCATATTTGATTTTGCATTTTTGTTCATTTTTTTCAAAATGTGTGTGGTTAATTTACAGCATCCATTCGTGTTTGTCCTCTTGCAGGAACTTCCATGTGTGGGTGGAGTGCTGGATGAGGAGACCAGACCTCGGCTCAGCGTTTGATGGGTGGCAGGTAGTGGACGCCACCCCCCAGGAGAAGAGTGGAGGTGGGTTCTCTGCTTCGATCGATTAATATCAAATTTGTTGACATAAGAGCTTCCTTTTTTGATTAAATGTCAAAGAAGGCGAAATACAATTGATAACTCATTTCAGAGGTAGTCAAATCCATGTTTAACTGTATTTTGATCTCCTGCGCTCTGTCGCAGTATCAAGACAGTGCGGAAAATTGTTATCCATCGTTCTAAAACAAGAGCTAAGCTAACATGCTAAGCTAAGTCGCTGTCTATGAATCTCTGCCTCAACATAGAGATCAATAACCATGTAGCACCATACTAGACTAATTAGATTTGTGATTTCTACATTATTGACACCCCTGGTGAGTTATTTGGGATTGTAGCTACTTAGCATACTGTAACTCAAACACCTTCCTCTGCAGGGATATACTGCTGTGGCCCTTGCCCAGTAGTTGCCATCCATCAACGTTTCCTTAGAGCCAGTTTCGACACCCAGTTTATCTACGCTGCTGTTAACGCTGACGTCGTACGGCTGATCTTACACAATGGACGGGTGATGAAGAGGACGGTGGACACTGAGACGGTGGGACGGCTGATCTGCACCAAGAGCATTGGCTCAAACCTACTAGAAAACCTGACACAGGATTACAAGAGCAAGACAAGTAAGGCAAACAACATTATTGTTTTTAAGGAAGCTATATTGTGTTAGAATGATTCAAATGCACTATTTAGAGAAAGTAGAAATAGGGTGGTTATCTTTGTTCTCTACATGTGTGGATAAAGTTTTTCTCCCCATGTTTTACCCTTTCAGAACCACAAGCAGCAGGTTATGGAAGATACTCAGGTTGGAGAGGTCAGTGGTTGAGATTAAGCAATTTTTTACCCATTCTCAATGTGTTTTGAGGTTTTTAATCCCCATTTTCTGTCTTTTTCTCAGGTGGCCAGGATCGACTAATGAGCAGAGATGGTGAAAATGTCATCCAAATTATCTTTGGAGATTCTGTTAGCCATACCATAAATGTTTCTCTGTTTCTTGTGTTCTGGTGAGGGCATACATTTGATACCATTGTTTTTTTATGACAAAATCCCTTTTTCGCAGTTCGCATGTCAGGTACACCTTTTCTGTGCCGTTCAGTGGGACATCAAGAAGGTAAGCTCTTATATTACAAATACTTTTTACATTTAACATGTCAAATTGCTATTATGCGACAATGTTTATTTTGGTGTTTGAAAATCGAAAGTACGCTCTGGTCAGAGGTTTCTCTCCCCACTGGCACAATATCTACCAAAAGGGTTTCCGCTGGGTTATAAGCATGCTTTTGATACTGGTTTTTAAATGACAAAATCCCTTTCATTTTTACAGGTATTTTGGAGTACAGCCACATGTCAGATGGAGAAGGTAAGCTTTCATTCTAATCTAACGCCACAAGGTGTATTTAGGTGTTGCCACTGACAATGGTTTCATAGTCAGAGGGTCAGTTCCAACTGGCATCATCCCTACTAAAAATACCAACAAGTCCTCCAACTCATATGACCAAATAGGTCGATTGTTCAAGCCCTTATTACGACCAAATAGGTTGATTGTTCAAGCGCTTATTACGACCTATAATCACGTTTTAAAGTTTTCGACCTCTAGTGCTCCCGTTGAATGCAAACGCTACGAAGGGTCGTATATTCACAAATAACCCTCTCTGGAAAATCCTAAATTGTAGGATAGTTTGGCCATTACATTTTTTTTTATTAGATTTCTATCGAGAAGTGTATATTGTACTTTCAGAATCCACGTCCAGTGGATGTGTAGGATCTATAGTTTGATAGATATTACGAAGATGATTTGAGGTCTCGTCAGGAGAACGGCAGCGTCCAAGTAAAGTTAGCGTCAACCCTCACTGTCAAATGATTTTAAAGCTATATCTGCAGTCCTCATCCATTAAAAACATCAGTTTATCCTTTTTTTAAATTGTGTACAATGCTTTTGTGTTTTTCCCATAGGTTTTTTCCTTTCGATTCTGAGACATATTTCTTTTTTCAGAGGTTTTGAAAACAGGGGTGTCAAACTCAATTTCATCCCGGGTCACATCAACATTATGGTTGCACTCAAAGGGCCAGTTGTAATTTTAATTATATATAAATATACATATGTAAATATATAATATATATTAAATAATGTATTATATTACATTGTTGGCCCTGCATTGGATTATTATCAGTTCTGGTAATATCTTCCTAAATAACTACGTCTGAAAGCAGAAGTCTAGGGCAAATAATTTAAAGTAAATATTTAACAATTACACCAATTGTATTGTATATTATATTCTTTGCAAGCTCTTGCGGGCCACATAAAATTAGGACGCGGGCCGGATTTGGCCCCCGGGCCTTGAGTTTGACACCCCTGGGCTAAAACATCGAACTTGAAGCTTAGTGATTGGATGTTTTAGCCGCAATGCACGTTGGGATATGGTGTTTATGCGATATGAAATCAGAAAACATTTAAAAAATAAAATTATACTTTATTCCGAGTGTGCTTGCTTTTCTCTTTAGAAGTCATCACATAACAGCATTGTAATACACGGTTCAGCTGCATTCAATAATACATATCTGCCGTAGTTCTTTATTTATAGAGCCCTGATTAGAAGACCTTTGGACAAACTGGAAAAAATGCTGCCGAAACTGTATACGTGACGTGGATCATAAATATATCAGCAATTAAACAACATCTTCCATTTATTTTCACACAATACATCTCCTTGCAGTATCAACACTAATTCGGCTGAATTTTATATCTGATCCAATTGGTAGATAGGCTGTATTTACACCATAACGGTGCACAGCTGATATAAAGGGATTTGTAGTTTTTAAAGATATTACTGATTTTCTTTGAATATAAGAATGTAAATACTGAGTTGAGAGAATAGTCAGAGGTTTTGGGTGATGGGAGACACATCTATGGAATCACAATTTCAATAGCTTACCATTAAATGACGGATATACCTTTCTGTCTGTGATGTTTTACAAATCAGATATTAATACATTAATATCTGATATATTACATTATATGTCATATATGATGTATAATATATACAACTATATATATATAGTGAACAAAAATATAACTGCAACACTTTTGTTTTTGCTCCCATTTTTCATGAGATGAACTCAAAGATCTAAAACATTTTCTATATACAGAAAATAACCATTTCTCTCAAATATTGTTCACAAATCTGAACAAATCTGTGATAGTGAGCACTTCTCCTTTGCCGAGATAATCCATCCCACCTCACAGGTGTGGCATATCAAGATGCTGATTAGACAGCATGATTATTGCACAGGTGTGCCTTAGGCTGGCCACAATAAAAGGCCACTCTAAAATGTTCAGTTTTATCACACAGCACAATGCCACAGATGTTGCAAGTTTTGAGGGAGCGTGCAATTGGCATGCTGACAGCAGGAATGTCCACCAGAGCTGTTGCCCGTGAATTGAATGTTCATTTCTCTACCATAAGCCGTCTCCAAAGGCGTTTCAGAGAATTTGGCAGTACATCCAACCAGCCTCACAACCGCAGACCGCGTGTAACCACACCAGCCCAGGACCTCCACATCCAGCATGTTCACCTCCAAGATCGTCTGAGACCAGCCACTCGGACAGCTGCTGCAACAATGGTTTGCATAACCAAAGAATTTCTGCACAAACTGTCAGAAACCGTCTCAGGGAAGCTCATCTGCATGCTCGTCGTCCTCATCGGGGTCTCGACCTGACTCCGGTTCGTCGTCGTAACTGACTTGAGTGGACAAATGCTCGCATTCGATGGCATCTGGCATGTTGGAGAGGTGTTCTCTTCACGGATGAATCCCGGTTTTCACTGTTCAGGGCAGATGGCAGACAGCGTGTGTGGCGTTGTGTGGGTGAGCGGTTTTCTGATGTCAATGTTGTGAATCGAGTGGCCCATGGTGGTGGTGGGGTTATGGTATGGGCAGGCGTATGTTATGGACGACGAACACAGGTGCATTTTATTGATGGCATTGTGAATGCACAGATGAGATCGTGACGAGATCCTGAGGCCCATTGTTGTGCCATTCATCCACGACCATCACCTCATGTTGCAGCATGACAATGCACGGCCCCATGTTGCAAGGATCTGTACACAATTCCTGGAGGCTGAAAACATCCCAGTTCTTGCATTGCCAGCATACTCACCGGACATGTCACCCATTGAGCATGTTTGGGATGCTCTGGATCGGCGTATACGACAGCGTGTTCCAGTTCCTGCCAATATCCAGCAACTTCGCACAGCCATTGAAGAGGAGTGGACCAACATTCCACAGGCCACAATCAACAACCTGATCAACTCTATGCAAAGGAGATGTGTTGCACTGCGTGAGGCAAATGGTGGTCACACCAGATACTGCCTGGTTTTCGGACCCCCCCAGACCCCCCCAATAAAGCAAAACTGCACGTTTCAGAGTGGCCTTTTATTGTGGCCAGCCTAAGGCACACCTGTGCAATAATCATGCTGTCTAATCAGCATCTTGATATGCCACACCTGTGAGGTGGGATGGGTTATCTCGGCAAAGGAGAAGTACTCACTATCACAGATTTTTTCAGATTTGTGAACAATATTTGAGAGAAATGGTTATTTTGTGTATATAGAAAATGTTTTAGATCTTTGAGTTCATCTCATGAAAAATGGGAGCAAAAACAAAAGTGTTGCATTTATATTTTTGTTCAGGGTATATATATATATACATTATCAGCTATAATATTTCACATACTACAATATGTGAAATATTATAGCAATATCCTGTACAATTATGTGAAAGCATGAATAAAACTACACATCTTCAGATGTTATACATACATAAGTGTCCTACACTAATAATACAAAGTTATTATGGCATTGTATGCTGTGTGTTATTTGTAACATCTTCAGAAACTACCTTTTCCAACTCCTCATGCAGTTGACTGTTACAGGTCTATACAGGTTCATGGTACAATGCATAAGCTTCACATTGAGAGACTGAAACTGTATTTTTATCATTTATCATTCTGTTTTAATTTCACCATAAAGTTAATAGTAATATTATGTTTGATATTATTATGTTTTATTAACTAGACCACTGTTTTTTTTAACCCGCACCGCTTAGTGGTTAAAGCACGTTATTGCATTTTTTTTTAATATGTTACATTTGATGAAAACATTTAAATATTAAGAGTAGCCTACATACACAATAGGGGGAAAGTAGAAGGTCAATGATAGAAATATAGAATAGAAAATATCAAGAAGATACTGTAGTGATCTCTACAATAAAACAGTTTAGTGCAGGACGTCCAAAGATATTAATAGGAGGATGTGCAAAACAGACAAACTAATAAGGCTTTATTCAAATGTTAAAGAATACTTTAAGTTAAGGTCTTCTTTTGAATAAAAACAACACGTTGGGGGTATCAACAGATAAATATTAAGTCTGACAAAGTACTTAATGTCTAATATATTGCATAGTTTATTTTGGCACTTGACAATCACCTTCCCTGAATGTCACTCAGGAGTAACTAAAGTCTGATTTAAGGGTTGTTAATATTTCACATCATTAATCAGAATCTGCAAAGTAACTAAAATAAATGTAGTGGAGTAAAAATACCAGGTTAACCTCTGAATTGTAGTGGAGTAGAACAAAGTAGTACATGCAGCTGTAACAAAAACATTTCCCAACTTGGGATCAATAAAGTATATCTTATCTTATCTTATCCTAAGATGATCGATGGCTACTGTCATACTTTCAAAATATGGCATTTATTAATTATATGTTTTAAATTTGATAACACCAATGTGTTTCGTATCCCCTAAACCTCCAGGGGTGTACACAGTTTAATACTGGCAACTTCTAATGATGGAAAATACGAAAACGTCTTTTAAAACTACAATTCCTAGTAGAGACGTGCCATAGTACATGTTGCGAAACACAATTAGCCAGCATGTGTAGTTCTGGGGGGGTGGGGGACCTATTCGAGTCCAGTTTTGGATAGTCTGCCGTGGTTACATTCCATTTCAAAGAGCTGTTTGACACTCGGCGTAACCTTGTCGCACTGCCACTCCAACATCCAATCACAGAGCTTGAGGACTAATCACGGGGGTTTGTAAAGGAAAGCGGATGTTGTAGTCCCAAACGATAGCTGAGGATTCTGGGTAGTGTAGTGTCTTCGGAAACTCTGTAGTGTGTAAACTCCAAAAAATGTATTTGTTTCTCCGAATCGAAGGTTAAAAACACAAAAGCATTGTACACAATTTACACCAATCAATATTGTGTAATTAACAAAGATAAACTGATGTTTTTAGTGGATGAGTAATGCAGATATCTCTGTGTAATCATTTGACAGTGAGGGGAATACTTCTGGTTTTATTATGAAAACCTTGAGACTGGAAATACTGTTTTCACCCCGTGAGGGTTGACGCCAATTTCACATGGACGCTGCGCAGGGCCGGTCCTTGACATTTTTGTGCCCCCCCCCCCTCCAAGCAATACAGAATAGAATTTATAAAGAATAAATGACAAATCTCTACAAAAGATCAATACACTACAAAAACTGAAACGTATTGACATGTTGGTTATATACATAAAGGTTTCAAATGTATTAATTATTGTATGAACATGTTTTAATTGGGGGGTAGACGTCACATCCTCTAGGGGGGTCCGGGGGTATGTCCCCCCTTTTTTTAACATTTTAAAGTAAAATGCTTCAATCTGTTGCACTTTGAGCAGAATTACTAGAGACTAGATAGAGGGTACAATTCTAAACACCCATATGAAAAAGATCGGTTTACATTTTAATAACCAAATAAGTATGTGAATATAACCAATAACCTACCATAGCCAATAACAAATGAATGTAATGTATTTTATTTTTGTTGTTCATTTAGATCTTATTTTAAGACATTTATTTATTTATGCATATTTGTTTATCTCTCCAGTTTTAAACAATATTTTTGGTTTACTGTCCTATAGTATACATTGAAATGATTTCAAACCTGTTTTTATTTATCCTAATAATTATAAAAGTGTGCCTCGGAAATACTTGTTTATTGTGACCAAACCGTTTGAGACCCACTGAGATAACTTAGACTAAAGTGAACTATCTAAACACTCAGAGTCCTTTACTTCACTGAGCTGTAGTTATCAGCCTCAATCCAGTGCTACGGGCCGGCCCTGATGCTGCGTAAAGACGTAGTACACCTTCTCCAGGCGAGACCTCAAATCATCTTCGTAATATCTAGCAAACTATAGATCCTACACATCCACTGGACGTAGATTCTAAAAGTACAATATACACTTCTCGCTAGAAATCTAATAAAAAAGCATTTTAATGGCCAAACTATTCCACAATTTAGGATTTTCCAGAGAGGGTTATTTGTGATTAAACGACCCTCCGGAGCGTTTGCAATCAACGGGAGCATGTTGTTTCTTACACGACCACTAGAGGTGCTATACTTTAAAACGTGACTATGGGTCGTAATAAGCTGCTGACCAATCAACCTATTTGGTCATTTTTCGTAGGTCCTACAGGACAGGCTGAAAAATACAAGTAGAACAATTGTGGTTTTACCAGCTGGTAGTAGCTGTTCTTCATTTGCATGTGTTTTCACACATTTGTGTTTTTATATTTGCCTCGTTTTTGAAAGTGCAGAACGTTTTCTTAATTGAAGTGTTTTGGGCCATTGTCGTGCGTTTGCCAACATAGAAACAAACCAGTATTACGGTTCAAGCTCATTTGAGTCTCAGTTCAAGCAGGAGGCTTTGGTCCCCCCTAATAAAGCAAAACTGCATGTTTCAGAGTGGCCTTTTATTGTGGCCAGCCTAAGGTACACCTGTGCAATAATCATGCTTGCATCATCTCATGAAAAATGGGAGCAAAAACGAAAGTGTTGCGTTTATATTTTTGTTCAGTGTAGTTTCTTAGTGTACTGGTCTTAAAATCTCATAACATCAGCTTTTAATGTTCCTCTTGGATGTTCTTCTTGACCCTCAGAGAAGGAGAATATGTCGTGTCTTTCAGGCATGTCCTTTCCTAACAAAAATGACAGGAAACATAAAACATATTATTGCAGAACAAGTGTGTTATTTATGAAAGCAGTGTGTTTGTGTGTTTAGGGGCTGTAGATATAATTATTTTGTAATTGTAATGTTTTTTTTTTATTTCAACAGTGAGCTACAAAGACAATCAGATTATGAATGAACAGTATGAAGTTCATCAACATTGAAATATATGTTATTATCAAAATAATATTTAACTGTTATCAAAACGTAGTGCAACTGTAGAAGCTTGCTCTGTTGTCTGACTGAAAGAATAACTTTTACCACATTTTTTCAGACAATATTGAGAGATAAATAGTAGCAGTTCTCACTATGTGTTAAATATCTTTGCCTTCAATACATTAAATTAGAAAGCTGACAAAGTCATATTGCTTGTTAACATGTAAATGTTACTTTTTGCATGGAAAAAACCCTCAACTTAACTGATGTGTAGGTGATCTAGTATTTAGTATTGTTTAATGGAATGTATATTAGTGTATTCAAGTCAACACTTCATTTATTTAAACCAATATTTTTCTTGATTCTTTGTACAGTATGAAAAAAAGAGTCTTTGTACCTGAGCTGAAGTTCACTGCTGTGAGGAGTCCAGTTCTGTCTCTCACTCTCTGGTCCAGCCTGTCTGCATCACCTGGACACCTTAAACAAACAGATATATACAGTGGGGCAAACAAGTATTTAGTCAGCCACCAATTGTGCAAGTTCTCCCACTTAAAAAGATGAGAGAGGACCTTGAAATGCTTCTTACGAAGCCACTCCTTCGTTGCCCGGGCGGTGTGTTTGGGATCATTGTCATGCTGAAAGACCCAGCCACGTTTCATCTTCAATGCCCTTGCTGATGGAAGGAGGTTGTCACTCAAAATCTCACGATACATGGCCCCATTCATTCTTTCCTTTACACGGATCAGTCGTCCTGGTCCCTTTGCAGAAAAACCGCCCCAAAGCATGATGTTTCCACCCCCATGTTTCACAGTAGGTATGGTGTTCTTTGGATGCAACTCAGCATTCTTTCTCCTCCAAACACGTCTAGTTGAGTTTTTACCAAAAAGTTCTATTTTGGTTTCATCTGACCATATGACATTCTTCCAATCCTCTTCTGGATCATCTAAATGCTCTCTAGCAAACTTCAGACGGGCCTGGACATGTACTGGCTTAAGCAGGGGGACACGTCTGGCACTGCAGGATTTGAGTCCCTGGCAGCGTAGTGTGTTACTGATGGTAGCCTTTGTTACTTTGGTCCCAGCTCTCTGCAGGTCATTGACAATCTCCCCGTGTGGTTCTGGGATTTTTGCTCACCGTTCTTGTGATAATTCTGACCCCACGGGGTGAGATCTTGCGTGGAGCCCCAGATCGAGGGAGATTATCAGTGGTCTTGTATGTCTTCCATTTTCTTATAATTGCTCCCACAGTTGATTTCTTCACACCAAGCTGCTTACCTATTGCAGATTCAGTCTTCCCAGCCTGGTGCAGGTCTACAATTTTGTTTCTGGTGTCCTTTGACAGCTCTTTGGTCTTGGCCATAGTGGAGTTTGGAGTGTGACTGTTTGAGGTTGTGGACAAGTGTCTTTTATACTGATAACGAGTTCAAAGAGGTGCCATTAATACAGTTAACAAGTGGAGGACAGAGGAGGCTCTTAAAGAAGAAGTTACAGGTCTGTGAGAGCCAGAAATCTTGTTTGTTTGTAGGTGACCAAATACTTATTTTACCGAGGAATTTACCAATTAATTCATTAAAAATCCTACAATGTGATTTCCTGGATTATTTCCCCCCATTCTGTCTCTCATAGTTGAAGTGTATCTAGGATGAACATTACAGGCCTCTCCCATCTTTTTAAGTGGGAGAACTTGCACAATTGTTGGCTGACTAAATACTTTTTTGCCCCTCTGTATATGTAAAGTACCATGTGTACAAACAATATAACTTATTCTCTTCTGTTGAACATGTTGAATTGTGTATTGTCCGAGTCAGGGTCCTTTTTATTTTACTGTAACTTTGGAAGTTGTGTTACCAATGCTTAATGTTTATTTGATACCCATTTAGTAATGCAATTAATACAAACAACAAGGTTTGGGTTCGTTCTTCAGATGACTGTGACGTTAACGTGTAAGCTCGATAATGAACTCCAGCTCAACCAACCATATTGTAATATCTAAGTAATCATATTGAAATATGACATTAATAATTGTAATATATACACATCTTATTGTGAGGTTGATTTCACATACACTACTTCGACATTAGCTTGTCTACATACTTGAGCATAGCCAATTTAAATTAACCTTAGCGATGCATACAGTTCCTACCTACATAATAAAATATCTCTCTAAGTTACAAGGATGTAACCTTATTTTATCAACCTCAAACAGAAGCCGTTTGTTCAACAGTATTATCCCACTTAACGCTTAACACTTGTCTATTTCGTTTTAACCTTTATATATACATTCTATGATTTTAACTTGGAGGCTACGATTAGCATCGTTAGCACCGATGTAGCTACCACTCGCTTACATGCTAACCCAAGCCTTACCATTCATTACATAGCTGATTAAAATCATTAACACATAAATAAAGCACTCACATTTCATTTACCGCAAAACCGCATTCATGCACCGTCTGTTTTAACCGCAGAGCAAGTCACAATAGTCCGATATATAAGCATGAAGAACAAACAACCACGGCCGGCTTCAAGTTGTGTTTCCTGGATGAACTGAGCAGGCAGAGTCCCTGTAGCTAGCTTCACGGAGCAGGTAGCAGAGAGACAAGAAGCTAGCAGCAGCAGTCACTTGACAGAGCCGTCAATCAATGTGACCACGCCCTAATTTATGCACAAACTTTAAGACCTAATATAAATAAAAGGGTTGCGTTAGAAAACAATTCACTCACAGATCCATAATCATGAAGGTGGAATCTAACTATATCGATAATAAAAATGTATGGAGCCAGGGGTAGAAACATGTTTTTTTCTGCTGTAAAGTTGGGCATTTTAACATGGGGGTTTATAGAAATTGCTCCTTTCTGCAGCCATCGCCTATCGGCCAATATATGAACTGCAGTGTGTGGCACTTCCGTATTGGCGTCCCGGCTCTACCCCACAGTTTGCCGATTGGTTGTAACACAGAAACAATAACATCCAACAAGAATATTTCAATCACTTGGGATATTTTTTAATCTTACTGGATTTTGGTCAAGCAATTGATAGCTGTTGTGTCTTTCCTTGTTGGCAGGTACATTTTTCACCTTCATAGTTAGCGAATTTGATAAATGGAAATTGCAAAAATACCATAAACCTTAATCTGATATAGAAATAACAACTGATTGAGAACCCTTTCTTCCTCTCCCTATTTTTCTGGAGCAAACTTACAAAATCCTAGTGTCGCTGCCTGATCCGTACTGGAAACCCAACAATCTGATTAGGTCATTTACAAAGCAAGAGAAAAGGTATGTTACATGTAAGGCAAATCTCTCCTTCATGCAGAAGAAATGCCTCCTGGTTTGGAGGTGTCCCTAAGCCTCAAGAGGGTGCCAACAGTGGGTGAGAGCATCGTCATGTGTGTAACGGTCAGGAACAACTCGAGCAGCTCCCGGGTTCTGATGGAGCACGTCAACGCTCAGCTGAAGGAGTACAACAGAAACGCACAGGAGAGCTTCTGGAAGTCTCACAAAGAAGAGTGCATAAAGGCGGGGGAAGGTGAGAAGAGGATAGTATGAGTGTGTACTTTTTCTCATGCTAAAGAGGCCCTTTGGGGTTTTCCCTTTCCTGTAGCATTATAAAGGTTTGAGAGCATGTAAATGGTCTGCAGAGGCAAAAATCTGTTTCTCTCCCATACACTCCTTTGTTTACTTCTCTAACATAGTGACATCACTAAATATCACTCAAATCTCTAAACAGTTCACAAAGACCTATATAACACACTACAGGAAAGGGAAAAGGCCAAAAATGCATAAAAGCACCCCTTTAACAATGAATTATAAAGCTGGTAAACAAGAAGCTATACTATCCAATCATATTGTTCCTTTCTAAAAACTACAGGAATATCCACCATGTTTTTTTAAAAGGCATCAGGCCTTCCTTTTATAATATGGTCTAATTTCTGTAAGGCCAGAAAAGGATAGAGGTTTTAAGCCAATATTTTTCCAAAAGACAGATATTTTATGTTAAGCTTGAAGAAGGGAAAAAACTTTGTTAAAAATGTGTATTTTTTTTGTGTGTCCATCTGCAGTTCTGAAGCTGGAACACTCCATCCTTTCCTCTGAGTACGAGTCTGTGCTGGCCGATGATGACATTATGAACGTGGCAGTTGTGATAAAGGACGTCCTGACGAAAGAAAGGTTCCTGGCCACGCAGGAGTTCAACGTAACCTCACCAAAGATAACCGTGGAGGTACAGTACAGCAGCAAACTCCACCCTTCACAAATACACTGTGCTGTGTTCTCTCTATTTCTTTTTCTTCTGCAGCGCTCTTTACTATGATATTCTGTATCCTATTGGTTGCACATGACAAGATTAATATACGTAAATGAAGAGCATAAACCAAAATGTAACCAACATATGTTACTTTTCTTTAGGCAAACAACCTCCAAGAAATTACAGTTTTCCTTATCAACCAGCGCTTTTCTTTTCTTTTGTCAAAGAACAATGTTTTAAAGGTTTTTATTTTTTAATAGATAAGCTAATATTGCCCTTTCGAGCAGAAAATAAAAATCCCTATGCTAGGTGGTAGCACTCAGTAGGAATGGTACTCAACTGTAAAGTGTGTATTGCACATGATCAGTGCTATTGCACGCTATTGAGTTTTTTCGGTGGCTTTAGTGTGTCTTCTCATGTAAATACTTAATTTAAATGCATTTAAAACAAACGATAGGATCGGTTTTCAATTGATCTCCATCCGAGTCTGAAATCCAAATGTCCCACATCAAACTGTGTTATCATTAAACTGTAGTCAGGGTAAGGGCATAAAAGGGATAAAGGCATGGGTTTGAAAAAGGTCTTTATTCTTTATTTTTGATCCACAATAGCTTCCATAAAGTGTTGTCCAACACTCTTTTTTGGCCAACACAAAATCAAAATAAATAAAAAAAGTAAAAGCAACAGGTTCCAAACGACCTAACTAACATAAATCAGTATTTGTTGATGGACATTTTGAAAGAAAATGTGCTTATGATCCATCTGACGTTTATGTGGAGGTAGAAGAAGCTTTAGAGAGCCAGTATTATAGTTTTTCACAAAATAAAAAAATGGTATTTTGCCAGAATATCAGGCCCTGTTAGATGATAATCATGTTTTAATCCCACACAACCTTGCAGTGAATGTACAATGCACCACTTATCTGGCTGCTCTTGACCAACTAGTTTCCTGTAATTCGAAAGAACATGTTTTCTATTTGCTGGCAGCAAGAATGCTTTCTCTTTCTGTTGGAACAAAACCTCAACAGGAATGTAAATGTAGGAGAACAATGACATAAAGAAAAATGTAGTTTGTGCTGATTTAAAGCCAACTCGACCACACCTGCATTATTTTTTTGTAAAGAAGTGTAAGTGTTGACCAGCAAAGATTCAAAGGATTTGTTTATGTGTTTATTGATTTCATTATTTAAAGCATAAACACAACAGATAACAAAACGATGGGTTACGTATTGTAACCCTAGTTATATAAGCACTAGTGTGCCCTTGAGTAAGGCACTTAGCCCTTAGTTACTCCACGGAGAATGTCCCTGTAATCGATCATTATAAGTCGCTTTGGATAAAAGCGTCAGCTAAATTAAATGTAATGTGATTAGTAAAATATGCATGAATAAATAAATAAAAAGTTAACTCGGTGAAAAAAGGTAAGATACACTTTTAAAACTTGTCTTTGCTGCTACCTCAAAGAGGAGCAGGGGGGAGAGGAGGCAGGGGGGAGAGGCTGATTCAGGAGCACAGACACACTCACAACTATAAATGAACCAAAAATAAATTAATAAACAAGTTTCAGTGTTTTTTTCATATTGGAAATGGTATGTTATTGGTTATGGCCATGATTTTATGATTATTGAAATGTATACAGTTCTGTTTAGTAGGTGTTTCCATAGATCTAGTCTCTTTATTTACCCCTCAAAATGCACCAGATTGATGCATTTTGAGGGGAAAATAAAAATAAACTCCAAAAATAAAATCTTCCCTAGAGGATTTGAGGTCGACCCCCACTAAAAATCGCATGGATAGGTTCCTAAATACAATTATAAATACATTTATTTTTATAAATAGTAACTATTTCCATATGTTCATGTGTGGGAAGTAGATTTAAACTATAGGGCTATCATTATGGGCCCTGCCTGTACCTGTTCGCTCTGCCATCGCGTGAAGGGTCTGCTAACAAGCGACCAACAGAAAGGTTAATGTTAATGTTGTTGCACGTCACCTCAATAAATAAACATGTTGAACCTCTTTTTTGAGGTTTCAGGCTCGAAAATACCACTAACACAACAAAGACTATATCTTCACTTCTAAAAGGGGTAAATTAATAATCTTTTCTCTCAAAGCAAGGTTACATCTGTGAGTTGGATGTCGAAGTGTCAGAATCAATATAGGTGTTTATATTTTTAAATAAATTCAGATGGAACATAGTAAAAACATGTAAATTCTAATGTCCGCCTAAAAAAAACCCATTACTTATAGTGAAAACCACCCTTGAATGATGGGTTAGTAGACTAAAAGCTTTAGGAATCCAAACTATAACATATAATAAATACCCTGTATCAAGATTGATGCAAAACAAGTGAAATTTGACCTTTTTAGACAGATTTAGAAAAATAAAGTCCAGGCGGACTCACTTCTGGGTAATTTGGGAACCATCAGTTCCATTTGAACCTTTTCACTGTAAAAATCATTTTATTACTTTGAATTATCACTATAGGTATTCATTCCATCCAAATACAACTGTTGTGAAAAAAATAAAAATAAAAAAATAAAAAATAAAAACATACTCTGTTATCCTAACGTCATTTGCAGGAAACATACTCTGTTTCCTGCAAATGACGCGAAATCGCGTCATTTGCAGGAAACAACGTCTAAGGAACCTTAATATTTAATAAACTATGAATATTTTATATCCATATAACGGGAAAAAACTAATTTAACTGATCTTTTTCATTTATTTTTTCAAAAAAAACAGTGAGCCTCTGAATTAGCCCCGAGCGAAAAATGCGAACCTATTACTGCACCGAAAATCACTCCTAGCTCCCTTATTACTTATCCTAGCTGCACATCCAACACATCGTTTATGATCGCAAGAGACACGGAATCTAACGGTGCCCACCTTAATACTGAAAGATACAAACTCGCGACGTTATCAACAAAAACGTACATCAAAACAAGTGGCGCTAGGTACTAACATGCGCTAGGATAATGGCTTACCTTCCTCTTTGTCTGGTCTAAACTGGTCTTCAATGTCATTAAAACGATAAAAACGATGATGTAGTTAATCCATAGGTTAATATCCAATGGGGCTGTGTCCCCTTTGAAATGTTCTGATAATCCATAAGCAATAAAACTGCAATTCCGTTATCTGCTGTCCGCTCTGTGCTCCGTGCGCTCTGGGTCCCGGCAATTCCTGCTTCCTGCTTCCTTCCGTAGTAAACAATAAATGAAGTCGGCTGCGCAATGTACTTAAACTGGCTGGCATTCTTTATACTTTACGCAGGACTATATCTCTGGAACCCATTGGTCGATTCGTGTGATTTACACCTTTTTCTTAACCATCAGAACCAATAGAATCGATGGGCAGTTCCCAAATCCACGTAAACATTACCATAGCGGACGTAATAGAGAAGCGAACAAAGCATATCTGAAAGTACAAGCCTGGACGACAAAACTTTATACCCAGTATATTGCCATAAATATGATGATGGATTATCAGTCAAAATTTCTACGTGACACAAAGACATTGGATTAACTTTGAGCGGCGTTTTTATTCCGGTGAACACAACTTTTGATCTCAAATCAAAAAAGGTAAGACGTAATTATTGTAATATTTTTGAAACCGGATGTTGTTTAATTTATCTTTTCTGGCTGATAGCTCCAGGAATTCGGGGTCTTACAGTGATGACATTACATGTGTGGAATCTGTGGAGTCTCAGCTTCTATCGGATATCTTGTGTGTGCAGTTAGGATAAGTAATAAGGGCATTTCTACCGTGAGTGCTGTGCAAAAGTCCGTTAGCATTAGTTAGCATTTTTGTTTTTCGCTCCATGCTAATTCAAAGGCTTGGTATTACTCTTGTGTTTCTTTTAGCTAAACATGGTTCACATTGTCAGTTAGCTGAGTTTCTTACCGTTAAAAGGGTATGGAACATTAATAGTTTCATAAATGTTCAGAAGCCCTGAGACATAGTCTCGTAAAAAAACGGTGGGAGGGGTCCACTGGGGGGACCCTCGGGCTTAAGATGTTAAAACTTTTTTTTTTTTCTCCGTGAACGCCACCCCCCCGCCCGCTGCCACGACCCGCCCAAGTATATTTCAGATCTGTGGGAAACACTGCCATCGTTATATCTCTCACAGGCTCCGCCCTCTACTGGACTCTATGGGTACAGTGGGTGGAGCCCTGATGGATACACGCCCTGTCGTCTAACAACCCATCACACTGCCCCTCACCGGCATTTTTTGGTTAATAGCCACTGCACTGCAACCTCTCTCGCGAAGGGTGTGCATGGGAAAAATAGTGAGGACGGCTCCCCCTGCCCTAAGGAGCATGGGAAAACACAAGTGATATATGCGGGGGGGGGTCAGATATCTACTGACCCACAAGACAAGGGCTCTAGACTCCCCTCTTCACACCATCGCTGGAACGCCAACCACTTTGGCCTGTAACAGGCTGTGGTGGATCCTGCTCTCGCTGCCTGGATAGTCTGGATAACTTTGTCAGACAATCCCCCCTGTCTCAGCCTGTCCCTCTCAGGAGCCAAGCCTGGAGAGGTTGGCCCAGAGAGGGTAACGCCCCTATTGCACCAGCCCCCTGAGACATCGCCCCCCAGACCTGAGGAACTGCCCAGGGCTGGCCCGCCATCATCTGTGCCCCCCCCCCTCAAACCACGGCGCCACACGGCAGTCTGGGGCCACTAGAATGACTGAGAGGTGTTCTCGTCTCACCCTCTCCAGGAGGGGGAGAATGAGGCGCAGCGGTGGAAAGGCGTACAGAGCAGCTTTCTTGGCCATGGCTCGTGTGCAAACGCGTCCACCCCCAAGGGCCCGCCGAGGCATGGAAAACCACAGAGTACAGTGGCTGTTTCGTCGGTTGGCGAACAGGTCCACCTCTGCTCTCCCGAACCGGGCCCAGATCTGCTTCACTACCTCCGGGTGAAGCACCCAATTGCTTGGCAGGGGCCCGCCTCTTGACATGAGGTCGTTCCCTCCCGTTCTCCCGTCCCGGTTGTGGAGGGCTCTCAGAGACAACACAATCTCTGAGGCCCATAACCATAGGTTCTCTGCTGTGGTCAACAAGGCGGCGGAGCGGACTCCGGTCTGCCTGTTGATGTACGCCACTGTGGTGCGGTCGTCGATCCTCACCAGCACATGTTTGCCCTGTATTACAGGTTTGAAGTGCTGGAGGACCAACCCTACTTCCCGCAGCTCTAAGAGGTTGCTGTGTTGAGTCTCTGTCAGAGCCCAGCGAACGAACGCCTATAGCTCTCTCTAGGCAGGTCCCCCCCCTTCTGTCACGGATGCGTCAGTGAACACCGTGCTGTAGGAGGTCACTCGCCCCAGCGGAGCTCCCCTCCGGAGATGCACTGGGGACCCCCAGTACCGGAGGTTGCCCACCACTGAGGGGGTTACCAGACGTCGTTTGTGCCTCTCGGGATCTAAACGAAGGCCGGCAAACCACCTCTGCAGACGGCGCATATGCAGCAACCCCAGCTGCACCACGGAGTGAGCATGATAGTCAAAGCTGTCACTGTTGCCCCCTGTCACACTCTGTGAACTGCCTGCAGCAGGGACGCCTGTCTGATTTCTGACAGGGTGGCGCGTAGCCTGCCTGCATCGAGCACCATCCCCAGATACTGCATCTGCTGGTGAGGTATGGGATTGCTCCTCTTCCAATTGACCGCAAAACCCAATTTGGTTAGGTGTAGGATCAATTGGGCTGTGTGAAACATTGCCCATTCCCTGGACCTGGCCATGACTATGAGGTCGTACAGATAAAAGAAGACCCTCATGCCCTGGCCACGCAGCGGCTGAAGCGCTGTGGCCACACATTTGCTGAATGTGCGTGGGGATAGGGAGTAGCCGAACGGTAGCCTGTTGTACACGTAGGCTACCCCCTGGAAGGCAAAACGCAAATACTTTCTGTGCCTTGGAGCAATCTCGACATGAAAGTAAGTGTCCTTCAGGTCGATGGTTGTGAACCAATCGCCTGGCTGTATCAGTTATAATAACTGCTTTACAGTTAACATCTGGAATTTTATGCAGCCGATGTGCCGATTTAGGCTGCGGAGATCTAGGATGGGTCTAAATTCTCCTGTCTTCTTGGGAACCAGGAAGTACATAGCATAAAGACCCCTCTCCCTGTGCTGGGGGTGCACAACAGACACCACTTGTTTTTGTAACAGGGTCTGAATCTCTGCTGAAAGAAAACCCACCTCCTGGGAAGGTAGATTTGTCTCTCTTACACCTTTGAACAGAGGAGGGATGCTGCAAAACTGAAGTGTATAACCCAGTTTCAGCGTCCTGTCCATCCACTCTGTTAATACATAGCTGTGCTTCCATTCCGCATAACATTGTGTTATGGGACGAGCAACCAGCTAGAGGGGCCACAACTAAGAAGCTGTAGTACTCCCTGGTGGCCCACTCCGCCGCAAAACTCCCCATGAAGGGAAGTTCTACACATGGGGGGCTGACACAGAAAGAGCCTCCGATTTTTCTACTGAGGTCCCTGAACGCACCGCGGCACGCTCTCGTTTCCCTCAAACGGAAAAATGCATTACCCGCAGTTTTTACGCTAAGTGCTGTGTGCCTCCTGACAATCACACGCCGGCCATAATGCCCCTGTACCCGCAGAGCGCTCTGATAGCACTTCCTGCGGTTTATTACCCTCACCTGCGCATGCCCACTAGCTGCTTCCTTTACTGGAGTTACAACTGGGGCAGCGAGTGGGGAATCAGTAGCCTACAGTTAACATTATGTGGAAGTGTGGAATTGTTGAAATAAATTACATTTAGACTGGGATAAATGCAATCATCTTTTTATTGAAAGTATGCCTCACATTACTTGCATTAAAGAGTCCCACCGGGACGCTTCCTCCCACCGCCAGTCAGCTCCGGGAGGACGGCGCACACCACTCCGAAGCTCTCTGCTGAGGTGGGGCCGGAACCGAATTCAAAATGTTATAGAGAATACAAGATAAATATAAATAAGAACATCTGGATTCAAAGTGATGACAAACTTACAGAACAAAACATGATAAAGCAAAAATAATAATAAAAAAAAGAAGAACATTTTATTTTGAACTGTTTAAGTATTTGTGTATGTGGTATGTGCTTATGTTGGTGTTTTTGATTTGTACTCCTGCATTGACTCCTAATCAATAGTAATGCTAAAGGTCACTATCAGTGCAACAAAACAATATAGTAATACAACAAGAATGCAGAGATGGTTAAAACATATGGAAAAGCAGTTACAAAAAGGTGGATAAATGGTCTTGTAGGAGCTTTTTTTACCCTTCCATCCACTACATTTGACAACAAATTCCATTAAAAGGCTTTATAGGTCATATGCGCAATAGCTGCCGGGTACGGTGTACTCAACATATATTATACCTAAAACATAACATAAAAGAAAAAATACATAAAATAATGCAATAGAAAAATTGGTGCAAGTAAGTTGCAGGAACAACAATATATACAAGATAAAACAGAGTTTACATTTGAACACTCTACTGCATAATAATTAGAATGGAGTAGGAATGAGTCCTAAAACTGGAAATGAGTCAGCATTTTTTTGGTTCCCTCGTCTCAAAGTCAACTGTTTTTTGAATCAATGTCCAAAGTTAGTCAATATCATAGAAACAGCGGTTGCTAACAAGTGAATAAATGAGACGATTAAACATCATCACGGCTAACATTAGCCGCTGTTAGCGTAGCGGTGGTAACGTGAATCTTGTGACTGTAGTTTGATTATAGCACCATCTCGTTTTCGGGACCCCCTTGAAAACAAGATGGTGCATCTCAAGGGGTTTATCCCAATAAATAAAATGTCTATAACAGCATAACATTAGCTTTGAACTTCTTGCGATTGCAGTTCCAATGTGGTTAGATGCCTGACATAAGGACTGTGGTTAACACTAGCTTACAAGATTGTTTTGTTCTCCGACCAAATATGTCAGTAAATGCTCGACTTGTGAATGTCCGACTTGTGAATGTGTCATAAAAACAGCGGTTGCTACATAAACTTATAAACATCATCACATGACACAAGTTTGCCTGGTTGTGTGCATCACCACCACCCAGACGATGTAGTTGGTTTATAGCTCAGCATTAGCTTTTTACTCCTGCCGATAAATGGTAATTGTGGTATTAATATTTGGAGATTATCCTGCTGAACAAAACATCTATGTACCATAAACGTTTGTTTGCTAAAGAGTTTATTTTTTGCAACATTCAGAAGTCCAATGGTAAAATGTCATTGCTTTGTATGTAGGGAGCCATGTGGTAATTTCCAGGTTGACCTAAAAAAAAACATGTCATTAGTGCACCACTCTATACTGTAAAATAAAATAAAAACTGTAAAATATTTTTGGAATAATTTATAAAGAATTATTGCACAGAGCTTGTTGTCTCGTGTCTCTTCCACAGATTGAAGGAGGGGGCAGCATCCAGATGAAGAAGGAGTACAAAGCCCATGTGTCCTTCACCAACACATGCAGCAGTAGTGTGAATGGAGCCGTGCTGACAGTAGAGGGGTCTGGCCTGCTGCAGGGCAAACAGGAAGCCAGGTGAGTCTGACACAAGGGCCTCACAATAAATCATTTTGTGCCAAAGAACAGGTGTCGTTAAAAAGAAACCTTGTTACCTTGGAGGGTTAGACATGTCCTTCCTTTATCTGTGAGTTGGATGAAGGGTTGGTCTGTAGTGTCAATGTCTGAGAATGCTGTCAGATCACTTTGTGCAGAAGGATAACATCTGAACGTGTTTAGCTAAAGTATGGACCTGTCATCCTCGTTAAATGCAATAATATATATGCATGCAATGATCCCCTCCTGACTTTCTAACCATTATTCAAATTCAAAGTACAATGTTCTTCATTGGCAAAGCAGGTAACGATTTAAATCTAATTAAAAAAACTACATTTTTTAAGAGCATTATAATCTATGGCAATAGAAACTAATTATAAAATTGACATTTACTTAAAAACACTTAAAAAGCCAAAAACATACAAACTACAACAAGCTAAAATAAATAATAACTGTTGAGAAATACAAGATTAAAAACACTTAATAATTAAATGCAATGATGAGGCTTCAGACAGAGGGTGAAAAGAGTTTTTCCCGGGTCGCCGAGGGTGCTGGCGTTGTTTGTTCGCTGCTCCTCCGCCCCAAATATTTTTCTTTAGTCCAGATCAGAACCTCTCCTGTCTGGCTCTCTACTTTTGAAACGTCAGTCATTAGCAAAAATAGCAGCATCTCTATCTCGAATCGACACAGATATTTGTGTTGTAATCTCCCACCTGCTGGCTCTTTCCTGCTCACCGGTCCCTAGCCCGCTAGCTAGCTAGCATTATCGGACCTAGCAGGCTGCTACCTAGATGCTCCTCGGCTCCCTGAAGTCTGCTGAGCTAACATTTCTGTCTCCACCCAACTCCACCCTAACTCCGCGGCTCGTGTGGGTCTTCCCATCCCGCTGCGATCAGCCGGCTTCCCCGCTGACATCGTCTCTCCCTGCTGCCTACAGCCGGTGGCTATCAAGCTAGCTAACCAGCTAGTAGGCTGGTCACCCGGCGCCCACTCTGCACCAGGCTGTCAGCACCTCCTACGATTTTCCTCTGGAAACCACTGGAATTATTCTCCTGATATGCTGTGGATTATAATTCTCATTTTATCTGGACTCACACCGCTCCTTCTTCCACGGTCATCCGGCTCCTGGTCTCTGCTGCCCGGGTCCCCAGCATTAGCTAGCTCCGTCCTAGCTCCACTTCACTGGATCATGCCGCCGCTCTACTCCTTGTCAGATCTCCACTCCTTTAATAACCGCCTGCGTCCGGACTGCATGGACATCCTCGCAGATAATGAAATACTCCGCAAACGCCGTCCTCCACACAGAGGCTCTGACCGTACGTTTTTATTTCATTCCACGTCTCCACACTCCATCCCGTCCATTCGGTCCTGTCACACGCCCACACTACGCCATCACAACAAACAACACGTGAATCTGACCAATCTCCTTCCACTCCCCCGGTCCACACACCCCCCCCCCCCAATGCAACGTCACCTCAGAGCAGCCCTGCTCAACACACGCGCCATCCACAATAAAAGCCACATTCTAAATTCTAAATGAACCAAAAATGTCTCTTTCATACACTCCGCCCCCTGGTATACCCCCGAACTCCGCCAAATGAAATCAAGGAAACGTCAACTTGAACGCCAACACAAGAAAACCACACTAACAGTCCATCTTCAAATCTACAAAGACTATCTCCAGCAGTACAGTAACGCATTCAAAGCAGCCCGGTCTAATTACTACTCACAACTCATTCAGTCTGGCTCCAGCTACCCCAAGCGTCTGTTCTCCACCATCAGCAAACTTCTCAAACCCTGTGACAACGCCACCTCATCCTTCAACACCGAACAGTGCAACTCCTTCCTCTCGTTTTTCCAAACCAAAATCAGCAACATTTACAGCAATCTGACACCCTCATCAGCACCCCCCATCTTCCCTCCTGGCTCCCCCCCCCTTCACCTCACAGCCCCTGTCCCACTTCTCCCCTGTGACCCCCATGCAACTGTCCGACTTCATGACTGGAATTAACTCCACCTGCACACTTGACCCAATGCCCTCCAAATTTGTTAAAGAGAGCCTCCCTGCCATCTCCCAACTCATCGCCACCATCATTAACTCCTCCCTCAGATCTGGATCAGTTCCCCCCTCTCTCAAACTGGCTGCTGTCACACCCATTCTCAAAAGACCTGGACTCACACCTGACATCATGTCCAACTTCCGGCCCATCTCCCCTTTCTGTCAAAAATACTTGAACGTGTCGTTGCCTCACAACTTAAAGCCCACCTCAGCTCCAATGATCGCTTTGAGCCATTTCAATCCGGTTTCCGATCAAAACACAGCACCGAAACAGCTCTTCTCAAAATCACAAATGACCTCCTCCTCTCCTCTGACTCCGGCAACCTTAACATCCTCATCCTCCTCGACCTCACCACAGCATTCAACACCATCAACCACGCCATCCTGCTGTCCCTCCTCGAATCATCACTCAACATCACCGACACTGCACTCTCCTGGCTGAAATCCTACCTCACCGACAGACATCAGTTTATCAACATCAACAAGTGTACCTCCTCCACTGCTCCTCTGTCCCAAGGTGTCCCCCAGGGTTCGGTGCGTGGCCCCCTCCTCTTCATCCTCTACATGCTCCCCCTTGGCAAAATAATTCGTCGCCACAACCTTCAATTTCACTGCTACGCCGATGACATCCAACTTTATATCTCAACAAAAACCATCACCCCCACAACACACTCCACTCTCACCAACTGTCTCTCAGAAATAAAAGCATGGATGCAAACAAACTATCTCCAACTGAACAGTGCCAAATCAGACATCATCATCATCGGCCCCCCGTCCCGTATCAAAGACATCCAGAATTTCAACTTCACCATTGACAGCCACACTTTATCTCTCCCCCCTCACATCCGCAACCTCGGAGTCATCTTCGACAGTCAGCTCAAATTCACCAGGACCGCCTTTTTCCACCTCAAAAACATTGCCCGTCTCCGCCCATCACTCTCCTCCTCTGCTGCTGAAACCCTGATTCATGCATTCATCACTTCACGACTCGACTACTGCAATAGCATCCTCTACGGCATACCATCCAACCTAATCAATAAACTCCAACATATCCAGTACTCTGCTGCCCGCCTCCTCACCCACACCCGCTCCCGAGACCACATCACTCCCGTCCTCCAGAACCTCCACTGGCTCCCCGTCCGTCAAAGAATCAACTTCAAAGTCCTCCTCATTACTCACAAAGCCCTCAACAATCAGGCCCCCCCCTACCTCACAGACTTGCTGCACCACCACGCCCCTTCCCGCTGCCTCCGCTCATCAGAAGCCAACCTCCTATCCATCGCCACCCGCACCAATCACCGGACCTGGGGGGACAGAGCCTTCTCCGTCGCTGCCCCCTCCCTCTGGAACTCACTCCCCCAACCCATCAGAGACTGCACTGACCTCACCACCTTCAAAAGACTTACAAAAACTCACCTCTTCAATCTGGCTTTTAATGTGTGATTGTTTTGTATTATTTGACTTTAACTTTAACTATATATTTATTTGTTGTTCCTTCCTTTTCCCTTCACTATATCTGTAAAGCGTCTTTGAGCACCTGTAAAAGCGCTAACAAATTAAAAATATTATTATTATTATTATTATTAAGAGGTGCTCCAGCACAGAGAGTATGTGAAAAATAAAGACCTTTTTGAACATTAAAGCATGGAAACATGTCACTATGGAACACGACGTACAAATATGAATCTGAAAAGGAGAAAAATAGTGCCCCTTTATGTTCAAATACACACATTAAAAACAAACTGGACCTATACACATTAGGCCCAATTTACACATACATTATTGTGCTATAAAAGAAAAACATGACAAAATAAAACAGAACAAAAGCAATGTTACCTTCCTGTAGGGACATTTTCAAATGTGTGTCAGCGGTAATGAACACAGCAGAAACAAAGAAATGTGGGTTTGCAATACTTTCTTAGTCTATTTGCTCCATGCGGGGGCTTGAATCGGAGACCATCTCAACCCAAGCCAACCCATGCTGACTGTGGCATGTGAGCATTATTCAAATTCACATGTTCTGCTTAGCCTTTATTAGAGGAATTTCATTTTGCAGTGATCGCTTTTACCTCTCACCTGTTTCTGATGTTTAAATTCCTCCTGATGCAAATTTGAGAAATGCCTTACAGGAATGTAACACTGGTTATGTTCTCTTTTCTTTTGATATGTTTTTCTGACAAAGCTGCAACTGCATTTAGTTGTGCAATCCCATTGTGCAGAATGAAAATAACGGATCCATGAAACCTTTTATTTTTTAGACAATCTGTTTTTCTCTGGGTTCTCTGTCAGTGTCACTAGTTCATTATGTTATAAGTCTTTGCAATGTATAATCAATAACACATTTTAATATCCATTTGTCTTTATTTGTTTGTTTGTTTTTAATCCATTGTAGTGTTAAGATTTAATCTCATGTTTCTCTCCCAGACAGGAATAAGATTGCTAAAAAGAGAAGATATTCAGCAGTCATGTAGAGGGATGACTGTAAGAGGGATCATTGTGCTTTGGCATTGGTTTTATTCGCTTGAAGGGGCCCTAAATGTTCATATTTGTAATTGTTGCCTCTACTGTGACATGTCTCCATGCTTTAATGTTCAAAAACTCTTTATTTTTCTCATACTGCCTGTGCTGCAGCACCTCTTTTCACCCTCTGTCTGAAACCAGAGCCCAGTCTGCTCTGATTGGTTAGCTGGCCGGCTCTGTTGTGATTGGTCAACTGCTTAGAGATGTCCCACCCCTCAGCCTATCACGTACAATGTGTTGGAGTCCTGGCCAATAGAAGCGCAAGTGTGACAAAGTGATGTCACTATGTTACGGAAGTAAAAAGAGGAGTCCAATGGAGGAGTCTCAGGCAGAGGGGGAGTATGTGGGAGAGAAACTCCCTCTGGAGGGAACACAGGGATTTTAGCCTTTGCAGACCATTTACATGCACTAAAATCTATATATAGAGCACTACAGGAAAGAGATAACCCCAAAAAGCATAATAGGGCCCATTTAATATTCTCCATACCTGGTAAAAGATGTCTTGAATAACTTGAAGTATAAATCAACACTCATCGCCGACACACACACAGAACTATTTGGATCGTTTTTGGCTATCTCACAACAACAATTGATCTCTGTTTCATGGCTGCTCTGATCATATTCTAAGCGGGTCCTTGTGTGTGTTGAAATGGGGAAAGATTACAGTTTTTTCTCTCTCTGTTAGGATGGCTATCCTGAAGCAGGACGAGAAGATAGAGAAGACAGTGACTATCATGGCCGCTGGCCCCGGCACTAAACTGCTGAAGGCGACTTTCTCACACAGTAACAGCCCCAAAGCCATTTCCAGAACCTTCCACAAAGTCACCGTCGTGAGTGCATGACACTCATGAGTCCATCCTCCAGAAAAGCTCCAGGAAATTATTTTCTTTGCAGTAAGACCTGGACAGTGACTTTGTTTTATTGTTAAAATGTTGTGTTTTGGTAGTCTCCATTCATTGATCCATTCTAAATAATCGACATACACTATATTCTGTAACGGTGATCGGGTACATCAAAGTCAAAGAACAATATTTCTGTATTCTATCATACATGGTTTGATCATTTAAAAAAATATCCAACAGGTTTTACATACATGTACCATACTATACACAAAAATGTTTTTATATATATGATAATATGAATATATCATAGTATTTAGTACTTGTCTTCTTTACCTTTTCTTTTGGAGTTGCATACATACATTTCCATCAGTAAACTCAACCAGCTGATTGTCTCAGAAATGTCAGGCAAAACGAAATGTCTCTAATATGATTGGTAGCAACCACGCCTATAGAGAAAAATCACTTATTAAGTAGCCAGTTTCAAAAAGATCTGATGACAGCATTATGAGTATGTCTTCACACTAGGGCTGTGCAATTAATCGTATTTTAATCGCGATTACGATTATGGTTTGCGACGATTATGAAAACCGCATAATTGACAAAATACGATTATTTAGCTGGGTGCGCTTTCGCCCCTCCCTAAAAGCCCACTCGGCCACGTGGGAGTGACATGTGTGTTGTGAGTGTTCAGCACGAGCGAAGATGTCAGAACAAGAGCAGCAACTCGTTAAAAAGAAGGGTAAAACTATTTCCACTATTTGGAAGTACTTTGGCTTTCAGGAGACGTGGAGCAAAACAAAGTACAGTGCAGGATTTGTTACCAGGTTGTGTTGGCACCACACGCCAACACAACCAATCTCTTTAATCATCTGAAATACAACCACAAAGTGCAATACGACCGGGCAATAATACAACAAAAAGCAGATGCCCGCTCGACTTCATCCACCACATCATCGATTCAGGACGCATTGTACAGAGCAACGGCCTACGCGACGAGCTCGCAGAGACACAGAGATATTACAGGTGCCATTACATTTCACATCGCTAAAGATATGTGCCCAGTTAGCACTGTTAGCAACCAGGGCTTTAAGCAACTTGTCGACACGTTGGACAAGCGTTATGCGATGCCGTCTCGGTATTATTTCAGCAGGTCTGCGCTGCCTCCGCTATATGACAAATGCCGTGTGGAAGTTGAGAGAGATGTGGCTTCAGCTGACTACTTTGCCACCACAACGGACCTATGGTCTATCCCAGGGGTGCACAACTAGTCGATCGCGAGATGTGTCTAAAAATAGAACAACAATATTCTGTTTTATCGTTAATGTCCTGGAACATAATCTTCCTGTGCCAGAATAATGCACTTGAACGCATCAAAGCTTTGTGATTGGCCGGCGTCACCCCATGTGTCGGGGCGTGACTGTGGGTCTTCAGTACAGGTGGCAATATTGTCACCTGCCTGCGCTCATCTCTGAAACCAGACCATGTAAACAGGCTGGTGTTTCTTGCAAAAAATCTTTAAGAGATGACATGAGCAGCCTTACCAGCATTTGCCATGGTGGCCAACATTTTTTTATTTGGTCTTAAATTGTAGTTCAACATTTATTTCCTGTTACTTCTGGACCGTGACGGTTGGCCAGCCTTCAATGTTTAACTGAGTGGAATATGTTGAATATGTTTTACCAAAATGTTGGCTATATGTTAAGGAGTTTTCAGTAGGTTGTGACAGCATCATATTTGATTTCATTTATTTTTTATTTATCATATTAATAATATATGTTTAGTATGGTTTTGGAAGTGCGCTCCAACATTCTTGTTTATTGGTAAAATATTATTTGTTTTAAAGTTCAATAAATGGTCAATGAATAATCGTCAAAATAATCGTGATATCAATTATTGACCCAAATAATCGTGATTATGATTTTTGACATAATCGCACAGCCCTACTTCACACTGATGGTTCATATATAAAGAATACATACTGTATACTTTTCATTTCATGATTATAAAGAAGGGGCCTTATGTGACTTATGATTAAATAGTTATCACAAAGATCGGAGATAATGCCATGAATCCTTACCCTCTACTAGTGAGTCAGATCATGGGACACTTAGTTGCCTTTAACTTCCTGTCTTGGTGCTCAGTGTGAGTTCAAGTCTTTTAGGCGCATTCACACCGCAGTACTTTTCCCACAAAGGTTCATGCGAACTTAGTTCATGAGAACTCTTTAGTTCGCATGAACTAAGTACAGATCGCGTTCACACCGGAAAAAGTCCCTGGGGGTGGATTAGGCAAATGAAGCCGCAGACGTCACTTCTTCTTCTTCTGCTTTGGGTTTGCTGGCAGGCTACAAACAACTTCACGGCGTATACTGCCGCCCACAGTCCCCGGCCGGAAGTCCCCGGAGTTGGGGACTGGCTTCAGTAGAAGCTGCTGGGACTCCCAGCAGCTTCTACTGAAGCCTTCCGAGTAAATCGCCAGAACGCCGACACCTCCTCATCTCCACCGCTCCCATGTTTTATTTTGTGTTGCCATAAGTTAGTCTCTCTGCGTTTCTGCGCTGGGCTAATGCTAATGCTAATAATGCTAATGCGAGGATAATAAAATGGCGGCTTCACAAAACTTTTTGGGAGTATTACGGGGCGTGGTTTGCAATCCGCCCAGCCAATCAGAAATATAGCTCTTTTCTCACAAAAGAGCCGCTCGAAAGTCCCTGCTCTCTAGCAGGGACTTTCGAGGGGGTAAAAAGGTTCACATGAACTAATTTTAGTACCGGCTCTTTTTGGTGTGAACGCGATAAAAGAGTTCTCATGAACTAAGTTCGCATGAACCTTTGTGGGAAAAGTACCGCAGTGTGAATGCGCCTTTTGAGTTTCCTCACAAGGAAAGGTTTGACAGTTAAGACAGAAAAGCTTGAACAAATAAATTATTCATTAGAAAAAGAAATGTGTATACATTCAAACACACTGCCTAGTTTACTACTGATACATAAAAAAAGAAAGTCTAGCAGATCAAATAGTAACTGGAAGATGGGACTGCACGATTATTTTGACTGATGTTTCAATTAGATATTGGAGAGATTCATCATAATTGAATGATTAAAAAACACATATAATACATGCTCATTGCGTGATTTTCCTTTTCAAGAGGATCTGTGCCAAACTAAAGGCTTTTTTGGGTCTGTAGAATACAATTTGTAGGCCGGTACTTCTCTGCTGCTTAAAAATACTTAAATCATATTGGGATTTGGTTTACACTTTTGATTGAATGTGCAGCCCTTCTGGAAGAGGTACCAATACAGAAAATGCTCGATTTCCCTTTGACCTACTTCCTGTCAGCCTTGCCAGTCAAGTTTCTCACCATTCATAGAAAAGGGGGGGTGCTGACAGGATCGTGCCTTTGACTTTCTGCGAATGTCACTGAGTTCAAACTTGTAATCATGCATTACATGGGAAATGACAATAGTGAAGCCAGATAGATTGTGTGCTAGATAATAAACGTGTAACTTGTGATTGTCCCTTCACAGGCTGAACTGCATTTCTGTTATTGAGTATCAGCACTAGATGGCAGCATTGGAGTATCTACCAATGAGTCTGTTTTCTCTCTAGAAATCAATGATCTGCTTTCCTACGCTTTTGACTCTGGTTATTTGATCACTTTGCCTTTGTAAAACTATGTCTCAGCTGTCAGAGTTACAGTGCAAAGAGCATACACTTTTTTTTCTATGCACACCAATTGCTTAATGCATCAGTCATTTATTTTTAATTGGCACAATGTCTTAAAACAATTATTTACTTTTTCATTGAAAAATGTTAGTTGCTGTGAACATCGGGAGAGAGAAAGAAATGTTAAAATTCCTATATTTCAGACTTATTTCAGAACTTATCACAGATTATTGTGACAAAATCTTTTGACTTGGACTGATTTGAGTTGAACAGATAATTAAACTCATCAAATTTAGAAAAGGTCCCATCATGCATTGTTTCATAGTTAAAAGCAACCATTAAACACATGCAAATAAGTCAAGGCTGTTTCTCTGTTTTCTAAAACGTTTTTTTGTGTGTTGTGTTTTCACATTATTTTTGACAGATGAAAATGTGGAGCAGAGAAAGCAGGGTAAAAAAATGCAACAATTGTCCCAAAGCTGGAACCATAATAAATTAAACAATCCTGACGACGATAATGTTTGGTATACATTGATTTTAAATGCTCCTTTGTTAACCTTAGTTTTGTTGTTACATCTTGTTAAATTTCAGGGATAATTGTGGTCAAGATTCATAGTCACCAATGATGACTGTCCCATTGTTTGTTTGTTTATTGGTTGAGTTGTCTGGGACCATGTACAAAATAACATAAATCCCAGATGCGTTGTAGCAGATTATAGCAGTTTTCTCATTTCCATCTGCAGTCCACATTATTGAACTCGTCTTAAATTCACTTTACTATTTATTTACCCATCTATTTGTCCTTTTGTCTTAGTACTGTCAAATATTGTTGCCAGTTTCTATCATATAAAGTCAAGCTGATCCATTCCTCTTTGGTTCCGTAGTGTTGTCATTGACAAAAAAGCAAATTGATCAGCATATTAAGTGATATAACACCTCTTAAATGTCAGCTTAATTTAGCTAAACTCATATTGTTAGGTGAGCTAAACCCAGTTTAAATGTTTTTCTATAGTGGAGAAGCATTGTTAACTAATATAAGGTCAACTCTATTTGTGTTATATACTTTTCCATACTCTTTCCAAGAGTCTCCTGCATGGTGTACAGACCATTACCAGCAGCTCGAAGACCATTTTGGCCACTGAAAGAGAAGCTACTTTACTGTAGTAATTCCTTCCAGAAATAGGCCCATCAGAAAGCCTGTAAAACTATACTGAGTGAGCGCGGACAAGGGCACTTTACTGCTCACCCTGCACTTTTCCCTGTCAATAGAATGGGCTTATAAATGGGATGATATAGAAGACCTCAGCTCTGTATTTGGGCATTTAATTTCAGGCAGCTCTGAGAAGCTTTCCACTGAGATGCTTTGCGGATGCAGCTTCCTCCACGAGGATTGTTTTGACCTGAAGGATTCCAGGCTGACATGTTTGTACCGAGCAGCTTGTGATCTCACCTCGGTGTCAGGGAGATGGAAGCAGAGGCGTTGGCAGACGGAGACGATAATCAGACTCCACGCTTGCTGATTTTCAGACAAATTAAACGTCAAGGGAAAGCAGGGAGCAGGACCGCTGGGCTGCTTTGAAAAGCTGAGGCTATCATAAATTATTAATGGCTCCCCGTCACGGCCTCCCTCTCTGCATCCCTCGCTCTCTTCAACCATCCTGATCTTCATCCATCCTCGACTGTGTTGCATTTCTTCCTTTCTTACTTTGTTCCTCTTCCTCTGTCATTTCTCCCTCCTCTGCACCAATCACCTCTTTTTTTAATCACTTCTTATTCGCCTCCTTTATGTTCTGTCCATACTTCCCCCCCTCGGTTCTCCCCCTCATTTCTGCCTTCTTTTTGACTTCACTGATTTTCCTCCCTCCCATCCATCTGCTGTTCATTACCTCTACCCTCCTTAATCTTAATCACTTTTTCCTCTTTTGCATATCCCTCCCTTCCTTCATTACTTCCTTCACTTGAACCCTTATTGCCTCCTGTTTTCCTGTTGTTTTCTCTTCTGATTTTTCCTTTGTCATTGTAAGGCCAATAGTTAACCTAGCTAGTAAACATACAGTATCTATTTTAGATATTGTATCAAACTTTGACTAAAGTAAAGATCCTCAAACACAGCCCACTATCCAAGTAATTCAATTCCAATCATATTAGACAATTCCAGTAGCGTGGCGTGGGGAAAAAATTAGGGGAAGCCAATAATACGTCCTTTCTTTTGGGTCGGGGTGTGTGGTGGTCAATGTAATAACGTAACCAGATGAGTGATTACAGCACCCGGTATCATTTTACACACATTTGTATCATACAGATGCAGGACTTACACACGCCTGTTATCTAACCGACAGGTCCGCACGCACTCTCCAGCCCAAACTCTAATAAGCATTCATTCACAAATAAATCAGGAGACCCTTAACGTTTTACGTCCGATTCGCTCCTTTCCTCTCTGTACACAGCTCCAGTTTGGGCATCGGCCTGTCATCAGATTGTATTTGTTGTTGCTGCTGTAGCGGAAGTTTAGTACAATTATTTTTTATGAAATACTCCAAATCTCCACCCTCCATAATTGCACTTGCTTCAGTTGCTTGCTACTTTCTAACGGCGGTGAGAGTGATGCAGTGACGCTATCTATCTTCTATCGATTAGATTTATGATTCGAAAATTATAAAAGTAGGGTAGACATGTGGATATTACAGGGTTCCCAACTTTGGGTACCTGGCTGGAGTGAGATTTTGATATCATGGGTTTAATTACACATATGCGCACAAAATTACTGCTATCGTGTCAGCAGCGGGACCTTAGCATATACAGTATATAGGATATAATATACAATATATAGAAATACACAAAATTGGACACAGACTATAAAGGGCACAAAGTTTCATTCACTAATGAAAGTCAAACATATGTTTGTTTCGACTGTTTTATTGTGTGCCTGTCGCGATAAGCAATTCATTGATTTATCGTACGATAAATAAAAATGAACTCGATAAATTGCCATTTACATGAGGATGTGACTAGCAGTTCGAAAGGATGTCCTTCAATTCTTATTATATATTATCATTATGTCAGTGGTCTAAAATAGTCATACAACGGTGCCGACAATATTATCGTTTATCGCAATAATTTCCGGGAAAATGTATCCAACAAAAAAATTATCGTGAGAGCTATACATGAAACACACACACACAAACAAATCTACAGACTTACTCCAAACTTCCAAATATATTAATTAACACACTCTCACTCTCATATACTCTTTGACTTTATTTTGGCCTAGTAGAACAATAAGCAGCAGACTTTTACTTTTTATCATTTCTACTGGATCTTAGATCTGCGCATGCGCAATACGGGTCGGCAGTGGCGGCTCCGGAGTATTTTTGTTGGGTAATCTATGGTAGGGCCAGCGCATGGCGCTGGGTAGGGCTATCCCATACAGTGGTGGGGCTCAAGTCAGTATTTGCAATGTAATTACATACACGCCCTCCTTGACAGTGAAACGACACGCGTGAGGTTTAGATTATTTCCCTGTCTCAATCCAAATTGAACTGTATGAAATAAAAAGGCACATTTGTCTTGTAGTAAATAAAAAGGGCGACCTGGAGCCAATCCTGCAATTTCCCCACAGTTGAAAGAGTTGACATGCTGAAAACCCCAGGAGATTTTTTGAAATACTAACATAAAATACACATTATGGTACTCTCTTGAGAAGAAGAAAAATAAATAAATCTATTACTCCACGACATATTTAAAAAAATGAATGCCATTTTAGTTTTTTGTTACTTTGTTCTGAAAGCTGAACCTGCTGCTCCTCACAGAGAGAAGAGGGAAGAGGCTGTGAATTACTTTACATTGTGGATAAGGGTGGATAGCCCCCATTGTTCTGCGTGTCAAAAAGAAAGACAGCCCACACACCTATCAATCATCAAATCGTGGGCTCTTATTTCATTAAATCAACACGTAATGTTGTATCGATGTATATAGAGATGTACTACAGCAAAAGTATTCTCCGTCGGGACTTCGTGCAACAAAACCACGCCGTTATCTTGATTCTGATTGGCCAGAAGACATTATCAAAGATGTTCTATTGAGAAGACGATCACTACGTGACAACAGTTTTCAAAACCGTTTATAGTCTTCGGTATTCTTGTTTTGGCGTGAGAATAGTGTGGGCAGCGTGAGAGCGTGAGATTGAGAGTGAAAGCGTGTGTCACACGCCAGATGCGTGAGAGTTGGCAATCCTGATATTATCCGACTGAACAAAACTTGCATTTATCGTTATCCACTGACCTTATTTCCAGCTATTTTCCTAAATCCTATGGAGAACTCCCATTGCTTTTTTGTCGAGGGAAACCGAGAGCAGCTTACTTCCGGATTTTAGGACGCGTCACTGCAACACTAAGTTGATGCGATTTGATTGGATTGTGAGGCAAGGGAAGCCAGCCACCTCTGGTGGTCATCAACATCTGGTTGATGACGTCCGCTGTATTGAAAACTGTAGTTTCTATAGTTTCCCCACAGCAGCAGACGCACATTCATGACGTCCGCTGGCGCATCATAAACACGTCGGATAGTGAAAGTGCATTCAGATTCTCTAAAGTACTGCAGTCTCTTCTCCTAAGTCCTTTTGAATTCTCCTATCCACTCTCCCTTAACCCCGTGACGTTTCACTCAGAGGTCAATGAATAGGAGATAGGGTTAGAACTTAGGAGCTGATTTTTAAACTATCCGAACGCAACCTAAGGATAGTTTAAAAAGTTCTTTAGAGAATCCGAATGCACTTTCACTATCCGACGTGTTTATGATGCGCCAGCGGACGTCATGAATGTGCGTCTGCTGCTGTGGGGAAACTATGGAAACTACAGTTTTCAATACAGCGGACTACAACATGGATGTTTAATAAGAACGAGGGACTACTGTAAACTCATCTAGAGACTCTGCACCGTGCTCTGATGCTGTTGTTTTATGCTTTATGAACGTGGACAACAGAGAAACAGATTCTTCATGACCAAAGTTGGAATTGAAATAAAAAAGGAAAGTGAAACTTCTGCTCGTCACCCTCTCCCTCCGGTCCACATTAATACAAATGATCCCAATACGTATGATTGCATGAACTATGAAAATATCTTAAAATCAATACAAATGTATTTATTATAAACGTTAGTCTTTAACACTTATCACTGTGTACATCACCATTCAAACATCTTTTAAAAGCTGAACAAACTCCACACAGCTCAGTGAAATGTTGACTTTATTTGATCATTTCAGTAAAAACTAACGTTCATATTTCTCTTTTTGATTATAATACTGATGAACGTTCAAAACAAAGCACTTTGGCAACTTTCCACATACGTTTTTAAAAAGCTTAATAAGCCTCGTAACTTTCATGATATCATTTCTCCGTCATAATCGATTGTTTCCGTGAACGGCCGACTGTTGTGTGACGTCAAATGCTGCGGCTGCAAGGCATTGTGGGGCAGCATTTTCTCCTCTCCTTTTCGGTTAGGGAGGTCTAGTGGTTCCTAAGCTAAAGTAGGTTATAAAGGAAGTTTGAAACCTCCTTTCCTATCATTCTAGAGAATTCGAACGGCACTTATCATGGCTGCCACTGAGGGACTTCCGGTTCATTTCACTCCGTTAGGAAGGTTCCTAAGCTAAATGGACTATTCGACTGCAGCCCCAGATTCGGCTGGCCTCCTCTCGCAACAGTGAGTGCAATCTACTGTTTTACCATAACATCTAGAGGGGCGCTATTTCACTCTTTGTAAAATACTCAATGAGAATGGGGGAGAGACGGGCCGGCAGCAACACACAACAAAGAATTTCCGAAACTAAACAAAGTGTTTTTATTTATTTATTAAAATTATAACTACAATCCGAAAAAACAGGGGAAGCCTGGCTTCCCTTGGCCTCCAGGAGAAAACGCCACTGGACAATTCTACACCCCACGATTAACAGCCAATACTAACATTTAGTAAAAATGCAGGTCTCCTATCATGCAAAATGCACGTTTTGATGTAATGTATACATAAATACGTCAGGGAACTCACAAAGTATCAGAAAACAAAACGTTCTCACTTTTCCCCCCGTACCCACATTTCTAAAAACGGGGGTACAACGGAGCTGATCCAGATATGCTGCAGATATGACGTAATATCGGAAATGTGGGCTGGCTGTACGCCCACGGCCCTATCAGAAACGTTACTATCAGAAGGCTCACCAGCGTCTCTTCTTCTTGAGGAGACTAAAGAAAAATCACCACTCTCCTCAGATTCTGGTAAACTTGTATCGCGGCACCATCGACAGCATCCTGACCTTTGTGTCTGATTTATAAAACATCATAGACACAAAGGTATATCCGTCATTTAACGGTAAGCTATTGAAATTGTGATTCCATAGATGTGTCTCCCATCACCCAAAACGCCTGACTATTCTCTCAACTCAGTATTTACATTCTTTAATTCAAAGAAAATCAGTAATATCTTTAAAAACTACAAGTCCCTTTCTATCAGCTGTGCACCGTTATGGTGTAAATATAACCTGCCAATTGGATCAAATATAAAAGTCACCCGAATTAGTGTTGATACTGCAAGGAGGCGTATTGTGTGAAGAGAAATTGAAGATGTTGTTTAATTGTTGATATATTTATGATCCACGTCACGTATTCAGTTTCAGCAGCAGTTCTTCAAGTTTGTCCAGAAGTCCTCTCATCAGGGCTCTATAAATAAAGAACTACGGCAGATGTGTAATATTTAATGCAGCCGAACCGTGTATTACAATGCCGTTATGTGATGACTTCCAAAGAGAAAAGCAAGAACACTCGGAATAAAGTATTATTTTCTTTTCATTTTAAAGAAGTGTTTTCGGATTTCACATCGCATAAACACCATATCCCAACCTGCATTGCGGCTAAAATATCCAATCACCGAGCTTCAACGATAGCTGAGGATTATGGGTAGTTCGTTGTTTTAGCCTATCAAAACCTCTGAAAAAAGAAATGTGTCTCTCAGAATCAAAAGGGAAAAACCTATGGGAAAAACACAAAAGCATTGTACACAATTTAAACCAATGAATGTTATGTAATTAAAAAGGATAAACTGATGTTTTTTAGTGGATGACTACCAGGCTTGGATTTTTAGGGGCAAGGCCATTTTTAGGGGCAAGGCCATTTGGCCTTTGGTGTCACACATTTTTTCAGCGCGCAAAGGCCACATGCCAGGGCACAAAGGCCATTGAGGAAAAAATTAGGATTTGGAGCTTACAAATAAATAACTTCACTTTCTAATGACAAAAAACAAATCATTTTTTTAATATCAATAATTGTATCATCATATAGGCCTATGCCTCCTTAGTATTACCGTATATAAAATGAAATACTTTAGTTGGAATAATTAGTGTTTGGTATGTTTTCCATCTACTACTTCTCCCATTCACAAATCCGAAATGAAATCTAAAAATCTAAAATTCTATTAATATGTAACAAATATATTCCATTTCAGAGCAGAAGAAACAGCCTTCAAGGGTCAAACTCTGCACATACATCATTCAGCAGTGCACAGTGATGCTCCAACATCCAACTGTATGAACAAGCAATACTTTGAAATGCAAAAGTGTGTGTGTGTGTCTCTTTAATCAACTCCTCCTTTAATAAACTGTTGCTTAAAGACCTTGGACCGGACCTACCGATTTGTATATATCGCAACAAGCTCGTGAAAAAGACAAAACGTATCACGTAGCTGGTACACCAGAAAGGCATGGCTAGCTGGATGCAAACAGGTAAATGCTTGCTCTTCAAACAGCCGGGGAGAGATACGATCTGTTCAGAAACTAGACAAAAGTTAAACAAGTACAAACCACAGACTGTCTCTGTCATGACGAATACAGTTGCTGCTTTAATTCTGTCTTTAGGACGTTGTTGTGAGTGTGGACGGAGCAGCTACAACGTTAGTTTAGCCTGATCGATCCAATCTCCATTCACAAAACGCACATTTTAAAAGGTGTTGCATGCCGTCTTGTCTGCACACTTGTCAAAGCATTAAAGCATGGTTTTTACTAACCGTTATCAGTATTTAGTTACTTCGGCATCATTTTGAAACGTGTATTACAATGAAATCACGGTAACATAGGTTAATTTGGTCGTAGTTGGTTTCCACCACAGTATTTACATGGATATAAGCCCCGCCCCCTCTCCAGCGCGTCCTGTTTGAATGACAGGAGTAAATACAGCTGATAGCCGCGGTGAAAATCCAGCGGTTAGAGAGATGAGAATATTCGCATCGCGTCCGTTGTGAACGCAGCATAATGCAGTTCAGAAACCTGTTCTGACGCTTTTAAAGCAACTTTTAACAGTGCGAGGGGCCCAAAGGCCATGGTGGCCGTAGGACGTACAATTATTTGTGGGGCATAACGGCCAGACCGAGGGGCTACGACGGCCATGGCCGTCATGGCCGCCGTGAAAATCCCACCCTGATGAGTACGGCAGATATCACTGTGAAATCCTTTGACAGTGAGGGGAATACGGTTTTATTATGAAAACTTCGAGACCGGAAATACTGTTTTCACCCCGTGAGGGTTGACGCTAACTTTACATGGACGTTGCTTGAACAATCGACCTATTTGGTCGTATGAGTTGGAGGACTTGTTGCTCAGAGCTAACCTGTACTGGATAGACTGTGTAAAAAAGGAGGATATAAAAAGGCACTCACCTTGTGATAAACCTGCAAGAGAAAAAGCATTTGAGCTCCATACTGTTTCAGAAATAATCCTTGATGTGGTTTGGAACATCATATGGCATTTAATCACGGCAGCATTTAGCTGAGTATCTGCCGGTAGAAATCTCTCTCTTCTCTCTGGAGCTCACAGTGTGCCTGCGTGCTCCAAAGGGGGCAGGGTCAGCATCTACTGACCCAGAATCAGCCCTTCTCTAACAGGGCTGAAATAGAGGGATATGAGGGATGTCTAAAATGCATGATCTGGTTGGTATTTTGAGCAAAACACATCATAGACATGTTTTTTACATATTTGTATATATCTGAGACCTATAATGTATACCTAAAAATAGCATAATAGGACACCTTTAAGTGGCTAACTCAAGGGTCAGCCTCCACTAAATCAAGTGCATTACACTTGCATTCTCTCTAATGGCCAGCAGGGGGCAACTCCACTGATTACAAAAATAAGTCTGGTTGTAAAGAAGTCTATGAAAAAATACCCTACTTCTCAGAGGATAAATTACCTAAGTAAACATTTTACTAATGAGTTTATGGTGTCAAATTGTTGGTTTTATGTTTTCTTTAACAAAGCATGATGTTCATCTTTTAAACTATATTTAAGTAGTAAAAAAGACAGCAAAGCGGGGTCTGCTTTGGGGCAGATCTACCCTGTCATTGTCTGGTCTTGGTGTCTGTGTTTTCGTCCTACTTTCACAGCATGTTTTCAGATGATCAAAGTTAATTATAACATTGTGGTTGCCTTAAAAGATTTACTGTTCAGGATTGTACTTTGCTCCACCGATTACTTCTGGTTCCAAAAAAACAAGATGGTGTTGAACAAGAACAAGTACCAAAGTCCACAAACCAATTGGTGACGTCTCAGTGACTTTGTCCACTTCTTTTACAGTTTTAAACGAGATGGAATTTAAGGCTGTGTTGTTTCGGGTGGTGGACTTGCATGTAGTTCCCATGCTAAAAAATATAAAAAGTAAGAATTGTAACATGTCAGTATTGTGTCCCTAATAAGTGAGAGTGTAACTGTTAAAACATGTGCTTCAGGCTCTGTGGCTCAGCTTTAGGTCCTCCTCCCCCTTCCTGCTATTGGCTGTTGAATGTGGGACCCTGCAGCCAATCACAGTTAATCTCTAGGTTTTAAAGAGCTGCACTTTGGAGGACTACCTGGCCATTTTCTGCTCCCTGCTTGCACCAAAACTGTTGGTTTTCCTTACCATTTTTAACTCCTACAATATGTTGAGTCATAAGCTTTAAATCACATTATCTGAATACCAAACTGAAGATGTAATTGTCCAAAGAAAATCTATTACCTAAAAAGTTCTAATTACATCATCAGTTACATGTGACGAGTGGTGGAAGAAGAACTCAGATTCTTCTGTTCAAATGCTATCTGGCCCAATTCGATGTCAATTATATTAACCTGTTCTACACCGCCCCCCCCCCGATACCGGGGGAAAAACGTGTCATCTGCAGGAAACAGCATCCGAGGGGATCTTAATATTCAATAAACTATGATTGTTTTATATCCATGTAACGGGAAGAAACTCAGCTAACTGATCTTTTTTTATTTATTTTTTTTAAAACCCACAAGCTAACGCTGAGCCTATGAAATGAGCGCCGTTGGGGAGAAAATCAGCAACGTAAACGGTGACGTCATGACACAGCAGCGGCAGCACCAGTCGGGCTCTGGGCGGTGTGAACAAAACGGGGGCTGAAAAGAAGAACTGATTCCGAACCAGAAAAGCTCTAGCACGGAGCTAGAATGGGAACTGCATTGGTGTGAAAGGGGCATAAGCCGTGGACCAATCACAATATAGCCAGCCAGCTAACCAATCAGTGCAGACTGGGAGGCACAAAATACAAATATGAACCTGAAGATGATAAGATAAGATAAGATAAGATGAACATTTATTAATCCCCGAGGGGAAATTCAGCGTAATAGGGCCCCTTTAAAAGAACAGCAATCGCTTATTTCAGGGTACTAATATGTCAAGTCATATCGCGTGGAGAGCAAGTATAGTATTACATTGTTGATGTGCTCAGTGCTGCTAATCCACTCCTCCCTCTGTCCTGCAGCCCGAGAAACAGAAGTTTGTAAACTTCCCGCAAGTCGACAAGAGAGGGAGCGGTGAGGGAGCAGATTGATGGATCGGCGTTTGATGGATTCAGCTGAACAGATGGAACAGCTGCAGAGCCCTGAAGTGGCCGTCCATCCTTAAATTCATGTGAGCAAACCGAGACAGGATTTTTTAATGGGCCTATTCTACAGATTTAGAGCTTGAGCTTCAACTTGTGATGGTTACAAAAATAATTCCGCAGGGCAAAATCGTGTCCAAATGTTATTTGAAATGACAGACCTACTCATTGCAGCCCATAACATATGAGCAAAACTGTTCCTAGCAATAAAGACAGGGATATCCTTTTTCACCGTATTGTAATGGTCTATAACTGCTTGTAACAGTATCTGTCTTGTGCTCAGTGGCGGCTGGTGGAAAATATTTTTGGTGGGGCTGTTGATATAGTGAGTAAACATTTTTTTTTTGGGAGAAATGACACCCTTAAATTAGGACTTCTGGTGATGTAATGGCACGTTTCCAGTGCAGGCGGAGCTCGCTTTAATACTGCGTTCAGACCGGACGCGATGCGAAAGGATTTGTTTATGTGTTTATTGATTTCATTATTTAAAGCATAAACACAACAGATAACAAAACGATGGGTTACGTATTGTAACCCTAGTTATATAAGCACTAGTTGTGCCCTTGAGTAAGGCACTTAGCCCTTAGTTACTCCACGGAATGTCCCTGTAATCGATCATTATAAGTCGCTTTGGATAAAAGCGTCAGCTAAATTAATGTAATGTGATTAGTAAAATATGCATGATAAATAAATAAAAAGTTAACTCGGTGAAAAAAGGTAAGATACACTTTTAAAACTTGTCTTTGCTGCTACCTCAAAGAGGAGCAGGGGGAGAGGAGGCAGGGGGGAGAGGCTGATTCAGGAGCACAGACACACTCACAACTATAAATGAACCAAAAATAAATTAATAAACAAGTTTCAGTGTTTTTTTCATATTGGAAATGGTATGTTATTGGTTATGGCCATGATTTTATGATTATTGAAATGTATACAGTTCTGTTTAGTAGGTGTTTCCATAGATCTAGTCTCTTTATTTACCCCTCAAAATGCACCAGATTGATGCATTTTGAGGGGAAAATAAAAATAAACTCCAAAAATAAAATCTTCCCTAGAGGATTTGAGGTCGACCCCCACTAAAAATCGCATGGATAGGTTCCTAAATACAATTATAAATACATTTATTTTTATAAATAGTAACTATTTCCATATGTTCATGTGTGGGAAGTAGATTTAAACTATAGGGCTATCATTATGGGCCCTGCCTGTACCTGTTCGCTCTGCCATCGCGTGAAGGGTCTGCTAACAAGCGACCAACAGAAAGGTTAATGTTAATGTTGTTGCACGTCACCTCAATAAATAAACATGTTGAACCTCTTTTTTGAGGTTTCAGGCTCGAAAATACCACTAACACAACAAAGACTATATCTTCACTTCTAAAAGGGGTAAATTAATAATCTTTTCTCTCAAAGCAAGGTTACATCTGTGAGTTGGATGTCGAAGTGTCAGAATCAATATAGGTGTTTATATTTTTAAATAAATTCAGATGGAACATAGTAAAAACATGTAAATTCTAATGTCCGCCTAAAAAAAACCCATTACTTATAGTGAAAACCACCCTTGAATGATGGGTTAGTAGACTAAAAGCTTTAGGAATCCAAACTATAACATATAATAAATACCCTGTATCAAGATTGATGCAAAACAAGTGAAATTTGACCTTTTTAGACAGATTTAGAAAAATAAAGTCCAGGCGGACTCACTTCTGGGTAATTTGGGAACCATCAGTTCCATTTGAACCTTTTCACTGTAAAAATCATTTTATTACTTTGAATTATCACTATAGGTATTCATTCCATCCAAATACAACTGTTGTGAAAAAAAAAAAAATAAAAAAAAAAATAAAAACATACTCTGTTATCCTAACGTCATTTGCAGGAAACATACTCTGTTTCCTGCAAATGACGCGAAATCGCGTCATTTGCAGGAAACAACGTCTAAGGAACCTTAATATTTAATAAACTATGAATATTTTATATCCATATAACGGGAAAAAACTAATTTAACTGATCTTTTTCATTTATTTTTTCAAAAAAAACAGTGAGCCTCTGAATTAGCCCCGAGCGAAAAATGCGAACCTATTACTGCACCGAAAATCACTCCTAGCTCCCTTATTACTTATCCTAGCTGCACATCCAACACATCGTTTATGATCGCAAGAGACACGGATCTAACGGTGCCCACCTTAATACTGAAAGATACAACTCGCGACGTTATCAACAAAACTACATCAAAACAAGTGGCGCTAGGTACTAACATGCGCTAGGATAATGGCTTACCTTCCTCTTTGTCTGGTCTAAACTGGTCTTCAATGTCATTAAACGATAAAAACGTATGTGTTATCCATAGTTTATATCCAATGGGGCTGTGTCCCCTTTGAAATGTTCTGATAATCCATAAGCAATAAAACTGCAATTCCGTTATCTGCTGTCCGCTCTGTGCTCCGTGCGCTCTGGGTCCCGGCAATTCCTGCTTCCTGCTTCCTTCCGTAGTAAACAATAAATGAAGTCGGCTGCGCAATGTACTTAAACTGGCTGGCATTCTTTATACTTTACGCAGGACTATATCTCTGGAACCCATTGGTCGATTCGTGTGATTTACACCTTTTTCTTAACCATCAGAACCAATAGAATCGATGGGCAGTTCCCAATCCACGTAAACATTACCATAGCGGACGTAATAGAGAAGCGAACAAAGCATATCTGAAAGTACAAGCCTGGACGACAAAACTTTATACCCAGTATATTGCCATAAATATGATGATGGATTATCAGTCAAAATTTCTACGTGACACAAAGACATTGGATTAACTTTGAGCGGCGTTTTTATTCCGGTGAACACAACTTTTGATCTCAAATCAAAAAAGGTAAGACGTAATTATTGTAATATTTTTGAAACCGGATGTTGTTTAATTTCTCTTTTCTGGCTGATAGCTCCAGGAATTCGGGGTCTTACAGTGATGACATTACATGTGTGGAATCTGTGGAGTCTCAGCTTCTATCGGATATCTTGTGTGTGCAGTTAGGATAAGTAATAAGGGCATTTCTACCGTGAGTGCTGTGCAAAAGTCCGTTAGCATTAGTTAGCATTTTTGTTTTTCGCTCCATGCTAATTCAAAGGCTTGGTATTACTCTTGTGTTTCTTTTAGCTAAACATGGTTCACATTGTCAGTTAGCTGAGTTTCTTACCGTTAAAAGGGTATGGAACATTAATAGTTTCATAAATGTTCAGAAGCCCTGAGACATAGTCTCGTAAAAAAACGGTGGGAGGGGTCCACTGGGGGGACCCTCGGGCTTAAGATGTTAAAACTTTTTTTTTTTTCTCCGTGAACGCCACCCCCCCCCCGCCCGCTGCCACGACCCGCCCAAGTATATTTCAGATCTGTGGGAAACACTGCCATCGTTATATCTCTCACAGGCTCCGCCCTCTACTGGACTCTATGGGTACAGTGGGTGGAGCCCTGATGGATACACGCCCTGTCGTCTAACAACCCATCACACTGCCCCTCACCGGCATTTTTTGGTTAATAGCCACTGCACTGCAACCTCTCTCGCGAAGGGTGTGCATGGGAAAAATAGTGAGGACGGCTCCCCCTGCCCTAAGGAGCATGGGAAAACACAAGTGATATATGCGGGGGGGGGTCAGATATCTACTGACCCACAAGACAAGGGCTCTAGACTCCCCTCTTCACACCATCGCTGGAACGCCAACCACTTTGGCCTGTAACAGGCTGTGGTGGATCCTGCTCTCGCTGCCTGGATAGTCTGGATAACTTTGTCAGACAATCCCCCCTGTCTCAGCCTGTCCCTCTCAGGAGCCAAGCCTGGAGAGGTTGGCCCAGAGAGGGTAACGCCCCTATTGCACCAGCCCCCTGAGACATCGCCCCCCAGACCTGAGGAACTGCCCAGGGCTGGCCCGCCATCATCTGTGCCCCCCCCCTCAAACCACGGCGCCACACGGCAGTCTGGGGCCACTAGAATGACTGAGAGGTGTTCTCGTCTCACCCTCTCCAGGAGGGGGAGAATGAGGCGCAGCGGTGGAAAGGCGTACAGAGCAGCTTTCTTGGCCATGGCTCGTGTGCAAACGCGTCCACCCCCAAGGGCCCGCCGAGGCATGGAAAACCACAGAGTACAGTGGCTGTTTCGTCGGTTGGCGAACAGGTCCACCTCTGCTCTCCCGAACCGGGCCCAGATCTGCTTCACTACCTCCGGGTGAAGCACCCAATTGCTTGGCAGGGGCCCGCCTCTTGACATGAGGTCGTTCCTCCTCCCGTCCCCGTCCCGGTTGTGGAGGGCTCTCAGAGACAACACAATCTCTGAGGCCCATAACCATAGGTTCTCTGCTGTGGTCAACAAGGCGGCGGAGCGGACTCCGGTCTGCCTGTTGATGTACGCCACTGTGGTGCGGTCGTCGATCCTCACCAGCACATGTTTGCCCTGTATTACAGGTTTGAAGTGCTGGAGGACCAACCATACTTTCCCGCAGCTCTAAGAGGTTGCTGTGTTGAGTCTCTGTCAGAGCCCAGCGAACGAACGCCTATAGCTCTCTCTTAGGCAAGGTCCCCCCCCTTCTGTCACGGATGCGTCAGTGAACACCGTGCTGTAGGAGGTCACTCGCCCCAGCGGAGCTCCCCTCCGGAGATGCACTGGGGACCCCCAGTACCGGAGGTTGCCCACCACTGAGGGGGTTACAGACGTCGTTTGTGCCTCTCGGGATCTAAACGAAGGCCGGCAAACCACCTCTGCAGACGGCGCATATGCAGCAACCCCAGCTGCACCACGGAGTGAGCATGATAGTCAAAGCTGTCACTGTTGCCCCCTGTCACACTCTGTGAACTGCCTGCAGCAGGGACGCCTGTCTGATTTCTGACAGGGTGGCGCGTAGCCCTGCCTGCATCGAGCACCATCCCCAGATACTGCATCTGCTGGTGAGGTATGGGATTGCTCCTCTTCCAATTGACCGCAAAACCCAATTTGGTTAGGTGTAGGATCAATTGGGCTGTGTGAAACATTGCCCATTCCCTGGACCTGGCCATGACTATGAGGTCGTACAGATAAAAGAGACCCTCATGCCTGGCCACGCAGCGGCTGAAGCGCTGTGGCCACACATTTGCTGAATGTGCGTGGGGATAGGGAGTAGCCGAACGGTAGCCTGTTGTACACGTAGGCTACCCCCTGGAAGGCAAAACGCAAATACTTTCTGTGCCTTGGGAGCAATCTCGACATGAAAGTAAGTGTCCTTCAGGTCGATGGTTGTGAACCAATCGCCTGGCTGTATCAGTTATAATAACTGCTTTACAGTTAACATCTGGAATTTTATGCAGCCGATGTGCCGATTTAGGCTGCGGAGATCTAGGATGGGTCTAAATTCTCCTGTCTTCTTGGGAACCAGGAAGTACATAGCATAAAGACCCCTCTCCCTGTGCTGGGGGTGCACAACAGACACCACTTGTTTTTGTAACAGGGTCTGAATCTCTGCTGAAAGAAAACCCACCTCCTGGGAAGGTAGATTTGTCTCTCTTACACCTTTGAACAGAGGAGGGATGCTGCAAAACTGAAGTGTATAACCCAGTTTCAGCGTCCTGTCCATCCACTCTGTTAATACATAGCTGTGCTTCCATTCCGCATAACATTGTGTTATGGGACGAGCACCAGCTAGAGGGGCCACAACTAAGAAGCTGTAGTACTCCCTGGTGGCCCACTCCGCCGCAAAAACTCCCCATGAAGGGAAGTTCTACACATGGGGGGGCTGACACAGAAAGAGCCTCCGATTTTTCTACTGAGGTCCCCTGAACGCACCGCGGCACGCTCTCGTTTCCCTCAAACGGAAAAATGCATTACCCGCAGTTTTTACGCTAAGTGCTGTGTGCCTCCTGACATCACACGCCGGCCATAATGCCCCTGTACCCGCAGAGCGCTCTGATAGCACTTCCTGCGGTTTATTACCCTCACCTGCGCATGCCCACTAGCTGCTTCCTTTACTGGAGTTACAACTGGGGCAGCGAGTGGGGAATCAGTAGCCTACAGTTAACATTATGTGGAAGTGTGGAATTGTTGAAATAAATTACATTTAGACTGGGATAAATGCAATCATCTTTTTATTGAAAAGTATGCCTCACATTACTTGCATTAAAGAGTCCCACCGGGACGCTTCCTCCCACCGCCAGTCAGCTCCGGGAGGGACGGCGCACACCACTCCGAAGCTCTCTGCTGAGGTGGGGCCGGAACCGAATTCAAAAATGTTATAGAGAATACAGATAAATATAAATAAGAACATCTGGATTCAAAGTGATGACAAAACTTACAGAACAAAACATGATAAAGCAAAAATAATAATAAAAAAAAAGAAGAACATTTTATTTTGAACTGTTTAAGTATTTGTGTATGTGGTATGTGCTTATGTTGGTGTTTTGATTTGTACTCCTGCATTGACTCCTAATCAATAGTAATGCTAAAGAGTCACTATCAGTGCAACAAAACAATATAGTATACAACAAGAATGCAGAGATGGTTAAAACATATGGAAAAGCAGTTACAAAAAGGTGGATAAATGGTCTTGTAGGAGCTTTTTTTACCCTTCCATCCACTACATTTGACAACAATTCCATTAAAAGGCTTTATAGGTCATATGCGCAATAGCTGCCGGGTACGTGTACTCAACATATATTAATACCTAAAACATAACATAAAGAAAAAATACTAAAATAAATGCAATAGAAAATTGGTGCAAGTAAGTTGCAGGAACAACAATATATACAAGATAAAACAGAGTTTACATTTGAACACTCTACTGCATAATAATTAGAATGGAGTAGGAATGAGTCCTAAAACTGGAAATGAGTCAGCATTTTTTTGGTTCCCTCGTCTCAAAGTCAACTGTTTTTTGAATCAATGTCCAAAGTTAGTCAATATCATAGAAACAGCGGTTGCTAACAAGTGAATAAATGAGACGATTAAACATCATCACGGCTAACATTAGCCGCTGTTAGCGTAGCGGTGGTAACGTGAATCTTGTGACTGTAGTTTGATTATAGCACCATCTCGTTTTCGGGACCCCCTTGAAAACAAGATGGTGCATCTCAAGGGGTTTATCCCAATAAATAAAATGTCTATAACAGCATAACATTAGCTTTGAACTTCTTGCGATTGCAGTTCCAATGTGGTTAGATGCCTGACATAAGGACTGTGGTTAACACTAGCTTACAAGATTGTTTTGTTCTCCGACCAAATATGTCAGTAAATGCTCGACTTGTGAATGTCCGACTTGTGAATGTGTCATAAAAACAGCGGATGCTACATAAACTTATAAACATCATCACATGACACAAGTTTGCCTGGTTGTGTGCATCACCACCACCCAGACGATGTAGTTGGTTTATAGCTCAGCATTAGCTTTTTACTCCTGCCGATAAATGGTAATTGTGGTATTAATATTTGGAGATTATCCTGCTGAACAAAACATCTATGTACCATAAACGTTTGTTTGCTAAAGAGTTTATTTTTTGCAACATTCAGAAGTCCAATGGTAAAATGTCATTGCTTTGTATGTAGGGAGCCATGTGGTAATTTCCAGGTTGACCTAAAAAAAACATGTCATTAGTGCACCACTCTATACTGTAAAATAAAATAAAAACTGTAAAATATTTTTGGAATAATTTATAAAGAATTATTGCACAGAGCTTGTTGTCTCGTGTCTCTTCCACAGATTGAAGGAGGGGGCAGCATCCAGATGAAGAAGGAGTACAAAGCCCATGTGTCCTTCACCAACACATGCAGCAGTAGTGTGAATGGAGCCGTGCTGACAGTAGAGGGGTCTGGCCTGCTGCAGGGCAAACAGGAAGCCAGGTGAGTCTGACACAAGGGCCTCACAATAAATCATTTTGTGCCAAAGAACAGGTGTCGTTAAAAAGAAACCTTGTTACCTTGGAGGGTTAGACATGTCCTTCCTTTATCTGTGAGTTGGATGAAGGGTTGGTCTGTAGTGTCAATGTCTGAGAATGCTGTCAGATCACTTTGTGCAGAAGGATAACATCTGAACGTGTTTCTAAAGTATGGACCTGTCATCCTCGTTAAATGCAATAATATATATGCATGCAATGATCCCCTCCTGACTTTCTAACCATTATTCAAATTCAAAGTACAATGTTCTTCATTGGCAAAGCAGGTAACGATTTAAATCTAATTAAAAAAACTACATTTTTTAAGAGCATTATAATCTATGGCAATAGAAACTAATTATAAAATTGACATTTACTTAAAAACACTTAAAAAGCCAAAAACATACAAACTACAACAAGCTAAAATAAATAATAACTGTTGAGAAATACAAGATTAAAAACACTTAATAATTAAATGCAATGATGAGGCTTCAGACAGAGGGTGAAAAGAGTTTTTCCCGGGTCGCCGAGGGTGCTGGCGTTGTTTGTTCGCTGCTCCTCCGCCCCAAATATTTTTCTTTAGTCCAGATCAGAACCTCTCCTGTCTGGCTCTCTACTTTTGAAACGTCAGTCATTAGCAAAATAGCAGCATCTCTATCTCGAATCGACACAGATATTTGTGTTGTAATCTCCCACCTGCTGGCTCTTTCCTGCTCACCGGTCCCTAGCCCGCTAGCTAGCTAGCATTATCGGACCTAGCAGGCTGCTACCTAGATGCTCCTCGGCTCCCTGAAGTCTGCTGAGCTAACATTTCTGTCTCCACCCAACTCCACCCTAACTCCGCGGCTCGTGTGGGTCTTCCCATCCCGCTGCGATCAGCCGGCTTCCCCGCTGACATCGTCTCTCCCTGCTGCCTACAGCCGGTGGCTATCAAGCTAGCTAACCAGCTAGTAGGCTGGTCACCCGGCGCCCACTCTGCACCAGGCTGTCAGCACCTCCTACGATTTTCCTCTGGAAACCACTGGAATTATTCTCCTGATATGCTGTGGATTATAATTCTCATTTTATCTGGACTCACACCGCTCCTTCTTCCACGGTCATCCGGCTCCTGGTCTCTGCTGCCCGGGTCCCCAGCATTAGCTAGCTCCGTCTAGCTCCACTTCACTGGATCATGCCGCCGCTCTACTCCTTGTCAGATCTCCACTCCTTTAATAACCGCCTGCGTCCGGACTGCATGGACATCCTCGCAGATAATGAAATACTCTCCGCAAACGCCGTCCTCCACACAGAGGCTCTGACCGTACGTTTTTATTTCATTCCACGTCTCCACACTCCATCCCGTCCATTCGGTCCTGTCACACGCCCACACTACGCCATCACAACAAACAACACGTGAATCTGACCAATCTCCTTCCACTCCCCCGGTCCACACACCCCCCCCCCCAATGCAACGTCACCTCCGAGCAGCCCTGCTCAACACACACGCGCCATCCACAATAAAAGCCACATTCTAAATTCTAAATGAACCAAAAAATGTCTCTTTCATACAACTCCGCCCCTGGTATAACCCCCGAACTCCGCCAATGAAATCAAGGAAACGTCAATTTGAAACGCCAACACAAGAAAAAACCACACTAACAGTCCCATCTTCAAATCTACAAAGACTATCTCCAGCAGTACAGTAACGCATTCAAAAGCAGCCCGGTCTAATTACTACTCACAACTCATTCAGTCTGGCTCCAGCTACCCCAAGCGTCTGTTCTCCACCATCAGCAAACTTCTCAAACCCTGTGACAACGCACCCTCATCCTTCAACACCGAACAGTGCAACTCCTTCCTCTCGTTTTTCCAAACCAAAATCAGCAACATTTACAGCAATCTGACACCCTCATCAGCACCCCCCATCTTCCCTCCTGGCTCCCCCCCCCTTCACCTCACAGCCCCTGTCCCACTTCTCTCCCTGTGACCCCCATGCAACTGTCCGACTTCAATGACTGGAATTAACTCCACCTGCACACTTGACCCAATGCCCTCCAAATTTGTTAAGAGAGCCTCCCTGCCATCTCCCAACTCATCGCCACCATCATTAACTCCTCCCTCAGATCTGGATCAGTTCCCCCCTCTCTCAAACTGGCTGCTGTCAACACCCATTCTCAAAAGACCTGGACTCACACCTGACATCATGTCCAACTTCCGGCCCATCTCCCCTTTCTGTCAAAAATACTTGAACGTGTCGTTGCCTCACACTTAAAGCCCACCTCAGCTCCAATGATCGCTTTGAGCCATTCAATCCGGTTTTCCGATCAAAACACAGCACCGAAACAGCTCTTCTCAAAATCACAAATGACCTCCTCCTCTCCTCTGACTCCGGCAACCTTAACATCCTCATCCTCCTCGACCTCACCACAGCATTCAACACCATCAACACCACGCCATCCTGCTGTCCCTCCTCGAATCATCACTCAACATCACCGACACTGCACTCTCCCTGGCTGAAATCCTACCTCACCGACAGACATCAGTTTATCACATCAACAAGTGTACCTCCTCCACTGCTCCTCTGTCCCAAGGTGTCCCCCAGGGTTCGGTGCGTGGCCCCCCTCCTCTTCATCTCTACATGCTCCCCTTGGCAAAATATTCGTCGCCACAACCTTCAATTTCACTGCTACGCCGATGACATCCAACTTTATATCTCAACAAAAACCATCACCCCCACAACACACTCCACTCTCACCAACTGTCTCTCAGAAATAAAAGCATGGATGCAAAACAAACTATCTCCACTGAACAGTGCCAAATCAGACTCATCATCATCGGCCCCCCGTCCCGTATCAAAGACATCAGAATTTCAACTTCACCATTGACAGCCACACTTTATCTCTCCTCTCCCCCCCTCAACATCCGCAACCTCGGAGTCATCTTCGACAGTCAGCTCAAATTCAACCACCACATAAATCACATCACCAGGACCGCCCTTTTTCCACCCTCAAAAACATTGCCCGTCTCCGCCCATCACTCTCCTCCTCTGCTGCTGAAACCCTGATTCATGCATTCATCACTTCAACGACTCGACTACTGCAATAGCATCCTCTACGGCATACCATCCAACCTAATCAATAAACTCCAACATATCCAGTACTCTGCTGCCCGCCTCCTCACCCACAACCCGCTCCGAGACCCACATCACTCCCGTCCTCCAGAACCTCCACTGGCTCCCCCCGTCCGTCAAAGAATCAACTTCAAAGTCCTCCTCATTACTCACAAGCCCTCAACAATCAGGCCCCCCCCTACCTCACAGACTTGCTGCACCACCACGCCCCTTCCCGCTGCCTCCGCTCATCAGAAGCCAACCTCCTATCCATCGCCACCCGCACCAACCACCTGACCCTGGGGGGACAGAGCCTTCTCCGTCGCTGCCCCCCTCCCTCTGGAACTCACTCCCCTCCAACCCATCAGAGACTGCACTGACCTCACCCCATCCTCAAAAGACTTACAAAAACTCACCTCTTCAATCTGGCTTTTAATGTGTGATTGTTTTGTATTATTTGACTTTAAACTTTAACTATATATTTATTTGTTGTTCCTTCCTTTTCCCTTCACTATATCTGTAAAGCGTCTTTGAGCACCTGTAAAAGCGCTAACAAATTAAAAATATTATTATTATTATTATTATTAAGAGGTGCTCCAGCACAGAGAGTATGTGAAAAATAAAGACCTTTTTGAACATTAAAGCATGGAAACATGTCACTATGGAACACGACGTGCAAATATGAATCTGAAAAGGAGAAAAATAGTGCCCCTTTATGTTCAAATACACACATTAAAAACAAACTGGACCTATACACATTAGGCCCAATTTACACATACATTATTGTGCTATAAAAGAAAAACATGACAAAATAAAACAGAACAAAAGCAATGTTACCTTCCTGTAGGGACATTTTCAAATGTGTGTCAGCGGTAATGAACACAGCAGAAACAAAGAAATGTGGGTTTGCAATACTTTCTTAGTCTATTTGCTCCATGCGGGGGCTTGAATCGGAGACCATCTCAACCCAAGCCAACCCATGCTGACTGTGGCATGTGAGCATTATTCAAATTCACATGTTCTGCTTAGCCTTTATTAGAGGAATTTCATTTTGCAGTGATCGCTTTTACCTCTCACCTGTTTCTGATGTTTAAATTCCTCCTGATGGCAAATTTGAGAAATGCCTTACAGGAATGTAACACTGGTTATGTTCTCTTTTCTTTTGATATGTTTTTCTGACAAAGCTGCAACTGCATTTAGTTGTGCAATCCCATTGTGCAGAATGAAAATAACGGATCCATGAAACCTTTTATTTTTTAGACAATCTGTTTTCTCTGGGTTCTCTGTCAGTGTCACTAGTTCATTATGTTATAAGTCTTTGCAATGTATAATCAATAACACATTTTAATATCCATTTGTCTTTATTTGTTTGTTTGTTTTAATCCATTGTAGGTTAAGATTTAATCTCATGTTTCTCTCCCAGACAGGAATAAGATTGCTAAAAAGAGAAGATAATTCAGCAGTCATGTAGAGGGATGACTGTAAGAGGGATCATTGTGCTTTGGCATTGGTTTTATTCGCTTGAAGGGGCCCTAAATGTTCATATTTGTAATTGTTGCCTCTACTGTGACATGTCTCCATGCTTTAATGTTCAAAAACTCTTTATTTTTCTCATACTGCCTGTGCTGCAGCACCTCTTTTCACCCTCTGTCTGAAACCAGAGCCCAGTCTGCTCTGATTGGTTAGCTGGCCGGCTCTGTTGTGATTGGTCAACTGCTTAGAGATGTCCCACCCCTCAGCCTATCACGTACAATGTGTTTGGAGTCCTGGCCAATAGAAGCGCAAGTGTGACAAAGTGATGTCACTATGTTACGGAAGTAAAAAGAGGAGTCCAATGGAGGAGTCTCAGGCAGAGGGGGAGTATGTGGGAGAGAAACTCCCTCTGGAGGGAACACAGGGATTTTAGCCTTTGCAGACCATTTACATGCACTAAAATCTATATATAGAGCACTACAGGAAAGAGATAACCCCAAAAAGCATAATAGGGCCCATTTAATATTCTCCATACCTGGTAAAAGATGTCTTGAATAACTTGAAGTATAAATCAACACTCATCGCCGACACACACACAGAACTATTTGGATCGTTTTTGGCTATCTCACAACAACAATTGATCTCTGTTTCATGGCTGCTCTGATCATATTCTAAGCGGGTCCTTGTGTGTGTTGAAATGGGGAAAGATTACAGTTTTTTCTCTCTCTGTTAGGATGGCTATCCTGAAGCAGACGAGAAGATAGAGAAGACAGTGACTATCATGGCCGCTGGCCCCGGCACTAAACTGCTGAAGGCGACTTTCTCACACAGTAACAGCCCCAAAGCCATTTCCAGAACCTTCCACAAAGTCACCGTCGTGAGTGCATGACACTCATGAGTCCATCCTCCAGAAAAGCTCCAGGAAATTATTTTCTTTGCAGTAAGACCTGGACAGTGACTTTGTTTTATTGTTAAAATGTTGTGTTTTGGTAGTCTCACATTCATTGATCCATTCTAAATAATCGACATACACTATATTCTGTAACGGTGATCGGGTACATCAAAGTCAAAGAACAATATTTCTGTATTCTATCATACATGGTTTGATCATTTAAAAAAATATCCAACAGGTTTACATACATGTACCATACTATACACAAAAATGTTTTATATATATGATAATATGAATATATCATAGTATTTAGTACTTGTCTTCTTTACCTTTCTTTTGGAGTTGCATACATACATTTCCATCAGTAAACTCAACCAGCTGATTGTCTCAGAATGTCAGGCAAAACGAAATGTCTCTAATATGATTGGTAGCAACCACGCCTATAGAGAAAAATCACTTATTAAGTAGCCAGTTTTCAAAAAAGATCTGATGACAGCATTATGAGTATGTCTTCACACTAGGGCTGTGCAATTAATCGTATTTTAATCGCGATTACGATTATGGTTTGCGACGATTATGAAAACCGCATAATTGACAAAATACGATTATTTAGCTGGGTGCGCTTTCGCCCCTCCCTAAAAGCCCACTCGGCCACGTGGGAGTGACATGTGTGTTGTGAGTGTTCAGCACGAGCGAAGATGTCAGAACAAGAGCAGCAACTCGTTAAAAGAAGGGTAAAACTATTTCCACTATTTGGAAGTACTTTGGCTTTCAGGAGACGTGGAGCAAAACAAAGTACAGTGCAGGATTTGTTACCAGGTTGTGTTGGCACCCACACGCCAACACAACCAATCTCTTAATCATCTGAAATACAACCACAAAGTGCAATACGACCGGGCAATAATACAACAAAAAGCAGATGCCCTCTCGACTTCATCCACCACATCATCGATTCAGGACGCATTGTACAGAGCAACGGCCTACGCGACGAGCTCGCAGAGACACAGAGATATTACAGGTGCCATTACATTTCACATCGCTAAAGATATGTGCCCAGTTAGCACTGTTAGCAACCAGGGCTTTAAGCAACTTGTCAACACGTTGGACAAGCGTTATGCGATGCCGTCTCGGTATTATTTCAGGCAGGTCTGCGCTGCCTCCGCTATATGACAAATGCCGTGTGGAAGTTGAGAGAGATGTGGCTTCAGCTGACTACTTTGCCACCACAACGGACCTATGGTCTATCCCAGGGGTGCACAACTAGTCGATCGCGAGATGTGTCTAAAAATAGAACAACAATATTCTGTTTTATCGTTAATGTCCTGGAACATAATCTTCCTGTGCCAGAATAATGCACTTGAACGCATCAAAGCTTTGTGATTGGCCGGCGTCACCCCATGTGTCGGGGCGTGACTGTGGGTCTTCAGTACAGGTGGCAATATTGTCACCTGCCTGCGCTCATCTCTGAAACCAGACCATGTAAACAGGCTGGTGTTTCTTGCAAAAAATCTTTAAGAGATGACATGAGCAGCCTTACCAGCATTTGCCATGGTGGCCAACATTTTTTTATTTGGTCTTAAATTGTAGTTCAACATTTATTTCCTGTTACTTCTGGACCATGACGGTTGGCCAGCCTTCAATGTTTAACTGAGTGGAATATGTTGAATATGTTTTACCAAAATGTTGGCTATATGTTAAGGAGTTTTCAGTAGGTTGTGACAGCATCATATTTGATTTCATTTATTTTTTATTTATCATATTAATAATATATGTTTAGTATGGTTTTGGAAGTGCGCTCCAACATTCTTGTTTATTGGTAAAATATTATTTGTTTTAAAGTTCAATAAATGGTCAATGAATAATCGTCAAAATAATCGTGATATCAATTATTGACCCAAATATCGTGATTATGATTTTTGACATAATCGCACAGCCCTACTTCACACTGATGGTTCATATATAAAGAATACATACTGTATACTTTTCATTTCATGATTATAAAGAAGGGGCCTTATGTGACTTATGATTAAATAGTTATCACAAAGATCGGAGATAATGCCATGAATCCTTACCCTCTACTAGTGAGTCAGATCATGGGACACTTAGTTGCCTTTAACTTCCTGTCTTGGTGCTCAGTGTGAGTTCAAGTCTTTTAGGCGCATTCACACCGCAGTACTTTTCCCACAAAGGTTCATGCGAACTTAGTTCATGAGAACTCTTTAGTTCGCATGAACTAAGTACAGATCGCGTTCACACCGGAAAAAGTCCCTGGGGGTGGATTAGGCAAATGAAGCCGCAGACGTCACTTCTTCTTCTTCTGCTTTGGGTTTGCTGGCAGGCTACAAACAACTTCACGGCGTATACTGCCGCCCACAGTCCCCGGCCGGAAGTCCCCGGAGTTGGGGACTGGCTTCAGTAGAAGCTGCTGGGACTCCCAGCAGCTTCTACTGAAGCCTTCCGAGTAAATCGCCAGAACGCCGACACCTCCTCATCTCCACCGCTCCCATGTTTTATTTTGTGTTGCCATAAGTTAGTCTCTCTGCGTTTCTGCGCTGGGCTAATGCTAATGCTAATAATGCTAATGCGAGGATAATAAAATGGCGGCTTCACAAAACTTTTTGGGAGTATTACGGGGCGTGGTTTGCAATCCGCCCAGCCAATCAGAAATATAGCTCTTTTCTCACAAAAGAGCCGCTCGAAAGTCCCTGCTCTCTAGCAGGGACTTTCGAGGGGGTAAAAAGGTTCACATGAACTAATTTTAGTACCGGCTCTTTTTGGTGTGAACGCGATAAAAGAGTTCTCATGAACTAAGTTCGCATGAACCTTTGTGGGAAAAGTACCGCAGTGTGAATGCGCCTTTTGAGTTTCCTCACAAGGAAAGGTTTGACAGTTAAGACAGAAAAGCTTGAACAAATAAATTATTCATTAGAAAAAGAAATGTGTATACATTCAAACACACTGCCTAGTTTACTACTGATACATAAAAAAAGAAAGTCTAGCAGATCAAATAGTAACTGGAAGATGGGACTGCACGATTATTTTGACTGATGTTTCAATTAGATATTGGAGAGATTCATCATAATTGAATGATTAAAAAACACATATAATACATGCTCATTGCGTGATTTTCCTTTTCAAGAGGATCTGTGCCAAACTAAAGGCTTTTTTGGGTCTGTAGAATACAATTTGTAGGCCGGTACTTCTCTGCTGCTTAAAAATACTTAAATCATATTGGGATTTGGTTTACACTTTTGATTGAATGTGCAGCCCTTCTGGAAGAGGTACCAATACAGAAAATGCTCGATTTCCCTTTGACCTACTTCCTGTCAGCCTTGCCAGTCAAGTTTCTCACCATTCATAGAAAAGGGGGGGTGTTGACAGGATCGTGCCTTTGACTTTCTGCGAATGTCACTGAGTTCAAACTTGTAATCATGCATTACATGGGAAATGACAATAGTGAAGCCAGATAGATTGTGTGCTAGATAATAAACGTGTAACTTGTGATTGTCCCTTCACAGGCTGAACTGCATTTCTGTTATTGAGTATCAGCACTAGATGGCAGCATTGGAGTATCTACCAATGAGTCTGTTTTCTCTCTAGAAATCAATGATCTGCTTTCCTACGCTTTTGACTCTGGTTATTTGATCACTTTGCCTTTGTAAAACTATGTCTCAGCTGTCAGAGTTACAGTGCAAAGAGCATACACTTTTTTTTCTATGCACACCAATTGCTTAATGCATCAGTCATTTATTTTTAATTGGCACAATGTCTTAAAACAATTATTTACTTTTTCATTGAAAAATGTTAGTTGCTGTGAACATCGGGAGAGAGAAAGAAATGTTAAAATTCCTATATTTCAGACTTATTTCAGAACTTATCACAGATTATTGTGACAAAATCTTTTGACTTGGACTGATTTGAGTTGAACAGATAATTAAACTCATCAAATTTAGAAAAGGTCCCATCATGCATTGTTTCATAGTTAAAAGCAACCATTAAACACATGCAAATAAGTCAAGGCTGTTTCTCTGTTTTCTAAAACGTTTTTTTGTGTGTTGTGTTTTCACATTATTTTTGACAGATGAAAATGTGGAGCAGAGAAAGCAGGGTAAAAAAAATGCAACAATTGTCCCAAAGCTGGAACCATAATAAATTAAACAATCCTGACGACGATAATGTTTGGTATACATTGATTTTAAATGCTCCTTTGTTAACCTTAGTTTTGTTGTTACATCTTGTTAAATTTCAGGGATAATTGTGGTCAAGATTCATAGTCACCAATGATGACTGTCCCATTGTTTGTTTGTTTATTGGTTGAGTTGTCTGGGACCATGTACAAAATAACATAAATCCCAGATGCGTTGTAGCAGATTATAGCAGTTTTTCTCATTTCCATCTGCAGTCCACATTATTGAACTCGTCTTAAATTCACTTTACTATTTATTTACCCATCTATTTGTCCTTTTGTCTTAGTACTGTCAAATATTGTTGCCAGTTTCTATCATATAAAGTCAAGCTGATCCATTCCTCTTTGGTTCCGTAGTGTTGTCATTGACAAAAAAGCAAATTGATCAGCATATTAAGTGATATAACACCTCTTAAATGTCAGCTTAATTTAGCTAAACTCATATTGTTAGGTGAGCTAAACCCAGTTTAAATGTTTTTCTATAGTGGAGAAGCATTGTTAACTAATATAAGGTCAACTCTATTTGTGTTATATACTTTTCCATACTCTTTCCAAGAGTCTCCTGTATGGTGTACAGACCATTACCAGCAGCTCGAAGACCATTTTGGCCACTGAAAGAGAAGCTACTTTACTGTAGTAATTCCTTCCAGAAATAGGCCCATCAGAAAGCCTGTAAAACTATACTGAGTGAGCGCGGACAAGGGCACTTTACTGCTCACCCTGCACTTTTCCCTGTCAATAGAATGGGCTTATAAATGGGATGATATAGAAGACCTCAGCTCTGTATTTGGGCATTTAATTTCAGGCAGCTCTGAGAAGCTTTCCACTGAGATGCTTTGCGGATGCAGCTTCCTCCACGAGGATTGTTTTGACCTGAAGGATTCCAGGCTGACATGTTTGTACCGAGCAGCTTGTGATCTCACCTCGGTGTCAGGGAGATGGAAGCAGAGGCGTTGGCAGACGGAGACGATAATCAGACTCCACGCTTGCTGATTTTCAGACAAATTAAACGTCAAGGGAAAGCAGGGAGCAGGACCGCTGGGCTGCTTTGAAAAGCTGAGGCTATCATAAATTATTAATGGCTCCCCGTCACGGCCTCCCTCTCTGCATCCCTCGCTCTCTTCAACCATCCTGATCTTCATCCATCCTCGACTGTGTTGCATTTCTTCCTTTCTTACTTTGTTCCTCTTCCTCTGTCATTTCTCCCTCCTCTGCACCAATCACCTCTTTTTTTAATCACTTCTTATTCGCCTCCTTTATGTTCTGTCCATACTTCCCCCCCCTCGGTTCTCCCCCTCATTTCTGCCTTCTTTTTGCCTTCACTGATTTTCCTCCCTCCCATCCATCTGCTGTTCATTACCTCTACCCTCCTTAATCTTAATCACTTTTTCCTCTTTTGCATATCCCTCCCTTCCTTCATTACTTCCTTCACTTGAACCCTTATTGCCTCCTGTTTTCCTGTTGTTTTCTCTTCTGATTTTTCCTTTGTCATTGTAAGGCCAATAGTTAACCTAGCTAGTAAACATACAGTATCTATTTTAGATATTGTATCAAACTTTGACTAAAGTAAAGATCCTCAAACACAGCCCACTATCCAAGTAATTCAATTCCAATCATATTAGACAATTCCAGTAGCGTGGCGTGGGGAAAAAATTAGGGGAAGCCAATAATACGTCCTTTCTTTTGGGTCGGGGTGTGTGGTGGTCAATGTAATAACGTAACCAGATGAGTGATTACAGCACCCGGTATCATTTTACACACATTTGTATCATACAGATGCAGGACTTACACACGCCTGTTATCTAACCGACAGGTCCGCACGCACTCTCCAGCCCAAACTCTAATAAGCATTCATTCACAAATAAATCAGGAGACCCTTAACGTTTTACGTCCGATTCGCTCCTTTCCTCTCTGTACACAGCTCCAGTTTGGGCATCGGCCTGTCATCAGATTGTATTTGTTGTTGCTGCTGTAGCGGAAGTTTAGTACAATTATTTTTTATGAAATACTCCAAATCTCCACCCTCCATAATTGCACTTGCTTCAGTTGCTTGCTACTTTCTAACGGCGGTGAGAGTGATGCAGTGACGCTATCTATCTTCTATCGATTAGATTTATGATTCGAAAATTATAAAAGTAGGGTAGACATGTGGATATTACAGGGTTCCCAACTTTGGGTACCTGGCTGGAGTGAGATTTTGATATCATGGGTTTAATTACACATATGCGCACAAAATTACTGCTATCGTGTCAGCAGCGGGACCTTAGCATATACAGTATATAGGATATAATATACAATATATAGAAATACACAAAATTGGACACAGACTATAAAGGGCACAAAGTTTCATTCACTAATGAAAGTCAAACATATGTTTGTTTCGACTGTTTTATTGTGTGCCTGTCGCGATAAGCAATTCATTGATTTATCGTACGATAAATAAAAATGAACTCGATAAATTGCCATTTACATGAGGATGTGACTAGCAGTTCGAAAGGATGTCCTTCAATTCTTATTATATATTATCATTATGTCAGTGGTCTAAAATAGTCATACAACGGTGCCGACAATATTATCGTTTATCGCAATAATTTCCGGGAAAATGTATCCAACAAAAAAATTATCGTGAGAGCTATACATGAAACACACACACACAAACAAATCTACAGACTTACTCCAAACTTCCAAATATATTAATTAACACACTCTCACTCTCATATACTCTTTGACTTTATTTTGGCCTAGTAGAACAATAAGCAGCAGACTTTTACTTTTTATCATTTCTACTGGATCTTAGATCTGCGCATGCGCAATACGGGTCGGCAGTGGCGGCTCCGGAGTATTTTTGTTGGGTAATCTATGGTAGGGCCAGCGCATGGCGCTGGGTAGGGCTATCCCATACAGTGGTGGGGCTCAAGTCAGTATTTGCAATGTAATTACATACACGCCCTCCTTGACAGTGAAACGACACGCGTGAGGTTTAGATTATTTCCCTGTCTCAATCCAAATTGAACTGTATGAAATAAAAAGGCACATTTGTCTCGTAGTAAATAAAAAGGGCGACCTGGAGCCAATCCTGCAATTTCCCCACAGTTGAAAGAGTTGACATGCTGAAAACCCCAGGAGATTTTTTGAAATACTAACATAAAATACACATTATGGTACTCTCTTGAGAAGAAGAAAAATAAATAAATCTATTACTCCACGACATATTTAAAAAAATGAATGCCATTTTAGTTTTTGTTACTTTGTTCTGAAAGCTGAACCTGCTGCTCCTCACAGAGAGAAGAGGGAAGAGGCTGTGAATTACTTTACATTGTGGATAAGGGTGGATAGCCCCCATTGTTCTGCGTGTCAAAAAGAAAGACAGCCCACACACCTATCAATCATCAAATCGTGGGCTCTTATTTCATTAAATCAACACGTAATGTTGTATCGATGTATATAGAGATGTACTACAGCAAAAGTATTCTCCGTCGGGACTTCGTGCAACAAAACCACGCCGTTATCTTGATTCTGATTGGCCAGAAGACATTATCAAAGATGTTCTATTGAGAAGACGATCACTACGTGACAACAGTTTTCAAAACCGTTTATAGTCTTCGGTATTCTTGTTTTGGCGTGAGAATAGTGTGGGCAGCGTGAGAGCGTGAGATTGAGAGTGAAAGCGTGTGTCACACGCCAGATGCGTGAGAGTTGGCAATCCTGATATTATCCGACTGAACAAAACTTGCATTTATCGTTATCCACTGACCTTATTTCCAGCTATTTTCCTAAATCCTATGGAGAACTCCCATTGCTTTTTTGTCGAGGGAAACCGAGAGCAGCTTACTTCCGGATTTTAGGACGCGTCACTGCAACACTAAGTTGATGCGATTTGATTGGATTGTGAGGCAAGGGAAGCCAGCCACCTCTGGTGGTCATCAACATCTGGTTGATGACGTCCGCTGTATTGAAAACTGTAGTTTCTATAGTTTCCCCACAGCAGCAGACGCACATTCATGACGTCCGCTGGCGCATCATAAACACGTCGGATAGTGAAAGTGCATTCAGATTCTCTAAAGTACTGCAGTCTCTTCTCCTAAGTCCTTTTGAATTCTCCTATCCACTCTCCCTTAACCCCGTGACGTTTCACTCAGAGGTCAATGAATAGGAGATAGGGTTAGAACTTAGGAGCTGATTTTTAAACTATCCGAACGCAACCTAAGGATAGTTTAAAAAGTTCTTTAGAGAATCCGAATGCACTTTCACTATCCGACGTGTTTATGATGCGCCAGCGGACGTCATGAATGTGCGTCTGCTGCTGTGGGGAAACTATGGAAACTACAGTTTTCAATACAGCGGACTACAACATGGATGTTTAATAAGAACGAGGGACTACTGTAAACTCATCTAGAGACTCTGCACCGTGCTCTGATGCTGTTGTTTTATGCTTTATGAACGTGGACAACAGAGAAACAGATTCTTCATGACCAAAGTTGGAATTGAAATAAAAAAGGAAAGTGAAACTTCTGCTCGTCACCCTCTCCCTCCGGTCCACATTAATACAAATGATCCCAATACGTATGATTGCATGAACTATGAAAATATCTTAAAATCAATACAAATGTATTTATTATAAACGTTAGTCTTTAACACTTATCACTGTGTACATCACCATTCAAACATCTTTTAAAAGCTGAACAAACTCCACACAGCTCAGTGAAATGTTGACTTTATTTGATCATTTCAGTAAAAACTAACGTTCATATTTCTCTTTTTGATTATAATACTGATGAACGTTCAAAACAAAGCACTTTGGCAACTTTCCACATACGTTTTTAAAAAGCTTAATAAGCCTCGTAACTTTCATGATATCATTTCTCCGTCATAATCGATTGTTTCCGTGAACGGCCGACTGTTGTGTGACGTCAAATGCTGCGGCTGCAAGGCATTGTGGGGCAGCATTTTCTCCTCTCCTTTTCGGTTAGGGAGGTCTAGTGGTTCCTAAGCTAAAGTAGGTTATAAAGGAAGTTTGAAACCTCCTTTCCTATCATTCTAGAGAATTCGAACGGCACTTATCATGGCTGCCACTGAGGGACTTCCGGTTCATTTCACTCCGTTAGGAAGGTTCCTAAGCTAAATGGACTATTCGACTGCAGCCCCAGATTCGGCTGGCCTCCTCTCGCAACAGTGAGTGCAATCTACTGTTTTACCATAACATCTAGAGGGGCGCTATTTCACTCTTTGTAAAATACTCAATGAGAATGGGGGAGAGACGGGCCGGCAGCAACACACAACAAAGAATTTCCGAAACTAAACAAAGTGTTTTTATTTATTTATTAAAATTATAACTACAATCCGAAAAAACAGGGGAAGCCTGGCTTCCCTTGGCCTCCAGGAGAAAACGCCACTGGACAATTCTACACCCCACGATTAACAGCCAATACTAACATTTAGTAAAAATGCAGGTCTCCTATCATGCAAAATGCACGTTTTGATGTAATGTATACATAAATACGTCAGGGAACTCACAAAGTATCAGAAAACAAAACGTTCTCACTTTTCCCCCGTACCCACATTTCTAAAAACGGGGGTACAACGGAGCTGATCCAGATATGCTGCAGATATGACGTAATATCGGAAATGTGGGCTGGCTGTACGCCCACGGCCCTATCAGAAACGTTACTATCAGAAGGCTCACCAGCGTCTCTTCTTCTTGAGGAGACTAAAGAAAAATCACCACTCTCCTCAGATTCTGGTAAACTTGTATCGCGGCACCATCGACAGCATCCTGACCTTTGTGTCTGATTTATAAAACATCATAGACACAAAGGTATATCCGTCATTTAACGGTAAGCTATTGAAATTGTGATTCCATAGATGTGTCTCCCATCACCCAAAACCCCTGACTATTCTCTCAACTCAGTATTTACATTCTTTAATTCAAAGAAAATCAGTAATATCTTTAAAAACTACAAGTCCCTTTCTATCAGCTGTGCACCGTTATGGTGTAAATATAACCTATCTGCCAATTGGATCAAATATAAAAGTCACCCGAATTAGTGTTGATACTGCAAGGAGGCGTATTGTGTGAAGAGAAATTGAAGATGTTGTTTAATTGTTGATATATTTATGATCCACGTCACGTATTCAGTTTCAGCAGCAGTTCTTCAAGTTTGTCCAGAAGTCCTCTCATCAGGGCTCTATAAATAAAGAACTACGGCAGATGTGTAATATTTAATGCAGCCGAACCGTGTATTACAATGCCGTTATGTGATGACTTCCAAAGAGAAAAGCAAGAACACTCGGAATAAAGTATTATTTTCTTTTCATTTTAAAGAAGTGTTTTCGGATTTCACATCGCATAAACACCATATCCCAACCTGCATTGCGGCTAAAATATCCAATCACCGAGCTTCAACGATAGCTGAGGATTATGGATAGTTCGTTGTTTTAGCCTATCAAAACCTCTGAAAAAAGAAATGTGTCTCTCAGAATCAAAAGGGAAAAACCTATGGGAAAAACACAAAAGCATTGTACACAATTTAAACCAATGAATGTTATGTAATTAAAAAGGATAAACTGATGTTTTTTAGTGGATGACTACCAGGCTTGGATTTTTAGGGGCAAGGCCATTTTTAGGGGCAAGGCCATTTGGCCTTTGGTGTCACACATTTTTTCAGCGCGCAAAGGCCACATGCCAGGGCACAAAGGCCATTGAGGAAAAAATTAGGATTTGGAGCTTACAAATAAATAACTTCACTTTCTAATGACAAAAAACAAATCATTTTTTTAATATCAATAATTGTATCATCATATAGGCCTATGCCTCCTTAGTATTACCGTATATAAAATGAAATACTTTAGTTGGAATAATTAGTGTTTGGTATGTTTTCCATCTACTACTTCTCCCATTCACAAATCCGAAATGAAATCTAAAAATCTAAAATTCTATTAATATGTAACAAATATATTCCATTTCAGAGCAGAAGAAACAGCCTTCAAGGGTCAAACTCTGCACATACATCATTCAGCAGTGCACAGTGATGCTCCAACATCCAACTGTATGAACAAGCAATACTTTGAAATGCAAAAGTGTGTGTGTGTGTCTCTTTAATCAACTCCTCCTTTAATAAACTGTTGCTTAAAGACCTTGGACCGGACCTACCGATTTGTATATATCGCAACAAGCTCGTGAAAAAGACAAAACGTATCACGTAGCTGGTACACCAGAAAGGCATGGCTAGCTGGATGCAAACAGGTAAATGCTTGCTCTTCAAACAGCCGGGGAGAGATACGATCTGTTCAGAAACTAGACAAAAGTTAAACAAGTACAAACCACAGACTGTCTCTGTCATGACGAATACAGTTGCTGCTTTAATTCTGTCTTTAGGACGTTGTTGTGAGTGTGGACGGAGCAGCTACAACGTTAGTTTAGCCTGATCGATCCAATCTCCATTCACAAAACGCACATTTTAAAAGGTGTTGCATGCCGTCTTGTCTGCACACTTGTCAAAGCATTAAAGCATGGTTTTTACTAACCGTTATCAGTATTTAGTTACTTCGGCATCATTTTGAAACGTGTATTACAATGAAATCACGGTAACATAGGTTAATTTGGTCGTAGTTGGTTTCCACCACAGTATTTACATGGATATAAGCCCCGCCCCCTCTCCAGCGCGTCCTGTTTGAATGACAGGAGTAAATACAGCTGATAGCCGCGGTGAAAATCCAGCGGTTAGAGAGATGAGAATATTCGCATCGCGTCCGTTGTGAACGCAGCATAATGCAGTTCAGAAACCTGTTCTGACGCTTTTAAAGCAACTTTTAACAGTGCGAGGGGCCCAAAGGCCATGGTGGCCGTAGGACGTACAATTATTTGTGGGGCATAACGGCCAGACCGAGGGGCTACGACGGCCATGGCCGTCATGGCCGCCGTGAAAATCCCACCCTGATGAGTACGGCAGATATCACTGTGAAATCCTTTGACAGTGAGGGGAATACGGTTTTATTATGAAAACTTCGAGACCGGAAATACTGTTTTCACCCCGTGAGGGTTGACGCTAACTTTACATGGACGTTGCTTGAACAATCGACCTATTTGGTCGTATGAGTTGGAGGACTTGTTGCTCAGAGCTAACCTGTACTGGATAGACTGTGTAAAAAAGGAGGATATAAAAAGGCACTCACCTTGTGATAAACCTGCAAGAGAAAAAGCATTTGAGCTCCATACTGTTTCAGAAATAATCCTTGATGTGGTTTGGAACATCATATGGCATTTAATCACGGCAGCATTTAGCTGAGTATCTGCCGGTAGAAATCTCTCTCTTCTCTCTGGAGCTCACAGTGTGCCTGCGTGCTCCAAAGGGGGCAGGGTCAGCATCTACTGACCCAGAATCAGCCCTTCTCTAACAGGGCTGAAATAGAGGGATATGAGGGATGTCTAAAATGCATGATCTGGTTGGTATTTTGAGCAAAACACATCATAGACATGTTTTTTACATATTTGTATATATCTGAGACCTATAATGTATACCTAAAAATAGCATAATAGGACACCTTTAAGTGGCTAACTCAAGGGTCAGCCTCCACTAAATCAAGTGCATTACACTTGCATTCTCTCTAATGGCCAGCAGGGGGCAACTCCACTGATTACAAAAATAAGTCTGGTTGTAAAGAAGTCTATGAAAAAATACCCTACTTCTCAGAGGATAAATTACCTAAGTAAACATTTTACTAATGAGTTTATGGTGTCAAATTGTTGGTTTTATGTTTTCTTTAACAAAGCATGATGTTCATCTTTTAAACTATATTTAAGTAGTAAAAAAGACAGCAAAGCGGGGTCTGCTTTGGGGCAGATCTACCCTGTCATTGTCTGGTCTTGGTGTCTGTGTTTTCGTCCTACTTTCACAGCATGTTTTCAGATGATCAAAGTTAATTATAACATTGTGGTTGCCTTAAAAGATTTACTGTTCAGGATTGTACTTTGCTCCACCGATTACTTCTGGTTCCAAAAAAACAAGATGGTGTTGAACAAGAACAAGTACCAAAGTCCACAAACCAATTGGTGACGTCTCAGTGACTTTGTCCACTTCTTTTACAGTTTTAAACGAGATGGAATTTAAGGCTGTGTCGTTTCGGGTGGTGGACTTGCATGTAGTTCCCATGCTAAAAAATATAAAAAGTAAGAATTGTAACATGTCAGTATTGTGTCCCTAATAAGTGAGAGTGTAACTGTTAAAACATGTGCTTCAGGCTCTGTGGCTCAGCTTTAGGTCCTCCTCCCCCTTCCTGCTATTGGCTGTTGAATGTGGGACCCTGCAGCCAATCACAGTTAATCTCTAGGTTTTTAAAGAGCTGCACCTTTGGAGGACTACCTGGCCATTTTCTGCTCCCTGCTTGCACCAAAACTGTTGGTTTTCCTTACCATTTTTAACTCCTACAATATGTTGAGTCATAAGCTTTAAATCACATTATCTGAATACCAAACTGAAGATGTAATTGTCCAAAGAAAATCTATTACCTAAAAAGTTCTAATTACATCATCAGTTACATGTGACGAGTGGTGGAAGAAGAACTCAGATCTTCTGTTCAAATGCTATCTGGCCCAATTCGATGTCAATTATATTAACCTGTTCTACACCGCCCCCCCCCCCGATACCGGGGGGAAAAACGTGTCATCTGCAGGAAACAGCATCCGAGGGGATCTTAATATTCAATAAACTATGATTGTTTTATATCCATGTAACGGGAAGAAACTCAGCTAACTGATCTTTTTTTTATTTATTTTTTTTAAAACCCACAAAGCTAACGCTGAGCCTATGAATGAGCGCCGTTGGGGAGAAAATCAGCAACGTAAACGGTGACGTCATGACACAGCAGCGGCAGCACCAGTCGGGCTCTGGGCGGTGTGAACAAAACGGGGGCTGAAAAGAAGAACTGATTCCGAACCAGAAAAGCTCTAGCACGGAGCTAGAATGGGAACTGCGTTGGTGTGAAAGGGGCATAAGCCGTGGACCAATCACAATATAGCCAGCCAGCTAACCAATCAGTGCAGACTGGGAGGCACAAAATACAAATATGAACCTGAAGATGATAAGATAAGATAAGATAAGATGAACATTTATTAATCCCCGAGGGGAAATTCAGCGTAATAGGGCCCCTTTAAAAGAACAGCAATCGCTTATTTCAGGGTACTAATATGTCAAGTCATATCGCTGTGGAGAGCAAGTATAGTATTACATTGTTGATGTGCTCAGTGCTGCTAATCCACTCCTCCCTCTGTCCTGCAGCCCGAGAAACAGAAGTTTGTAAACTTCCCGCTGCAAGTCGACAAGAGAGGGAGCGGTGAGGGAGCAGATTGATGGATCGGCGTTTGATGGATTCAGCTGAACAGATGGAACAGCTGCAGAGCCCTGAAGTGGCCGTCCATCCTTAAATTCATGTGAGCAAACCGAGACAGGATTTTTTAATGGGCCTATTCTACAGATTTAGAGCTTGAGCTTCAACTTGTGATGGTTACAAAAATAATTCCGCAGGGCAAAATCGTGTCCAAATGTTATTTGAAATGACAGACCTACTCATTGCAGCCCATAACATATGAGCAAAACTGTTCCTAGCAATAAAGACAGGGATATCCTTTTTCACCGTATTGTAATGGTCTATAACTGCTTGTAACAGTATCTGTCTTGTGCTCAGTGGCGGCTGGTGGAAAATATTTTTGGTGGGGCTGTTGATATAGTGAGTAAACATTTTTTTTTTGGGAGAAATGACACCCTTAAATTAGGACTTCTGGTGATGTAATGGCACGTTTCCAGTGCAGTGCGGAGCTCGCTTTAATACTGCGTTCAGACCGGACGCGATGCGAATATTCGCTTCACTCTAAACGCTCCTATCGCATCGCTCTAGTCGCTCGAGTTTCACCGCGGTTGCCAGCTGTGTTTACTCGCATCATTCAAACAAGACGTGCTGGCTCGGGAGCTACAACTACAACAAAATGAACATATTTTACCGTGATTAAATTGTAATACACGTTTCTAAATGATGCCGACGTACATACTGATACCGGTTAGTAAAAACCATGAATTAATGCTTTGACAAGTCTGCAGACAGACGGCAGGCGAAAAACCTTTTAGAATGCTTGTTTTCTGAATGGAGATTGGGTCGACCAGGCTAAGCTAACGTTGTATATGCTCACTCCACACTCATAACAACGGCCTACAGACATAAATAAACCAGCGACTGTATTCGCCATGACACAAACAGTGCCGAGCCGTGTGGGGCCCGTTTTTGGTTGCGTTTCCACTTGGCCTATTACCGGCTAGCGGGTCCTAATTCAAAGTTTTTCTGGCCCCATAAAATCGTGGTTCTAGGGCCAGGAACAACCAGGCTGAGTCGGGCTGAGTATGCTAAACTAGAGAGAGAATCGCTGGCAAGGGGGCTACAACTACAACAAGATGAACATATTTTACCGTGATTTAATTGTAATACAAGTTTCAAAATGATGCCGAAGTAACAACATACTGATACCGGTTAGTAAAAACCATGAATTAATGCTTTGACAAGTCTGCAGACAGACGGCAGGCGAAAAATCCTTTTAAAATGCGTGTTTTCTAAATGGAGCTCGGCTAAGCTAACGTTATACTGTAAATGCTCCGACCGTCCACACTCACAACAACGGCCTATACAGACATAAATAAACCAGCGACTGTATTCTCCATGACACAGACAGTCTGTGGTTTGTACTTGTTTAACTTTTGTCTAGTTTCTGAACAGATCGTATCTGTCCCCGGCTGTTTGAAGAGCAAGCATGGGAAACAAAAGACAGCATTTACCTGTTTGCATCCAGCTAGCCATGCCTTTCTGGTGTACCAGCTACGTGATACGTTTTGTCTTTTTCACGAGCTTGTTGCGATATATACAAATCGGGTAGGTCCGGTCCAAGGTCTTTAAGCCAGGGTTGCCAACTCTCACGCATCTGGCGTGTGACACACGCTTTCACTCTCAATCTCACGCTCTCACGCTGCCCAAACTATTCTCACGCCAAAAACAAGAATACCGAAGACTATAAACGGTTTAAAAAACTTTTGTCAGGTAGTGATCGTCTTCTCGATAGAACATCTTTGATAATGTCTTCTGGCCAATCAGATTCAAGATAACGGCGTGGTGTTGTTGCAGGAAGTCCCGACGGAGAATACTTTTGCTGTAGAACATCTCTATACGTCGATACAACATTACGTGTTGATAGAAATCAACACGTAATGAAATAAGACCCCACGGTTTGATGATTGATAGGTGTGTGGGCTGTCTTTCATCTAAACCTCACGTGTGGCGTTTCACTGTTAAGGGGAGCGTGTATGTAATTACAATGCAAATACTGACTTCACCCCACCACTGTATGGGTTAGCCCTACCATAGATTACCCAACAAAAATACTCTCTGGCAACTGCCGACCCGTATTGCGCAAGCGCAGATCTAAGATCCAGTAGAAATGATAAAAAGGTAAAAGTCTGCTGCTTAAAATAGAGTGTGTTAATTAATATGTTTGGCAGTTTGGAGTAAGTCTGTAGATTTGTGTGTGTGTGTGTTTCATGTAGCCTATAGGCCTCTCACGATAATTAATTTTGTTGGATACATTTTCCAGGAAATTATTGCGATAAACGATAATATTGTCGGCACCGTTGTATGACCATTTTAGACCCCTGACATAATGATAATATATAATAATAATTGAAGTACATCCTTTCGAACTGCTAGTCACATCCTCATGTAAATGGAAATGTATTGAGTTCATTTTAATTTATCGTACGATAAGTCAATTAATTGCTTATCGCGACAGGCACACAATAAAACAGTGGAAACAAACATGTGTTTGACTTTCATTAGTGAATGAAACTTTGTGCCCTTTATAGTCTGTGTCCAATTTTGTGTATTTGTATATATTGTATATATATCCTATATATATGCTAAGGTCCCGCTGCTGACACGATAGCAGTCATTTAGTGTGCATATGTGTAATTAAACCCATGATATCAAAATCTCACTCCAGCCAGGTACCCAAAGTTGGCAACCCTGCTTTAAGCAACAGTTTATCTCCCAAACTTCTCCTTTCGAAAGGATTGGAGAGTAGCTCTTACACGGAATTGGGTGCGGACCGAGGTCCGGCGACTCCACCTGCACACGAAGCCATTCTCATCCAAATACTGCGTCACCTTGGTCACTCACGAGTCTAAAAAAAAAAACTCACGTCAACGCACGTAAGCAACGTGGGCGCCAACGTGGGCGCCAACGTGGGCGCCAACGTGAGCGCCCTCGTGACCAAAATATATGACGGCGCTGATTGGCTGAAATTATGTTTCGGCGGCACAGTTTACTATTGAGACTTTTGCAACGTGCTGGTTGCTGCTGTTTGGCTCGGGGGCTCCTTGCACGTCGCCCGGTAATGATAAACTAATGCCACGGGCAAGGCCAGGCAGGACACATGGGACTTATCAGTAACTTTAGACGTAACACAATTTTAAACGAGATTTTATTGTAGATTATACATTTTACTGATACCAATTGTATGATATTTACCTTGTTCATTAAAAATAAAAATATAAAATATATATATTTTTTTTAAAAACATTTTTTAATTTAATATTTAAAAAAAAATGTGGGAAGAGGTGGGGTGGTGCCCCTAGCGCCCCTATGGGCCGGCCGCCACTGCTTGTGCTTTATATTCTCACACACACAGTATATACCTCTACCAGCAAGCCCAGCAAGCTGCAATAAAGGCGGCGCTGATAATTATGATAATGAATCTAGCTTCTGTCTGCCGTCTATTGTCACTACGTAATGAGTTTGTCCCGAAGGTCACTGCTGTAATAGCTCATTACCAGCGCTGGCTAATGCTGCTGTGATGTAGCTCACCATTGCCGGAGGGGCATTGGTCACACTGGGCTATTTGTTTGCTGTAGTGCTGAATGGCTGTTTGCCTTGTCTTTCACCGTTGATCAGTGTGGGTTTCATTTCCGCTGAGGAGCAAAGTGGGGCTGGAATGAATAAAAAAAACCTGGAAATGAGTTAGCATTTGACCACTTCCGGTTTCCTTGTCTCAGAGTCAACACCTTTTGAATGTGTTTTTGCTTACAGTAGATTCCTTAATTAAAATCTGTGAAGCTGAAAATATTTTCAATTGTGTTGTCATAAAACATAAAATAATAATCAGTTAATACATGACTGATGAATGTCCGAGGCTTCTATGTCATGAAAAAGGCGGTTGCTAACAAGTGACTAAATAAGACTACTAAACGTTAACCACCTTTAGCTTAGCGGAGTTGAAGCGCATTAGTGTTGTTTGTCATTTTTAATCATACATATGTGTGCCACAGACCTTGTTGTCAGCAATATTCCAAAATCCCAATGCTTTTAGTGGAGAAAGCCCTTGCGATGCTAACTTCTGAGTAGGCCTACAAAAAATATTCATCACTACAATTACTGGTATATGTGGCAGAATTAGTTTTTGTGACAGATTTCAAGGTTCCACTATATGTTACATAAAACACAATGATACAAAATAAATAAAACACAATGATAACAAATTTATAAAACACATTTCAGAAGAATATGTTACGGCAAACAAAACATTTGATAAATGTTAAAGAGAATAGACGACAACAAACAAAAGCTCAGAAAATGTCATCTTTAAATATACATAGTAAACTTTCATATTTAACAATATAAGTAGTTTTAGAAGAACACATTTCAGGGAGAAAAAAAGTATTATTACAGAAAAATGTTACCTTTGAAATGCTGTTGTTGGCACTTAAGGGCCACCATAATCTTGGCCTGTTTCTGTATCCTGTCTGTCTGTCATGCTTGCATGGTTTTAATATGACCACTACTCACTGACACAGCACTGCCTCATTAGCTTAGTGCAGACAGATGTCCGCGGTCACTGCATTTTCCCATAGACGAACTATTAGACTGCTATCGCTGCCTATGGGGCATCCTAATATAAATGAATTGGCCCCTGCAGGTTCTTGTTCAGACACTTGGCAGCCCAACGATCACACATTTTCTCTCTAATGCATGCCTTATTTTGTACCCAGGGACCCATATGACAAATTCATCCTCATTCTGGGACCAACGCTCATGAAAACATATTGATAATTTAACCATGGAAGCATAGGTCACATTAGTTTCCTCATTTTATTCACAGTGACTATAATACTGGGAGTTTAAGAATAAATGTATCTACATAATCCTGTCAGGTACTAAAGTTATAGTACTGGCCTTAAAATGAATCATAGACTTCCTGTTGTTGGATGCCTGCAGGAAAAGTAAAACTTTTAAATAACACAACTTTCATGTGTCAGTAAATCACAATTTGTTTATTCATTAATACAGAGTCAGTTCAATAAATCAATATCTCAGGATACGAAACTAGGTGGTCCATGGCACACTTCTACGTGTAGTTTACGATCATCACAGGGGTTAGAGACTTATTTATTTTTGGGATAAGAGATCATGTTCTTTCGTCTGGCTAATTCAAAATAGACTTAACCCTGTAGCTTTTACCTTGTTCGCTCCCAAGTCTTGTTGTTGAGGCATTGCACATGAAGGCATTGCACATTAAACAATTAATTAAATGTAAATTAACATAGTAAATAACAAAAATAGACAATAACATAAAAAATCAAATCAACAGTGAAAACAAATAACTGTTGCCACAGTTTGCTCAAACCTCTTGATGCTGAATGCAGCTTTGAAGATTGGCCTCCCGCTGTACATGTTGGATCATAGCAATACTATGGACTCCTGCTGTGCATGTTGGATCATAGCAATACTATGGACTCCTGCTGTGCATGATATACACCCTTAAAGGACTCCCAGTGCAGTCCTCATTCTCAATTTCAGATTAGGCAACTGCTGTCCATGGTTCACATTTTAGACCAATGTATTTCTTTACATACTTTTAGTTTTTAACCAACAATCGCGGTCAACAATGTCGATGCATTTTCTTGTCATATTTGTCGAGGTTGCTTCTTTTGTCCTCGCTTCCCTTGGAATAGCTACTTGGACTTTAAGTCATCTGAGGTCGCATTCACACCAGCCTTGTATAGTCCGGTTTAATCGAACCCTGGTGCATTCACCGCTTGGTGTGGTTAGTTTGGGTTGGTGTGAATGCAGTCCGAGACCTCCGAAGTGAACTCAACAACCAGACTCTGGTCCGATTAACCCTCCTGTTGTGTTCGGGTCAAATCTGACCGATTTACTACTTTCATCAATCATAACTTTTTTGTTTTACATTCGATTGCATTAAGGCTTTATGATATCCTTCACAGTAGACATTTGAACATATAAAATTGCTGATCACCACTTTCATTGAATTGTGGATGATTTAGTCAACTTTGTAACACTTATGGTGTTCCCGGTAAAAAATGACCGCCATAAAGAAAAGGAATTAGTAACCATCCGGATCAGATAAAACACACACACACACAAACACACACACACACACACACACACACACACACACACACACACACACACACACACACACACACACACACACACACACACACACACACACACACACACACACACACACACACACACACACACACACACACACACACACACACACACACACACACACACACACACACATACATACTCTAGATGTGTTCCCCCCCATATGTGCCCAATCCCCCCATGTGAATCACACCTGGCACACACACACACACACACACACACAGAACAATTTGACACATTTGCCGCTCTTATGTGCCCATCCCCCACACGGATCACACCTGGCACACGCAATACATGTTCAGTGTCTATCCCTTGTATATTTACTGCAGTTTTTCATGTATACTAGTAGTCTGATACAATATGTACAGTTTGAAAGGGTGTTAAATGCAATTTGGTGATGATTAATGGTTTTTGTGTTAATATAATAACAGTTAAAACAGGACCAGTCAAATTTGACCGCGAACACCAAAGTAAGGAGGGGAAAACGAAGAAAATATAGGGTTAAAGATATTACTGATTTTCTTTGAATTGAACAATGTAAATACTGAGTTGAAATAATAGTTAGGGGCTTTGGGTGATGGGAGACACATCTATGGATTTAGAATGGCAATAGCTTACCATTAAATGACAGATATACCTTTCTGTCTGTGATGTTTTACAAATAAGATATTAATGTGTAGAAGTAAAACATGTGAAACAGTATAGCAATATCCTGTAAAATTATGTAAAAACATGAATAAAACTACACATCTTCAGATGTTATACATACATAAGTGTCCTACATTAATAATACAAAGTTATTATGGCATCGTATGCTGTGTGTACCTTGTGTGCACCGCCTAGTGGTTAAAGCACGTTATTTAATTATTTTTTTAATGTTATATTTGATGAAAAAAATATTAAGAGTACATACTTTGATGATTCAAGATGGCGCCTGTGTCGGCCCGCCGCTCGCTCAGCTGTCTACCTTTAGCTTTCCTGTTTCTGTTTTATGTTTGTCAGAATGTCTCTGCTCTGCTCGTCTATGATCGCCAAGACCTCCTCCATCTCAGACCCTCACTGGAGTTGATACTGCTGCCCAAACTTACATCTGGCAACCAAAAATCGTCCCCCCCCCCTCTACTGTTGGATATACCCACCTACCTGTGCCGGTTGCCCCGCATCCCGCCTCGCCGAAAGCGCTTCAGACGACGGGGAAAGCGTGGTGGTGCACTGGTCCATCTAAAGGCTTACCTGACGGCTTCTTCCGGGACCGATCCACGTCTCAGATGTCATGGCCCTCCCGCTGCACGTCATGTGCGGAATCGGTGGATTCGCCCTGTTTTTCCGGAGCTACGGACTCTGCTGGGCCCGCTGGCAGCCCCTCCTGCCCGCCTGACTGCTCCCGGCCCGCGCGGCGTTCAACACGCACTTCTTCGTCAGCTGAGACGCACTCCACCGTCGGCAAGCCCGGAGCAAAAACTTTGTATGGCTTTGCTAAATGCTAGGTCGATAGCAAACAAAACGTTCCTGCTAAATGACTTCTTCACCTCCCGTGAACTGGATTTTATGTTCCTGACGGAGACCTGGGTCCACGCTGGCGAGTACACATCATTCTTTGATCTTCTTCCTCCTGACTGTACATTCTTCAGCTCCCCCCGTGCCACCGGCCATGGCGGGGGCATAGCTTCAGTGTTTAGAGCTAGCCTCCAATGCCGATTGCTTCACCCTGTAACTACCTATGCTAGCTTTGAGTTGCAGCTTTTCGAACTGAATCCGGCCTCGCCTATACTCTGCGCAGTTGTGTATCGTCCGCCAAAGCACAATAAGGATTTCATAAATGACTTTTCTGACTTTCTGTCCGGGATCATGGTGAAATATGATCGTGTTTTGATCTCCGGAGACTTCAATGTCCATGTGTGTTGTGAGTCCAAACCTCTGGTTAGGGACTTTTTAAATCTCCTTGATTCTTTTGGTCTCGTTCAGTCCGTGGCTGGCCCAACACACGAAAAAGGACACACTTTGGACTTGGTATTGTCGTTTGGACTGTCTGTATCTGTTGATGAAATATGTGCAGCAACGCGTATCTCAGACCATTTACCGGTTCTGTTTACAACCTCCATCCCTTCCGCAGGAGTCGAATCACGTGCCCCTGCGCGTCGTCTGCGTTCGATTAACCCCTTGACTGCCTCACAGTTCTCTGATGCTTTTAATGCTTCTCCTATCTGTAAATTAGATGTGAACTGTGCTTTTAATGCTGATGAGCTTATCTCCATGTTTGACTCTACATGCACACTAACACTGGATTCTGTTGCTCCTTTTACGCTTAGACGCACAAAGGTGCTCTCAGAGCCGTGGCTCAATGACTGTACTCGTGCTCTCAGACGCGCTTGCAGGCGTGCAGAGAGAAAATGGAAAAAGGATAAACTCCATGTCTCCCTAGAAATCCTTCGTGCTTCCCTGTCTGACTACCAGACGGCAGTCAAAGCAGCCAAAACAGAGCACATCTCTCTGTTAATCTCCAAAAACAGCCACAAACCTCAGGTTCTTTTTAATGTCCTCAACTCGATCATTAATCCCTGTGATGTTTCTTCTATTGTGCCATCGACTACTCTCTGTGATAAGTTTCTTAAATTTTTATTGAAAAGGTATCTGCTCTTAGGCTAGCTCACACTAGTGCTACCCCAGATCCTGCTCCCTTTCTGTGCCCTGCTGTCCTCGACCACTTTGAGCCTGTATCCTTCTCTTCTCTCTCGGATGTGATCAAGCACCTGCGGCCGACAAACTGCACCTCATATAGCATTCCCTCTCGCCTTCTCAGAGACGTTTTAGATTCAGTTGGAGCAAGTATTTTATTAATTGTAAACACCTCCCTTAGCTCAGGATGTGTCCCTGCTGCCTTCAAACATGCCGTGGTTAAGCCATTACTTAAAAAGAAACATCTCGACCCCTCCTTTCTCGAAAATTTTAGGCCCATTTCCCAGCTACCTTTTTTATCAAAAGCCCTGGAGAGAGTGGTCTACGCCCAGCTGCAGTCTTTTTTAACCACGCATGGAATCCACGAAAAGTTTCAGTCTGGCTTCAAACCCATGCACAGCACTGAAACAGCCCTTTTAAGAGTTTTTAATGATCTGCTCCTAGCCGCCGACTCAGGTAGCCCAGCTGTCTTGGTGCTGTTAGACCTGACAGCTGCTTTTGACACTGTGGACCATAGCATCCTGTTGTCACGGCTTGAACAGTCCGCTGGCATCACAGGCTCTGCCCTTGCATGGTTCAGGTCCTACCTGACAGACCGTAGCTTCGCTGTGCAGCTAGGTGCCTTCTCCTCTGCAAAAGCCCCTCTTACCTGTGGGGTTCCCCAAGGCTCGATTCTGGGCCCCATCCTTTTCCTACTGTACTTACTACCCCTAGGCTCAATTCTCACAAAACATAATATTCCCTTCCACTGCTACGCCGACGATGTACAGATTTATCTCCCTCTCGAAGCAAGTGTCACACACTCATTACAACAGTTGATGGACTGCTTAACTGAGATAAAATCCTGGCTGAGCAAAAACTTTCTTAACCTCAACGAAAGCAAGACTGAGGTCATCTTTTTTGGACCCCAACCTCCAGCAACCCAGGTTGATATTCTAGGCTCCCTCCAACAGAACATCCTCCCCTCGGTCACGAACCTTGGGGTGACCTTCTCCAGTACTTTTAAATTCGACAAGCAGGTCAGCAGCGTAGTCAAATCCTGCTTTTTTAAAATAAGACTTTTGGCCAAAACCAAGTCGTATTTATCTTTTAAAGACCTGGAAAGGGTTATTAACGCCTTTGTAACCTCGAGACTGGACTACTGCAACGCTCTGTACATGGGTATGGACCAGGCATCAATTAAACGCCTGCAGCTAGTCCAGAACGCAGCTGCACGTTTGCTGACTGGCCATAAAAAGCGTGACCACATCACCCCAATTCTGGCCTCACTGCACTGGCTTCCAGTTCGGTTCAGAATTGATTTTAAAATCCTTTTATTTGTTTTTAAAGCACTAAATGGGCTGGCTCCGGCCTATATAGCTGAACTCCTCCAGCGCTACACCCCAGCCAGAGCTTTAAGGTCTGCTGACCATCTGCTGCTGGTAGTGCCCAAGACCAGGCTCAAAACCCGAGGGCACCGAGCCTTCGCAGCAGCTGGCCCCAGGCTTTGGAACACTCTGCCCCTCCACGTGAGGTCGGCCCAGACCCTAGGGGTTTTTAAATCCACACTAAAAACTCACTTCTTCTCTCAGGCCTTCTAGTCAGAGCGGAGCACGACTCCTCACTATTCCCTGTGTTTGTTTTATATCTGTTGTAAATTATTGTCTTTTATTGTGATTATATGTGTTTTTAATGCATGTACAGCACTTTGGCTCGACCAAAAATCGCTTTTAAATGTGCTTTATAAATAAAACTTGATTTGATTTGATTTGATACTTTCATAGGGGGAAAGTAGAAGGTCAATGATAGAAATATATAGAATATAAAAAATCAAGAAGATACTGTAAGTGATCTCTACAATAAAACAGTTTACTGCCGGATGTACAAAGATATTAATAGGAGGATGTGCAAAACAGACAAACTAATTAATCTTTATTTAAAAACTAAAGAATACTTTAGGTTAAGGTCTTCTTTTAAATAAGAAAAAAGCTTTGGGGGTATCTACAGATAAATATTAAGCCTGACAAAGTACTTAACGTCTAATATATTGCTTTCCTGCCATGTTATCTATGTTGAAGGACTTATTTTAACTGATATTATACACATTAATTAAAACCGCATGCATGCACCGTATGTTTTAACTGCAGAGCGAGTCACAATAGTCCGATATATAAGCATGAAGAACAAACAACCACGGCCGGCTTCAAGTTGTGTTCCCTGGATGAGCTGAGCAGGCAGAGTCCCAGTAGCTATCTTCACGGAGCTGCTAGCAGAGAGACAAGAAGCTAACAGCAGCAGTCACTTGACAGAGCCGTCACTCAATGTGACCACGCCCTAATTTATGCAAAAACTTTAAGACCTAATATAATAAAAGGGTCGTGTTAGAAAACAATTCACTCACAGATCCGTAATCATGAAGGTGGAACCTAACTATATTCATAATAATATTTATTGCATCCATGGGTAGAAAGTTAGAAACATGTTTTTTTCTGCTGTAAAGTTGGGCATTTTAACATGGGGGTCTATGGAAATTGTTCCTTTCTGCAGCCAGTCCCTATCGGCCAATATATGAACTGCAGTGTGTGGCACTTCCGTATTGGCGTCCCGGCTCTTCCCCAGAGTATGCCGCTTGGTTTAATTCCATAATCTCTGGCTTTTTTGGCGTCCGTCAGGAACTGAATTTCAAAATAAAAATAACCGGAAACAGACGTAGGCATTTCGAGCGATTACCCAAGATCCTCAGCTATGGTTTAAGCTTGCTGATTGGATGTTTTAGCCGCAATGCATGCTGGGATATGGTGTTTATATTATATGAAATCCGGAAAACATTTTAAAATAATACTTAATTCCGAATGCTCTTGCTTTTCTCTTTGAAAGTCATCACATAACGGCATTGTAATACACGGTTCGGCTGCATTACATATTACAGATCTGCCGTAGTTCTTTATGTATAGAGTCCTGATGAGAAGACCTTTGGAAAAACTGAAGAAATGCCGCCGAAACTGAATACTTGACGTGGATCATAAATATATCAACAATTAAACAACATCTTCAATTTCTCTTCACACAATACGTCTCCTTGCAGTATCAACACTAATTCGGCTGACTTTTACATTTGATCTAATTTGTAGATAGGTTATATTTACACCATAACGGTGCACAGCTGATATAAAAGGACTTGTAGTTTTTAAATATATTATTGATTTCCTTTGAATAGAAGAATGCAGGGCTCTCAAGTTTTGAACAGAGTTCAGAGTGAGATTTTGGCAGCGGCGGGGCTTTGGGTGGGGACGGTGGTCTTATCTGATAAATGACACATAAATTCATACAAATAAAAACATATTTATTTCATTCTTAGTGAAGGGATGTGTGTGTGTGTGTGTGTGTGTGTGTGTGTGTGTCAGTGTTTTTTGTTGTAGGTGTTGGTGGCAGTTTGTGAGGCCTTCAGCACTGGGGTTGGTGGCTCCCATCTGAAACAGTTTGGTTCCAGGCCTGCCATCTTCACTGTCATGATGGAGGACAGTGTTCCATCTAGGGCCAAGCTGTTCCTAGTTTTTGTCTTGTTCAGTCCAACCATCGAGAAAACCCTCTCCGCGTCGGCATTAGAGTGAGGGAGCACTAGAACAATTTGAGCTATTTTAGTGAATACAAATAAAATAAAACTACACATCTTCAGATGTTGTACATACATAAGTGTCCTACACTAATAATACAAAGTTATTATGGCTGTGTGTACCTTGTGTGCACCTCCTAGTGGTTAAAGCATGTTATTGAATTATGGTTTTTATGTGTTATATTTGATTAAAAAAATATTAAGAGTACATACTTTCATAGGGGGAAAGTAGAAGGTTTGTGATAGAAATATAGAATATAAAAAATCAAGAAGATACTGTAAGTGATCTCTACAATAAAACAGTTTAGTGCAGGATGTGCAAAGATATTAATAGGAGGAGGTGCAAAACAGAAAAATGAATTAACCTTCATTTAAACATTAAATAACAGATTAAGGTCTTCTTTTAAATAAGAAAAAAAACGTTGGGGGTATCTATCTACAGATAAATATTAAGCCTGACAAAGTACTTAACGTCTAATATATTGCTTTCCTGCAATGTTAACTATGTTGAAGCACTTATTTTAACCGATATTACACACATTAATTATACTCTTATGTATGTAGATAGTATAAGAAATGCACACATACACATATATTGATAGATGTCTTGTAATGCACTGTTGAGGAACCTGTGACCCAAGTTTTTAATTCATTGCATAACTACACCGTAGTTGTGTATATGATATGTCAATAAACCTTAGAAAATCTTGAAATCTTGAAAGGGATGTGCAAAATAGCCATAGTATACAGTCTTTAATTAACTATTAGTAGAGAATAAAGAGTAATTAATATAATTTATAGAGATCTGCAGATACATGTTTAGTCTTCTCAAGCACCAACAATCAAATATCTCTCCTGATTGTTGGCACTTGACAATCACCTTCCCTGAATTTTACTCAGATGTAACTAAAGTCTGATTTAAGGGTTGTTTATATTTCACATAATTAATCAGAATCTGCAAAGTAACTCAAATAAGTGTAGTGGAGTAAAAATACCAGGTTAACCTCTGAATTGTAGTGGAGTAGAATTACAAAGTAACAATGAGCTGTCATGTTGGTATATATTAATGCTGCGCGTTATGGACACAAGCGATTTTCACCCATTTATTAATTATATGTTTTACATTTGATAACACCAATGTGTTTAATACTGGCAACTTCTAATTGTGGGAAAAACGAAAACGTTCAGTAGAGACGTCCCATAGAACATTTTGCGAAACACAATAGCCAGCATGTGTAGTTCTGGGGGGGCGTTCGATTCCAGTTTTGGATAGTCTGGCGTGGTTTCGTTCCATTTCAAACAGCTGTTTGACGCTCAGTGTAACCTCGGCGCACTGCCACTCCAACATCCAATCGCAGAGCTTGAAGATTAATCACGGGGACTGTAGTCCTAAACGATAGCTGGGGATTATGGGTAGTGTAGTGTCTTCGGCCATCCTAAAATCAGAAATGTTGACAATCGCAATGATGCTCGAAATGTCGCTTATAGGCCTACGTCTGTTTCCGGTTCTTTTTATTTTTAAATTCAGTTCCTGACGGATGCCAAAAAAGAGATTATGGAATTAAACCAATAAATAAAAGCAAGGATAATTGTGTGTTATTGGTGAGTAAATAACAGTGTGTTATTTTGAAAAGAATAACAAATTAGAAGGAAAAAAAGATTTTAAAAATACAGATTTCAGTATCCTGAGGCTCTGAGCCCCATTTATTTTCCTCACAGACGGAAACAAAAGTCCGAAATTATACGATTTAAAATAAAAGCAATAATTGTGGCTTGATATTGAGTAAGAACATGTTTTTATGAACCACACAGCTTCCGGTCTACCACGACCCGACCGGAGAAAAAGACGTGCTGCAGGCACGAAACGCAAATTTGGATAGTCTGCCGTGGGTTTCGTACCATTTCAAAGAGCTGTCTGACGCTCTGTGTAACCTTGGCGCACTGCCACTCCAACATCCAATCCCAGAGCTTGAAGATTAATCACGGTTTGTCAAGCAACGAGACTGTAGTCCCAAACGATAGTTGAGGATTATGGGTAGTGTATAGTGTCTTCAGCCATCCTAAACTCCGAAATGTTTTTCGGATTTCATATCGCATTGACACCATATCCCAATGTGCATTGCGGCTAAAACATCCACTCACCAAGCTTAAACCATAGCTGAGGATCTTGGGTAATCAGTTCAGTGGGTGTGTATCGCAATGATGTTCAAAATTTCCCATATGCCTACGTCTGTTTCCTGTGACTTTATTTTGAAATTCACTTCCTGACGGACGGCAAAAAAGCCAGAGATTATAGAATTAAACAAATAAATAAAAACAAGGATAATTGTGTGTTATTGTTGAGTAAATAACAGTGTGTTATTTAGTAAAAAATAACAACTTAGAAGGTAAAAAAGATTTAAAAAATACAGATTTCAGTATTCTGAGGCTCTGAGCCCCATTTATTTTCCTCACAGACGGTAAAAAAAGTCCGACATTATCCGATTTAAAATAAAAACAATAATCGTGGCTTGATATTGTGTAAGAAAATGTTTTTATGAACCACACAGCTTCCGGTCTTCCAAGACCCGACCGGACAAAAATATGTGTTGCAGGCACGAAACACATTACACACATTACATTGCTTTTAAAATCGTTCTGTCTGACACGAAAAAAAGGGAAAATTCGTGTTGGTGAACACGAATCAATAGATTAAATGTCGTGACTATAACACGAAATGCTGTGAGACTGGGTTGACACCCACCGTGTATAAAAAAAAAGCGAAGCAAGACATTTTGGTAGAAGGGGTCTAAATTGAGTTGTATTTTTTATAAGATGGGAATGGCATCCAACTTACATTTAAACTAACTACAAGGTGTAAGGTTCAAGTTTGAGCTACATTTCAGTTGCACTTCGTATGTTAGGGATGCAAATGAGCAAAATTCACAGATGCTAGCAGCTAGCCTGAGAATAAATCAAGGCCTGACCTGAACTACCACCAAAGATCGTTTCCTTTTTGATAATTTTGGCAAGTGGGCCTTAAGTTTTATCCTGTTTACTCTCTCACCCTTGCCCCAGACCTTTCTAACCAATGTGAACCTTTTCACATTGCTTTATGTGACACATTTAGATGCACCTTTCTATGTGAAAAGAAACCAAACTAAGGGAAAAACTATTTGGCCGACTACAAACAAACCACAGGAATGTGAATTCCTGCAGGAGATGTCTATAGCTGTCTCATGTACTCAACATCATTTGAATAAAAATAGAATAAAATAAAAATAGTGGCCATAAAATGAAAGTGGCCAATAAATTCAGGGAAATTGGATTGCAGTCAGCCATTTTGCAACCAGAATATGTGTCACGGTTTAATGAGTCAGTCGGCCATTTTGGCTTCAGGAGACACGACTTAATCAGTCAATTAGAGCGACGGTTGATTAATACGACCGGACTGGGAAAATTCTCAGCCAAGAGAGAAATGGACCAGTGAATGAGTAATGACCACCGGAGAGCTGGAGCGCTGCTGCGTGAGTTATAATCATCAAAGATTGAAGGGGGAAATAAACTCAGATTTTAAATATATGGCCCTGGCACTCATTTCCTGAGTATGACGATCCATGGGCAATTTTCTGAATGACTGGAGAAGGATAAAAGTTCAAAGACGGTAATTTGCCAACTGAACAATAAGGACATCTCTGGGGGCTATGAGGAGCAGAGTAATGAATACAAAAGTACTGGCTATAAATCTTTACTCTCTCCTACTTTCAAAAGACTGAGTAGCCCTTACGTACAATATGACATTATAAAGGGGACTTATTATGCCAATTTTCAGTTCCATACTTGTATTTTGGTTTTCCACTAGAACATGTTTACATGCTTTAGAAAGTTTAGAGTCCAAAATAGACATTATTGTTCTCATACTGTCTTGTCTGACTTTATCTATTCACCACAGAAACTGAAAAAGTGGGTTTTTCTTAACATGACCCCTTTTATTGTCAATACAGAGTAATTATCTATCTTTGAACAATGGATACATTTATAAATAATGATTGAGCTGTTGCCACCGAGGCAAAACATTTGTTACCTCAAATGTAATACCAAAACTTTAGTCCTGACTTTTACTGTATACCTTTCAAACAATAAGTTAGTGTGTATAGTGCTTGCATGGCATTATGTTTCTTCTCTGTGTAAGCTAGTGTCAATGCTACTTTTCACAAAAATAAACCAGTAGAATGTAGCAGTAAAATATCATACTAATATTCAGTCATCTTGATGATATTTGTTTAGCCACACAGTATACAGTATGAAAAGTGCTCTCTGACACATGTACGGTGGCCGTCAGGTGCAGACGCGTTACCACGGCCTGAAATATTTCCATTAGGAGGAATGCGCTGCAGTTCTAAAAACTATGCAAATTATCTCTCTGTTTCCGTTGTGTTATGAGTTTCCTGCAGCGTTTTTTTATTTGCAGAATGTTGTATTTGCAGCGTTTCATTTATGCTTTCAGTAAACCCTGCACATTTCTCGTCAAGTTGGTGAAGAGGTTTTTTCATTGCATGTGTTTTGGCACATTTGTGTTTTTGGATCTGCTTCGTTTTTGAAACTGCTAATGGAAGTATTTTTTGCCTTGTCAGCCACCATACCTTTAGTAAAAACACACCTACCATATCTTCCTAATCCCTAATCCGGGTGCTCCAAAAGTGAATCAAAAATAGAAAGAATTGTGTAAGTGTGAATTTGAACATTATTGATGTTTCCCAGAAGGTGTCACTTTCATCATAAAGGAAGATAGGATCACACACATTAAACAAGCTGCACTAAAAACAAAACAAGTATGGACGACATTAAAGACCCCAAATATATAAGTGACCACAGTTGCTTCGAAGTGCATCAGCATACATATTTGAATCTTTTCTCACACTTGTCTCACTCTTAACTTCTAAACCTGACAGCTTTAATGTCTTCATGGATGTTTTTATACCTGTCACCAGGCGTCGGCGTCAGAGTTTAAATGCCAGTTATATCTGGCTGTAATAATCACATTTTCCAGTATGGATTTCATATGTATTGCTCCGCAGCCTCATTTTTAAGGTTTGACCAGTGATAATAACCTTCCTGGTTCAAGTCCCTGAACAGACTAAACATATGGAGTGTGTACTGTTACTTGGAGAGGTCCCAGTTCACCTCCTGGGCCCTGCCGTGGTGCCCTTGAGCAAGGCACCGGACACCCCCCCACTCCCATTGCTTCCCGGGCGCTGTGCAATAGCTGACCACTGCTCCTAGTATAGGGTAAAAAGCAGAGAACACATTTCACTGTGTGCTGTGTGCATGAACATGTGTGACCATTAAAGAGGGTTTCATCCTCCAATTTGAAGGCATACATTACTTATGTGATTAGAAGTAAGGTAAGGAAAGTGTTTGAGGTGGCTCACATTGCAAGGTCACTGAAGGATGTTTCAACCCTGTGTTAAAATGTAGTTTATTGTCACATTTGATGAATATAAATGGACTGCATTTTAGCCAAACATTTAGACGGTGGCTGTAAATTAACTTCAGCTAGGCATTTGTGCATTACATCTTCTTGTCTTTTTACCTCCCGTGAGGATTGTGTTTGATTGACATCTCCCTCATTCTTCCGTTGCACCTGTTAAGGCGGGACAACCTGTAGCTTTATCCTGATCAGAGGAATAACTAGAAACACCTGTGTGACTGAGCAGTGGATCATAAGTTTGGGTCACTTTGAGGAAAACAGAAAGTCATGTTTAAGCTGGAGTATGGGCTATTCCTGAGAATGGTTCCTGTTTTATAGTTGTAAGAAGACTCATTCTGGTACATTTATTCTTTAATACTTAATATGTATCTCTAAAAGTGAGCAAATGTGAAAGAATAACAGAACCTGTAGTGCAAGGTTTAGCTTCTCTGTCATTTAGCCCCTCTCACATACAGACAAGGGAGTCATTTTGTTTTAAAAATGTCTCTTTTTTTAAATAAATGCAAATCTTTAAAAAGGTAAGTGCAGTAGAGTAGTAGGCCTAACATATTTTCCAGCAACCCAAACGGACTAAATCCAAATTGACTACTTATAAGCTGCACTTTACTGTAAATCCCTGTAAAATGCAATAATCTTAATATGAATGCAAACCTTAAACTATTCTAGCTAAATACTCAGTAAATCTAAAGGGTTAAGCTACATTCAGAGTTTCCAGTAAACTGATCACATCTATTATTTGATTGAACAATGGCAGTTTTCCTGCACATGTTGTGGACTGTTGCTTAGCCTTTTTTTGTGCGCCATATTTTTCAGAACATTTTAACAAATTAAGACTATTATGACAATTATTTGGTGGGCCATTTCAAAAGTTGTTTGTGACATGTCCCCAGTGTAAATAACAACAATGCACACTGAAGAAATACTTCAAATATTAAAAACCAGCATTGAATGAAACAATAAAAATATGACAGATTCTTGCACGATTAAAAAAAAAAAAGTCCCATACCCTAGTCCCATAGCTGAATGGACGAAATACCGTTTACCTTAATCCTATGTGAACATCTAGCAGATGCCACATTGAATGGATGAACACATTTATGCATCAATAATTACAACAGAGTATTTCTAAATACAAGTTGTAAAAATACTTATATGTATTTAATATTAATAACATAATGATTACTTCCAGATGATAATACTTTTCAGGGTTAGGTCCGGTCTGACAGTGCTTAGCTCTCTGCTGCAGAGAAGATCACTGCTCTAAACAAAGTCAAAAATCCTACATCCAAACGGAATAAATATAATTAATTATGATGAATACGTTAAGTCTTGTTCATTGTTTTTCACTTTTATTAAATGTTTGATATTTCCGGCACAGACCCTTTCATACCGGCAATGCGCGATAGAAACAACAGAAAGTGCGACAGTTTAAATATGCCAGTGTTAATTTCGTCAACGAAAACTATGACGAAAAATGTTCGTCAACAACCTTTTTTACATGACAAAGACGAGACGATGACGAGCTAAAAATAGATTATTGATAACGAAGACTATTTCATTTCATTTCATTTTTATTTGTCCCGCTCATGGTACGCAAAACCAAATGTACAATAATTACCACAAACATGACTCTACCATTGAGCGAAAAGGAGCAGGGAGAAGAATACAATCTTATGTGACCTGCCCCTTTCTAAAAAAAACTAATAATTACAAATAGATGGTCTGCCCTTCATAATAATATATATATATATTTTTTTTTTCTCACAGCCAAACATCACAGGATCTTAGGACACTAAGAGAAACATAAACCAAAAAATACTTATTTCCCACTTGACGGTTAACGGAAAGAAACAAAACAACACCAAAACATCAAGTATAAGGAAAAGAAAAGTGCAACACCCTCATCTGACTCCTACTGGAGAAGAAGGTGGAAAGCGACGCATGATGATAATAACAATAACAATGGCAATGGGACCCGCAAACACAGAGGGGACATCACATCAAAGACATCAAAAACATGAAGGACCAGAGTACATAGACTTATTCACATTCTGCTTCATACATTCCCATCTTTCTTAATTTATACAATTTCTTTAACTGAAAAATACAAATACAATTCTTTAGATCCTTTTGTTGAGAATTCCACAATTGTACACCAACTACCGAAATACACATTTGTTTAAGAGTAGTCCTTGCATATGGATGCTTACAATTTAATTTCCTTCTGTGGTCTTCCTTGTCTGATCCAAAAACAAACAACTGTTGTAAACATGCTGGTAACATTCTGCTTTTTGCCCTGTGCATTACTGATAATGTCTGCAGCTCAGCTATGTCTTTGAGTTTCAAGAGTCCTGACTTAAAAAACAGTCTGTTGGTGTGTTCTCTTGAGTCAGCTTTATGAATTATTCTTACTGCCCTTTTCTGTAATATTGACAATGGCTTTATGTTGCTCATATACGTGTTGCCCCACACTTCTATACAATAAATAAAAAATGGCAAAATGAGTGAACAGTACAACATCCTCAATGCCTTGTAATCTAGCAAATACTTTGTCTTGTTTAGAACAGAAATATTCCTAGACACTTTGGTTTTAACATGTGCTATGTGTGATTTCCATGTCAGGTTTTCATCCAGCGTCACACCTAAGAATCGAAATTCAGAAACCCTTTCAATAAAAACTCCATCAATGGACAATGAAATGTTTTCATCTTTTTTTCTATTAGCAAAAACCATAAACTTCGTTTTATTCAAATTTAGGGTTAACTTATTTTCATCAAACCATCTTTTAAGTTTCACCATTTCATGTCCAATAGACTTTGCTAAAATGTTTAAGTCATCTCCTGAACAAAATAAATTTGTGTCGTCTGCAAACAACACAAATTGCAATAATGTTGATGTTTCACATATGTCATTGATGTACAAAATAAAAAGTTTAGGCCCTAAAACCGAGCCCTGCGGGACACCACATTCTATGTTCATACACTCCGATGTACTACCACCACATTCTACATATTGTTGTCTGTTATCTAAATAACTTTTTAACCAATCTAGAACTACTCCTCTCACTCCGTATCTATGTAATTTTGAAATTAATAGGTAATGGTCTAAGGTGTCAAATGCCTTTTTTAAGTCAATAAATACACCTATTGTGTATTTCTTTCTTTCTATAGCTGTTGTAATTTCTTCTGTTATTTTCATTAAAGCTAAAGCTGTAGAGCGATTTTTCCTAAATCCATACTGACTCTCACTCAATAACTCATTTTTTTCAATAAAATTATCAAATTTTTGAACAAACAATTTCTCAAGGACCTTTGAAAATTGTGAAAGCAAGGACACTGGTCTGTAGTTGGTAAATTGGCTTTTGTCCCCTGTTTTGAAAAGTGGGATAACTTTAGCTATTTTCATGCTATCTGGAAAAATACCTGTCTGAAATGAAAGATTAAAGATGTAGCTTAGCGGTTTAATTATGCAGTCAATAGTTGTTTTCACTATTGTCATGTCGATCCCATCACTATCAGTCGAAGTCTTATTTTTGCATTTGTCTACAACGGATCTAATTTCAATTTCGTTTATCTCTCCCAGAAACATTGACTGCAACACTTTACTTCCCCCAATTCCGCCATCCTCTTTTTGCCCATTGTGTTGTTTTGGAATAGTCTTTGCAAGATTAGGTCCGACATTTACAAAAAAAGAGTTGAATTCATGTACCACTTCGTTCATGTTTTTTACAACCTTATTTTTGTCATCAATGAAGTGACTGGGCAGGCCAGTGGATACAGATTTATTTCCAATAAGATTATTTAAGATTTTCCATGTGCCCTTGATATCATTTTTCTTTTCTTTTAACATATTATTATAATATTCTCTTTTTGCTTGTCTCATTATAACTGTCAACTTATTTTTATATGCCTTGTATTGCTTTTCAATTGCCTTTGTCCTAAATTTTATGAAGTCTTTATAAAGGTTATTTTTCTTCTTGCAAGCATTTTGTAAGCCCTTGGTTATCCAAGGCTTTTGATGATAAGTACCTTTATATGTACGGAGTACAGTGGGACAATGTTTGTCATACAGTGATATGTAGATTTTTAGGAAGGACTCATATGCAGCATTTACATCTTCTACATAAACCCCTCTCCACTCTTCCTTTAAGAGGTCACTCCTAAATGTGTCTTTTGCTTCAGCAGTCCTTACCCTGACATATCTACTGCGAGTCTCTTCCTTCTTTTTCTTTAATTGCCAATCATATGCTACAAATACAGGTAAATGGTCGCTTATGTCGTTTATTATTAGCCCACTCTTAGCACTGTTTTCCATGACATTTGTAAAGATATTGTCGATCAATGTTGCACAAGTTGATGTTATTCTACTGGGCTTAGTGATTAGGGGATAAAGCCCCCTGCTGTACAATGCATCCAGGAAATCAGAAGTTGTTTTGTGTTTAGATACATTTAGAAGGTCGATGTTAAAATCCCCACAAATAATACATGTTTTATTTTCATTTAGGCCATCCATTAATACTCCTAAACTATCTTTAAAAAGCTCTACATTTGATCCTGGTGCTCTATATGCACAAGTCACAAAAACATTTCTCTTCCTTTCCTTTTCAATTTCTATAGTTATGCATTCCATTAAATCATCAGTCACAATTGACATTTTTTCAACCAGTGTGCATTTTAGGACGCTGTCCACATAAAGAGCCACACCCCCTCCTCTCTTATTGGTTCTGTTGATATGGTGTAGCACGTAACTCTCCATTTGGAAATCAGTGACTTCGTCTTTATTTAACCAAGTCTCCGATATGGCAATTACTTTGAATTTACTTTTAAATGTATGTAGGTATTCAGTGATCTTATTAAAGTTTGCATACAGACTCCTGCAGTTGAAATGTATTAAAGAAAATGTATTTTGAAGTCCAACATTGTCATTAAATTGATCATCGGTGTAATATTTACACGAGTCACTTATATGATTAAACACATGATTCTCTGAATCGACATCATAATCAAAATTGTACATGTTATACTCTGTGTTGTCAAATCTGGAAAAGATTCCGATTGGCTCAGTCATTTATGTGTTATTGTTTTCCATGTACGTCTGCAAGGAGTTAACTCCCTCCACACATACCTGTTCATTCCTTTGCTCTTTCATGCCGATCAAGCGAGTCAATTAATGTCTTTACGTCCGACATCAGCTCACATCCTGGGGTTCTCCGGTTCCTGGAGCGGTGTGTCTGCCATCCTGAAGCCTGAAGAGTAGACTCCAAGTCCGGTTCTCCTGCTGGACTCTCCATGTTGACACCATACTCCAGTAGACCCTGTGCCGCATCTTGTGGGTTGTTAAACACCCTGACTTTTCCGTTTTTCTCGAATAATTTCAGTTTAGCAGGGAACAGAATGCGGGATTTGATGTTTCTTTCCTGGAGCTGCTTCCTTACTTGTCTGTATTTTGCGCGCTCCTTGAACACTTGGGTGGTGAAGTCCTCATCAAAGAAAATCCTGCAGTCATTCACCCTGATGTCCTTCTTTGCCCAGGCGGCTTGTAGCACCCTTTGCCTCACGTTGTAGTTTTGGAAGCGAACTATTATTGATCGGGGACGGTCGCTGTGCCCAGTGAGATGCCCCGTTGCCCGGTGCGCTCTCTCAATGGGAATTTCGCCGCTCACATCCAGTTTCTCGCGTATTAATTTTTCCACAAAGTTCATCATGCTATTTCCCTCACATTTTTCGGGCACTGAATAAATCCTCAGGTTGTTCCGTCGTTCCCGGCCTTCAAGTTCCTCACATTTATTTTCCAGTTGCTTTTGCATGTGCAAACTGTGAAGGAGTATTTTTGTCATACCGATTTCACGGTCTTCATTTTCTGCGATTCTTAATTCTGCTGCATCCGCTCTTATTTTCAGATCTCCGAAGCCTTCTCTCAAGTCGTTTATTTCCTTCTTCAATACTCCAAAATTCCCAGCAGTTTCCATGCGGAATTCTCTGATTTCTTTTAATATTTCAGAGAGGCCTTCCCCTCCCTTCTCAGTTATATTGGCCTCAGGCGGATTCATTGTGCCGGCCTGTTTCTGTTTTTCTTTCTGGCTGTAACGTGTTGACATTTCCCTTTCCTTTTTCTTTACCTTCACCTTCTGTAAGAAAAAAGTATTTGTGTGGTCAACCCGCCCTTTTGTTACACTCTCAGTTCCCGGATTAACTCAATTGTTTGCAGCGTGTTTTCACCTCCGCACCAGCTAAGCAGCCATCTTGCCTCAGTGACTATGACGAAATGTATATTTAGTTTTCGTTGACGAGACGAGACGGGACTAAGGTGTTAATGGTGGACTATCGGACATTCAAAATGCAGCATATTTTCCCCCAAGTGTCCATCTTGTCTGTCAAAATGCATCTTACGTTTCTAACTTGCAATATCATTATTTCCGCTCTCTTCACTCCAGAAAAGCGATCTCCCTGTGTCTCTCTGTGTGCGGGGCCTAACAGACATGCTGCAGCGGACACAGAGATCTGCCGGGGACGGAGCGTTCAGAGTATAGAGACACATTTTGACTAAAAGTTGACTAAAATGTAATTTTTCATCGACTAAAAGTTGACTAAAACGTTTTGAGTTTTTGTCGACTAAAACTAGACTAAAACTACGAAGGATAGGAATGACTAAAATGTGACTAAAACTAATAACCATTTTCGTCGAAAGACTAAGACTAAATCAAAAACAGCTGCCAAAATTAACACTGAAATATATGCGAACACAAACCTACAGACTGGGGGTTGGGAGATCACAGGAGGGGGGGGAGAGCTGTGGAATGTGACCACCCCCCTTGGGAGACTTACTCCACACATTCCGATGGCCAATTAGTTTTAAACAAAGAGTTTGCAGCATACAGCACAGGCAACATGGGGGGTGGGGTCTTCTCAAAAGATTTGTTTGTTGTTGTTTTGTGTCAGTTTTACGTCGCCACTTCCATTCACATTTTCATCATTGTTCCACAATGTTTATCATTAAATTAATATCCATATATTTTATACTATACTTGCGCTGCTTACCATTTTCATACTTTATATATCTTAGCATATTCATACACACTGTTAATACTGCTCACAGGCTGATATCTAGTATATTCATACCCAAGCTCACTGTTTATTCATCATTCAATTCATTCTATATTTTATTCTGTAGATTGTGTACATTACTTTTCACTTTACTGCTTGTTGCACCGTTAGAAGCTAAACTGCATTTCGTTGTCGCAGCACCTGTAATCTGTGCAATAAAAATAAAGCAGGCATCTTTATTGTAGCCTCAACAATCAAGTTCTAAGTAGTGCAATATGAAATAAAAACAACTACACTCTTTTGGCAGTGTTATGGTGCAGAGAGATGGGAGTCGGGGTATCAAAGGTACAAGCTAGACTTTTATTTAGCATCTGAAAACCATTGTTTGTACACAACTTCATTCCCGGGAAGCGAAGACCGGCGGAAACAGGAAGTCCGGTTCACTAAAATGTCCGTGCAGAACAATACCCCAACCCATAGATCCGTGGGTGAATAATGTCAATCACCACAGTGTACACATTAACAACAACTACACTATTTTGGCAGTGTTACAATTAAACAAGAACTACACTCTTGTGGCAGTAACAAACTATTTTCAGCAATCAATCTGTTTAGTTGACTCTGGATGACATGTGGCGATTTAAAAAAATCTTTTGTTGGCTGTTTAGATGGTATTGCTCCATCTGGGTCACTGCCGGTGGTTGAGACGGTGGTGTCTTTGGTGACTAGTTTTATAACCTCATGTAGCTACATTAGTTAGGTGCTTCAGGAGATTGGCATTGCTGTTATTCATTTCATTTCATTTCATTTCAAACCTTTATTTAGACAGATAGGTCCCTTGAGATCATGGATCTCTTTTATAAGGGAGACCTGCATCAATTAGTTCCACATGAAACATAAAAACAAACAATAGAGGACATCATATTTACATATTCACCAACACTTACAAACACCCATAGTGTCATAAAGCATTTCGTGCAGATGTGCCTTAAAAACATTCAGAGAAACAAAATTGCACAATTTCAATTTGGACTGTAGGCTGTTCCAAGCAAGTGGAGCTGCGCACATAAAAGCTGTCTTACCTAAGACAGTCCTCATTCTTGGTACATCTAATAAGACTACATCCTGTGATCTCAGACAATAGCTGCTTGCAACTTTCTGCTTTACCAGAGAACAGATGTAATACGGGAGTTTGCCCAACATAGCTTTATAAATAAAAGTGTACCAGTGACTGAGCCTCCGTACAGAGAGTGATGGTAAACCTGCCTTGGTATACAGTGTACAGTGATGTGTAAGCGTTTTACAATTTGTGACAAATCTCAGAGCACTGTGATACGCAGCATCCAATTTGCTCAGGTAATTGGCAGGTGCATTCATATACAACAAATCACCATAGTCCAGCACAGGTAAAAATGTCACAGTGACTAGCCTTTTCCTGGCCTCAAGCGAGAAACAGGACTTGTTTCTGTAAAAGAACCCTAACCTAACCCTCAGTTTTTTAAGCAGGTTATTGACATGATGTTTAAAAGAGAGACAATCATCAAGCCAGATACCAAGGTATTTGTAACAGGCAACAACTTCAAGTTTTGTTCCTTGCGTAGTTACAATATCTGAAACAGGCTCTGGTGTCTTTTTTGCTTTTGAAAAGAGCATTACCATGGTTTTATCCACATTTAAAAGAAGCTTTAATTCAGAGAGCTGAGTCTGAATAGTGTTAAAAACAGCCTGTAATTTAACAACAGCCTCTTTAATGGAGGGACCTGCACAATACATCACAGTATCATCCGCATAAAAATGTAAAGTAGCTTCATCCACATTCTCACCTACGCTGTTAATATATATGGAGAATAAAAGTGGTCCTAAAACAGAACCTTGTGGTACACCATTAGAAATGTTTAACCACTCAGAAGACAGCCCATCAAAATGAACACATTGGGACCTTTCAGAGAGGTAGTTCACAAACCACCCCACTGCATGGCTGGACATGCCAATACTGAGTAGCCTCTGCTTTAAAATGCGATGATCAACGGTGTCAAACGCTTTGGAAAGGTCAATAAACAGAGCTGCACAACTCTGCTTATTATCTAAAATACTAGTAATGTCATTTACCACTTTCATTGTCGCAGTGATGGTGCTGTGTTTCTTTCTGAATCCTGACTGGTGTTTAGTCAGGATATCATTTAAACATAAAAACTCCTTTACTTGTTCACTCACAAGTCGTTCGAGCACCTTAGCCAGAACTGACAATTTTGAGATTGGCCTATAGTTATTTAAAATAGTTGCCTCCCCTCCTTTCAGTAAAGGCAAGACATAAGCAGACTTCCATACTTTTGGGATTGTATTTGTGCTGAGGGAGAGGTTAAAAAGAGAAGTAAGAGGTGGAGCAATAAAATCTGCAGCTATCTTTAAAAAGAAAGGTTCTAAGTTGTCCGGGCCAGCCGGTTTCCTAGGATCTAACTTGGATAATGCTTCATGAACAATACCAATAGTTAAAGGCGTAAAACTGAAAGGGTTTTCCAGACCACATTGTTCAGAGTCAAGGATTGGAGCGTTCACAGAAGCAGAAGTACAGTCAGTGACAGAATCAAACAGAGAGCCACAAGACACAAAATGCTTATTAAGGCAATTTAGCATAGTAGCCCTGTCTGATATAATGCCAGATACTGTGGTGAGGCACGGAGGTAGCTCATTTGGGATATCACCAGTGGAAATCGATTTTATGGCTTTCCAAAATTTCCCAGGATTATTCAGGTTTTCTGTGGTAACTGACAAATAGTACTTTGATTTTGCACTTTTTATTTGAGATGTGAAGCTATTCCTTAGCTGCCTAAAACGTAGCCATTCTACCTCTGAGCCTGAATTCCTTGCCTTAGCCCAAGCATTATTTCTCTCATGAAGTAGACTGGACAGCTCAGCAGAAAACCAGGGATTGTTTCGTCCCTTCACTCTAAATTTACGCAGTGGTGCATGTCTATCTATAATTTTCTTAAAACCAAGATAAAAATAATACCATGCAGTTTCTACATCAGTACACAGATTGATTCTACCCCAATCAAAATCAAACAGATCATGTAAAAAACCCTGCTCCACAAAGTGTTTTTTGTCTCTCTTTGTGATGATACGTGGTTTAACCTTTTGGACCTTAGTGTCCCTAATTGTGGCTACAACACAGTGATCACTCACATCATTAGCAAATACTCCCACAGATGAGTATTTATGTGGAACATTTGTTAAAATTAGATCAATTAAAGAGGATTTATTAGGGCACTTAATATTTGGGCGAGTAGGACTGTCTATAATCTGGGTAAAGTTCAAAGAGGTACAAAGGTTTTTAAAATCCTCTGACACAGAAGTTAACCAGTCCCAATTAAAATCACCAAGCAGCACTATTTCCTTGTAGGAAAGTTGTGATAACAGTTTTGCCAATGACGATAAAGAGTCCTTGACAGCCGAGGGGGCTGAATGGGAATAGGTAACTAGTAACGTTATTAGTTACCGCAAAAGGTAGTTGCGTTACAGTAATGCGTTAGTTTGTAACGCGTTAGTCCCAACACTGGTAAACACACACCTGGGGCCTATACTACGAAGCTGGTTCAACCTAACCTGGATATGTTTGAGTTAGCCGGTTGGCCTAATCCAAAACATACGCGCTCTCGCTAAACGGTACTACGACGCGGGTTATCAAGTGGATCGCTCAAGCCAGCCGTTTCCTATCTAGTTAGTTAGGTGCACGTTCACATGAAAGGGGTGGTATTTGGAGCATTCGACCAATCACAAACATGGAGAAGCGCACTGACAGCGCAGTGTCATACTTCCTGAATGAAAAGTGAACTTTAATACTAGTCAAATATGAAGAAGTTAAACTTTAAACATCCATAACTTAAACACTTTATCCAGGATAAAAGCCACATAGCTGCACCTGCAAGGTGAATACAGCTGGTAACAGAAAAAGTGTTTGAATGCGTACATTAACAGGTTGCCTACCGTTAACACTGCCCCGTCTAAAACACGATCTGACTTTAATTAGGCCTACATTTGTCTCGAGTGTTTCGTCAACTTAATGTGTTGCTTAAAATAATACTTCTGCATACAGTATGTGACACTGTGAGTGTTGCACGGCCAGATACGGCTCAAGAAGCTGACTCAGAAAAGGAAATATATGAAAAATTATGATGTGATGTGATATGAATGATAATGGGACACATCGACGTCTGCACTCACAGTGCCGCGGACTGGGCTATGTAATGTTACTTTGATCCGGTTACTTATGTTGTGGCAGATATCTAAGTAAGCTTTCTTAACGCTAATGTTATATTAGTCAGATTGCTCTGAAGATGGGAGGTGATATTCTATTCATGTTCACACAGAAGGTGATTTGAACTGCAACGGCAGTTTGAACTGTATTTCCTTTATCCTGTAATAGGACTTGATCGCTTTAAACTCTGCACACTGTTGTTATCAGCTGTTCCACCATGGTTTCTACCTGAACCTGTAATAGACTTATCCTTATTGAAACGGTTACATTCAATTAAAAATAAAATCAATGTGCAGGCTTACGTGAAAACTGTTCTACATGAACAATATGGGCAGTTTATACATTAAATAAATCAACAGTATAGTGGCGATATGCTCCAAGTGGAAGCGATTCGCCATTAAAGCAAAGAAGAAGAAGAAGAACTCCGCACAGTTGATCTCTTATCCTGGAACATATCCTGCTTCAGGTTCCAGGATAAGTCACCATGGAGATCTAGCCCTCTAAAAAGTGAACCAGCTTCGTAGTACCGGAAATCCAAGAAGTTATCTTGCTAAACGAAAATCCTGCTTCGTAGTATACTCCCCTGGTTAGCTGCTAAGCATAAGTTACAATGGAGATCTAGCCTGCTAAAAAGAGAACCAGCTTCGTAGGACCGGAAAGCCGGAATTTTCCCTGAATTTAGCCGGCTAAGCGAAAATCCTGCTTCGTAGTATATCCCCCTGATCACCTGAGAGCTGCCGTTTCATTCAGACTGTTTAAAAAAAAAAACGGTCTGATTTTAACAACTCAATGTGTGATTGTTATAGCAGTAATATTAGACACTACTAATACAGTAAACTATTAACACTGTACATATTATTGTTTGCCCGTGGGATTAGGATTATCGGTAGTGAGAGCCGTGCTGCATTTTCCTCCGGTCGGATGTGATATAAAAACAAAGCGATTATTTTTGTTGTTGTAAACAAAACGTGGATTAAACTACATGTATTAGTGCATTCATTTCAATTTGCGAACATATGATACGTTAAATGATCGTGAGGATGATGATTGAAAATCGTTTGTTTGAGCCGGGCTGCATTTCCTGATGAAAACATAGCGATGGTTTTGTACATACACCTACGTGAATTCAACAACATTATTTTGTTAAATAAAAACATGGTGATGTTTTGTAAATGATTACATGTCTCTTATTTAGCACAGAATATGATCCTATCCGTGACATATGGATTTTAACAAATATCCGCTATATCAGATACCTGTAGATCTATCAGCTGTTTATTCCACATGAGTTCCAGTGTGGCAGCTTTTCACGGCTCCCCCTGGTGGATCCATGATCCATTGCAGCTGGTTTCATTAAAATTACATTTATTTATCAAGGGGGCGTATCAAGTCCTGCGGGGGCGTTTTCCTTTTCAGCAGTGGCCCACCCCGTGCACGGGTAGGCCTCTGAAATGAAGCGCTCCATCTGTATTATAGGATAAAGGAAATACAGTTTAAACTGCCGTAAGCAGAGAAGACGCCGACGTGTCGCACTTATCATTCATATTACATCATCAATCAGATCATCGATCATATAATATCATAATATATTTCCTTATCTGAGTCAGCTTCTCCAGCCGTATCTGGCCGTGCAACACTTACAGTGTCACATACTGTATGCAGAAATATTATTTTAAGCAACACATTATGTTGACGAAACACTCGAGTCAAATGTAATTAAAGTCAGATCCACTCGTGTCTTAGATGGGGCAGTGATATCATAAAACTATACGCTTTCAAACACTTGGTAGGCCAAGTCAGTGGTGTAGTGGGGATTCTTTTACTGGGGGGACGCTATTTTAATCAGGTCATCCCAAACAATGCCACACATGTGCGCAAGCGCGCAGTGCACTCACAAAACGGGCAGTCAGGTCCACAGAAACTACCGGTATGCTTAGTCCTACTTTAGTTACTGTACTGCAAAAAGCAGACGTCGCTGCGCTCAACACAGATTCAAAACCATGGACACACAGGCACATAAGTTACATAAACAATTTATAGGCCTAAATTGCATAAGCTACAGTATTGCAACTAAGCAGACAGCGCTGCTTCTCTCTCTCTCCACTTTCAAAATCTATTTAAAATGCATAACAAACAAACAAAATTCCTAAAGTTGTCCTGAAATTAACTTATTAAATAAATGAAACCAAAAATATAGCCTACTTATGCAAACAACATTGAATCTGGACTTGAAATTATTCTGATTAGGCCTAGCCTATATTGCAAATAAGCAGACAGCGCTGCTACACACACACACACACACACACACACACACACACACACACACACACACACACACACACACACACACACACACACACACACACACACACACACACACACACACACACACACACACACACACACACACACACACACACACACACACACACACACACACACACACACACACACACACACACTGCGTTTTGAAGACTGATACATCCGATGATGAACAAACTGTGCAGCCCAGTTTCCCAGCTTTACAGTCTATCCACGGGTATGCAGCTTCACTTGTAGCTTCGGTGTTGCTAGCCTCTTTCTTCTTGTGAATTATATTCTTTTTAGAAAAGAAGTCAGGTAAAAAATGTTTGCCTGCCATTATAGAGCTTTTTCGTTAGCATTCTTGAGGGAAAGAGCTGCTGCAAAACCGGCGAGCTGGCCGTGGGTGTGTCAATGACACACCCCCAGCTCGCTGCGGGGTCACGAGCGTGATGACGAATCATCATTTTTTTAAGGAAATCGTTTTTATTTTTTATTATAATTACTGTGAAATGTATTATGTTTTTGTCATTATTACAACAAATACACACTTACAACTGATAAGATTGGCAATCATTTTATATTTATTAGACTATTAAAAAAAAGATCATGCTCCAAATAAGTGGGGGTACGGCGTACCCCCGCGTCCAACGCCCACTACACCACTGGGCCTAGTTATTTTTTAACCAGTTGTTCTGTATTCACCTTGCAGGTGCAACTCTGTGGCTTGTATCCTGGATTATATGTTTAAGTCATGGATGTTTAAAGCTCATATTTGTCTAATATTAGTTTACTTTTCATTAATGAAGTATGACGCTGCGCTGTCAGTACACTTGTCCGTGTTTGTGATTGGTCAAATGTAGCTAACCCCGCCCCTTTCACGTGAACGTGCTCTCAGCTGGAGAGAGAAACCCTGGCTTGATTTACCGAGTTGATAACCAGCGTCGTAGGCGAGATCTCGTTTGTTAGTTTGTTGTTGTTAGTTTGTTTGTTACTCAAACATATCTAGGATATGTTGAACTGGCTTCGTAGTACAGGGCACAGGTGGCTAGCAGCGCTAATGTCAAAGACACATACATTATATTTGTATTTTACCAGGATGCAGTGACACAAATATTTGGGAAGGCTTAGCCTTCCCTAGCCTACAGCACCCGCCGCCCCTGACATCCCCCACTCCCCCCGTTGACAATTTACTAGCGGTACCGAAGTGGGCCGGTCGAGAGTCCCGGGATGATTTTTAATCCCATTCCACCACTGGCTACATGACCGTATGATCGCCCATATTGATGCACCTAATTCCTAAACTTCTAACAGATACAACATAAACCGATCCTTCAGCCTCATATGAGCTCTCAGACACGTTCAAAATTAAACTGTCATCGCTGTCTGAGCTTGCTGCTGTGTGCGCCATCGTGCGTTTACATGCAGATGCTGAGATCCTGAACGGTGCAGCTGGAGCGCTGTGCCCGCAATGACGTCACACATAATTAGCCGGGACTTGAAGAATCCCAGAGAAGATCCAGAAAATGGTCAACATTGAAGGGCAGATTAATGGTTATCAAAGTACAAATATCCAAAATCAGTTCAGTAACGGTTTTCAAGGGGACAATATTTACTCAAATTGATGGGTTTGGATGATGGGGGAAACTCGTGTCACAGGCTCTTTAAATCAAGTGTACATGGGATGAGTAATTGATGTAAAAATGGTTTTAACGGGAATTATTCCTTTTAAGGCATAACATAAAAGCAAGGCTCCTCCAATACACTGACTGGAAAATAAAGTAAACTTTCTTCAACGTGGAAATAGTCATGTAATCCGAACAATGTATAAGCAGTGAACAATTCCAGCATAAAATCAAATAAATATAAAAATATGTTTTCATCGCATTGACTTGGACAAACTCCAACCTCATCAGAAGGACACATTTATTTCAGAGTCCGGAACGCATTGGCTTTAATTTCACGCTGCGCACATTTCGATACGAGCAAGAGGAGAGAGGAAAAGAGGGGGACAGGGAGGGAGACAAAGAGGAAGAGAGGGGAAATATGAAGTTTCATTTTCTGCCAAAAGTCCCCATACCAAAGACAATTAAAGCTCATACACTTGCAAACAAAAGGAGCAAGAGTGTGGAAGTAAGAGGAAATTATGGTTTGTATCAGTTTGTGTGAATTCAGGGGAGGAAATTGGAACTTTGTTTTAAAAATAATTTATTGTGTGCAAAGTTTTGATGTCTTTAGCTTTGTGCATCTGTGATGCCCCTGTGGGTTCATCAGTGGAGAGGGTGTGGCTGTCCTGTCTTGGCTGCATTGATCGCACTGATTGCAGTAACTCAGGGCACCTGGGTCTGGTGCTCTGCAGCTATTTTAAAGCCTCTCTGCTCCTGTCTGGTCTCGCTCTGTTTTTCCCTGCAGGCACCCGGCTCTGATGAGTATAAACCATGAGTTGACAGTGTTGTGCAAATAAACACCTTTACCTACCCGTTGACATGTTGTGTCTCCTTTTTGGTGTGGCCTTTTGAGCCAGGTCGCAACAAATGGGGGCTCGTCCGACGGGTTATTTGTTTAACAAGTTTGTGTAGTGCTCAGAGCACATGGTGTCATTGAGCAGCTGATTCATTGTTGTGGTCCAGCTGTGTGCTGGCTTGTCGCTGCTATTTGGGGGACACATCATGTCTTTTGGGTTTTAGGAAGCTGTAGTGTTTGACATGTCGTCAGGTTTGGTGTGCCAATCAGAAGGTAAGATGTTGCTGTTTGTTACGCTTTTGTAAAAGAGATTTTCCCCGCTAGGCTTAAGTGGCGTTTCCCCTTGGGTTGCATCTGTTTTTTTTGTTTTCATAGTGTTGTGGCGACGTGGTTAGTGTCAGCTGTTTTCGGACAGCTGTCTCGGGGGCACGTCCGCGTGAGTTCTTGGTGTCAGGTCGCTCCATAACTCCGCCGGGTTCCAGTGCGTAATTACCCACCGCAAGCCACATGAAGACTAGGTGAGATTAGGAAGATTTTTTTTAGGCAGTTAGGGGGAAATTCTCTGTTGGGTTAATCTTATGCCCATGCGTGTTGGCAGTTTAGTACTTTGCTTTCTGATTGGCTATTATGACATTCTTTGTCAGCGTTTGTGGATGCGCCCTCAGTGTCTTTCTTAGATGATTGCCAGAAGGCGCAGTTGGTCGAAATAGCAGAGCACTATGACATTGCTGTTGTGGGGAGCAAGCGGAAACATGACATTAAAACTGTCATTGTGTCATCTTTGTTTGAGTAGGGGGTGTTGTTGCAGAAGAGTGAGTCTGGTGCGGACAGCTGGTTTGACGTTCGAGCAGCAAAAGGAGCTTTTGGCCATGCAGTTTGATCAGGAGAGATTGCAGTTGGAGTTGAGGTTGGAGCAGGAGAAGTTGGTGATGAGGGGTCAGCAGCAGGAGGTAGAGCAGCGTTTAGAGGTGGAGAAGGTGCTGGAGGTGGAAAAGATGAAATGTGAGGTGGAACATGCTAGATTACGGCTGATGGGAGAGGGCAAGTTTTCTCCAGGGGAGGATGGTGGTGATAGGTCGGCATCAGGCAGTGGCGATATCATTTCTTACTTGCGATTAGTGCCAAAGTTCAATGAGCGTGACCCGGAATTTTTTTTCACTCTATTTGAACGCATAGCAGAGGTAAGAAACTGGTCAGATTCGGACAGAGTGCTGTTACTTCAGTGTGTACTCACTGGGCGAGCACAGGAAGCCTATTCAGCTGTTTGTGGCGAAAATGCTTTGGACTATGATAGAGTAAAATCAGCGGTGTTGAAGTCTTACGAACTGGTTCCTGAAGCGTATCGTCAAAGGTTCAGAAGTTGGGTCAAGGGAGATAAGCAGACACATGTGGAGTTTATCCGTGATTTAACTTCTCATTTTCAGCGGTGGTGCGCGGCAGCAAAGGTTGCAAGTTTTGACGGTCTTTGTGAGCTCATTGTCTTGGAACAATTTAAAGACATTCTCCCTCAGCGTGTGGCCACTTATGTGAATGAACAGAAACCTTCCACCGTGTTTAGAGCTGCTGAATTAGCGGACGATTTTGTGTTGACACATAAGGGCAGTTTTACTGAGAAGTATTCTAGGGGTGATTGGCAACGTGGAGAAGACAATGGCTATGCCCGCGGTGGTGCAAAGTTTTCACCAGGCTCCTCCCGTAGATTTCTCAGTACAGGGCGACCCGAGGGGGCCAAAGTGGACCTATGTCATTATTGCAGAGGAGGGGGTCATTGGAAGGAGCAGTGTCCATTGCTGGAAACTAAGGGGAAGCCTCGTTTGTCACCACATGCTCCAGCCATGTGTTGTTCTGCCGTGTTGGATGAAAAACCGTTGGGTGTAGGCTCGGGCATGGTGACTGATAAGAAGCCGGTTTGTGCCGACCCGGATGCGGGTTCTGGTTTTGAGCTGTTCATCACTGAAGCTGTTGTATCAGTAGTGACAAATATGTGCCGATTAAGGTGTTGCGTGATACAGCGGCTTGATACTCATTCATTGTTGAGTCAGTGTTGCCTTTTTCGTCAGAAACGGGGGATTTTATGCTGATGAGGGGCATGGAGATGGGCTTGATCCCTGTGCCACGGCATACAATAGTGCTGGATTGCGAGCTGGTGCGGGGAGTTGTGTCTATCGGCGTGCGTCCCGCGTTGCCACTTGATGGGATACATATGATTTTGGGCAACGATCTCGCTGGTAGTGCTGTGTGGGCTGGTGTGCCACCGCCTGTGGTGGTTTCCAGGCCGGTGGCATCTGGGGAGCCAGATGAGAGTGATTTGCAGTTTCCAAGTGTGTTTCCAGTTTGTGCTGTGACACGTGCACAGAGCCGTAAAATGTCTGCTGACCCACATGTTTCGGAGTGTAGCAAAAGTAATGTGGTACATGTGGTCTCACTGCCTGATCTCCCTTCGTCGGTGTCAAAGGAGGACTGGGTCAGAAGTCAGAAGGACGATTCATCTCTTTCTGCTCTGTGGACTGAGTTGTTGCCGGCAGAGAAGGTCAGAGACATAGCCCAGGGTTACTTTTTTCAGGGGGACTTGCTGGTGCGTAAGTGGGTGCCCTGTGTTGGTGATGCTGTGGGGGAGGCAATTTTTCAGGTGGTGGTGCCGAGTAGCTTTCGTGATGTGATATTGCAAACTGCGCATGATAGTGGTGGACATTTGGGGATAAAAAAAACCTATGACCGTGTCCTACGCTATTTTTTCTGGCCTCTGTTAAAGCGCGATGTGGCAAGTTATATTAAAGCATGCCACATATGTCAGTTCACTGGTAAACCAAGTCAGGTGGTGAAGCCTGCACCCCTCAGTCCCATTCCAGCCCTTGGTCAACCTTTTGAGCATTTGATCATAGATTGTGTGGGGCCGTTGCCTCCATCTAAGTCCGGTTGTGCGTACATGCTTACTATAATGTCCCAGACTACAAGGTATCCTGCAGTGTTTCCCTTGCGCTCCATTTCAGTGAAGCCAGTAGTTAGGGCTTTAACCCAGTTCATCTCCACATTTGGGATCCCACGTGTGATTCAAAGCGACCAGGGTACCAACTTTACTTCCCATATGTTCAAACAGATCCTACAGCAGCTGGGGGTCAGGCATAACCGTGCGTCGGCTTACCATGCCCAAAGCCAGGGGGCGCTAGAGTGGTTTCATCAAACATTGAAGTCCATGCTGCGTGCTTATTGTATGGAAATGGGGAAGGACTGGGAGGAGGGACTTCCATGGCTCATGTTGGCATCCAGGGAAGTCGTTCAGGAAAGTACAGGGTTCAGCCCTAATGATTTGGTCTTTGGGCATAAGGTGCGTGGTGTGTTATCTGTTCTCCAGGATGGTTTGGTTGATGGTGAGCCACCTAAACATTTAGTGGACTATGTACAGGGCTTTCGTCATCGCCTGTATGTAGCGGTGGAAATGGCAAGGAAAAATGTAGCTGGTGCTCAGGCTAATATGAAGAGACTCTATGACCGTAAAGCAGAGTATCGTGAATTCAGCCCAGGGGATCAGGTGTTGGCTTTAATGCCACAGCAGGTCTCACCATTCAAAGCCAAGTTTGCCGGCCCGTACACTGTTGAGAGTAAAGTGTCAGATCAAAATTACTTGATTGCTACTCCAAATCGGAGGAAGTTGTCTCAACTGGGTCACGTCAACCTCCTGAAACCGTACTATGTTCGTGATACCGTTGGGGATAGCTTCATGGCTAAAAAGTTGGGTGTGGCCCCATAATGATGGTTGACTCTGTGCTTTCAGATCGAGGGTTGGCTGAGGAGTGTGATGTTAAGGCACCAGATGAACCTGTTATGTCTGGTAGGCTGAGGAATTCGGAGTCGTTATGCCAATTGGATCGCTTGTTGAGTCACTTACCGGCAGCACAGAGAGATGAATTGGCGGCTTTAATTGGGAAGTTTGTGGTACTGTTCGGCGATACGCCATCGCACACAACTCTCGTGGAGCATGATATCGACGTGGGGGACAGTCCTCCAATCAAGCAGCGATTTTATCGTTGTCCTATAGTTTGGACATTCGGCACATTAAGGGCAAGGACAACGTTGTGGTGGATGCTCTCTCTCGCGCCCCGGTGGGGTAGGAAGTCTCTCTGGCTCTGGATATTTGGTGTTGTTTCGGGGATCCTTTTGGGGCCTCCGTCTTAAGGGGGGGGGGGGCTGTGATGCCCCTGTGGGTTCATCAGTGGAGAGGGTGTGGCTGTCCTGTCTTGGCTGCATTGATTGCAGTAACTCAGGGCACCTGGGTCTGGTGCTCTGCAGCTATTTTAAAGCCTCTCTGCTGCTGTCTGGTCTCGCTCTGTTTTTTCCTGCAGACACCCGGCTCTGATGAGTATAAACCATGAATTGACTTGAACAGTGTTGTGCAAATAAACACCTTTACCTACCCGTTGACATGTTGTGTCTCCTTTTTGTTGTGGCCTTTTGAGCCAGGTCGCAACAGCATCTTTAAAACTTTTAATATCTGGGAGTGAAGACCAGTTATGAACACAAGGAAAATGCTCCTGTTGTAAATGCTATTTGTGTGATGGACTTTCATTAAATAATGGAATGAGAAGACTAAGGGATAAACATATTTGTTGTAATTTAATGTTTTCTCATTGAACATCAGAATGAATATAATATAATAGAATCCTTTATTGTCATTATACAGGTATACAATGAGATGAGTAGAGCTACTCCATTTTTTAAGGTGCCATCAAAAATACAAAAACCAACAAGGAACGTACAACATTCAGTAGGAGACAACATCCAAACAACAAGCATTCATACTTCAATATTCAGATAAGTTTAAAGTGCATGAATATGTAAAAGTATTTATGCAAAAATATGTGTGTATATATATGATATCAATGCATGCTGGAGTTTAGTGCAATTATTGCTCTGGGGTAGAAACTGTCTTTAAAGAGCAACTTGCAGGGTTTTTTTAAAATTAGATTTATGCTTAACCTTGCCTGAAAATTACAATAAAAAAAAGTTAATGCAGGATTTGATATGTTTTACAAGACATATTACGCGTCATATTACCTCACATGGGGGAGCAACTTTCTCTGACTCCTTCTCTGCCCAATCCACAGTAGTAGTTTGTGGTTGGTTTGAACGGTTGTGATTTAGTGAGCTGGTATTTTTTCGGTAATTTTACATTGCATTTCACCATTTGTAATCATGGTGAGACTCCAGCCTATCAGGACATCGAGTCCACAGTTTCCCTAACAGGAAAAGGACCGGAGCTAGCTTTCGTTCCTGGGTGTGTTGTGCAAGGTGCATCCACCTCCCTGCAGCACATACTCTCCACAGCTGAAGCCTATCAAACAAAACATTTATCAGGAAACCGTATTACATCTCTCTCCTCCCCTTCGTTCCTCTCTCTCTCCCCCTCTTCGCTCCTCTCTCCCCTCCGGTACACAGCACCGTAACCCCTAGATTCCACCGGGTCCGTCTGCGTCGCGTGACGGCTGCGCCGCGGTTTTGGTCCGGCCTCCTCCGGCGTCATACCCTACCGGGCATGTTTCAGAAGCATTTCAGAAGCGGAGCGTTTTGCTGATTTGGCACATTTCCTGGACAGGCTACTTTGTACAGACAAAGTTAATAATAATTGTAATAGTCCAGTTATAAACGATATGAATCAAAGATGTGTTGCTGTATTTTAGTGGTAAAAAAATGCATTCATCATCATAATTATTCAATATATTGTAGAGCCGATAAAAGGGACTCAGAAGCGGTGTGTTCAGTATGGAACTCCACACTTTATTATCCATTAATCAAGACAAGTTAAGTACATATGCTGCTCTGTATGACAAGCTAGCATGAATGACTCCAAACCCCGGTACCCTCACTAACGGGTCCGGGTTGCAACACAATAATCCCAATGGTGAATTATGTCCCATAACGTGTCACCACACAAGCCCCCCCAGAATTCACCCATAAACAAAGTCAGCATGGCTGGGCGGAACGACAGGTCGACCCCCACGACTCCTGAGCACGGGAGTCGGAAAAACGACCTCTGCATGTGCAGCCGGGGGGCGCCCCGATCGCGGAGGTCGTGCCAGCACCACCGGCTAACCCAAATCTAAATGGGCCGCCTTCACCCGGTCCACAGAGGCGCGCTCGGCCTTACCACCCAGGTCGACCACAAGGTGTTTGTTCCCGTGCTCCAAAACACGGAAAGGTCCATCGTAAGGAGGCCGTAGAGGACCCCTGTGCGCATTGTGCCGGATGAAGACGTGCTCTGCCGAGCGGAGATCCGCGGGAACCCGGGACACCTGAGTACCATGTTGAGCAGTGGGAATCGGAGAAAAAGTCTCAGCGGCATCCTGCAGGCAAACCTGCTGCGCTGATGCCGACCAGGTAGGGGTGGACGATATTGAAAAATATATTATCACGATATTTTTCAAGCAGTATCACGATAGACGATATATATCACGATATTTTTTCATGTCGGTTATTATGGTTATTTTTCAAGTTACTTAACAGTACAAGCATCTACAAGGTAACAGAAACTAAAACAAAAAGGAGTAACAGACCAACATAGCATTTCAAGCTGGTTTTATTTCTGAAATGAATCCCTGAATGAACAATTCAACATTTTGATATGGCTTCAAGGCACAGTTTCTCAGTATACAAATGAACTTTCTGAAGTAGCACTAGCAGTGAACATCAATAAACATGAAAAGGAGGGTAAAACATAACTAAATAAAACATAAAACATCAATGAGGAAAAGTCAGTGCCAAACAACTAAAATGTAAACTTTAGACTTGAAGTGCAATAAAAGACTTTAGCATAACTGAAGGGAAAAACTAAATACCTTATTGATCAAATAAAATAAGCCAACAGAATCAACCAAGAAGTGCAATACTGTCTGAATCCTGACTAGACAGCTTTAGAGCATGTCTTTCACATGAGTTTATTTTTTTTATATATTTAAAAAAAAAAAAAATTCAATTTTTTTTTTTTTTTTTTTTTTCCACGATAGATACGATATCTCTGAAAAAGCATATCGTGGAGACCTAATATCGTCACGACGATATATATCGTCATATCGCCCACCCCTACGACCAGGGAACCGATGTGTTGAAAGCCAGGGCTATGTCAGTCGCCGACGTCAACACGAGAGGAACCGCCTCCGGCCATCCTGTCCACCATGGAGAGGAGGTAGGAAAAACCCTGAGAGGAGGACAATGGACCCACTAGGTCGATGTTGACGTGGTCTAACCTCCTTTCAGGCACCATGAAACCAATCATCTGCCGAGGCCTACTCCCACTTGTCGAGTACGGCTGTACTGAGGTGTTTTCGTCGCGAAGAGACGGAGCGGCTCCACCTGTTGCTGCATGCGATCTGCGATTTACGGAGGCCTGCTCGTCGCGAAGAGACGGAGCGGCTCCACCTGTTGCTGCCTGCGATTCTGCGATATGCGATCTACGGAGGCCTGCTCCCACCTGTAGAATACGGCTGTACTGGAGAGGTTTTTACCCCGGAGTCGTCGCGGAGAGACGGAGTGGATCCACGCTTCGGGCTTGGCCTGCTTCCACCGGGCGTGTGCTGCTGTACGGAGGAGGATTTTACCACCGCTGGGGCCTGCTTTCCACCTGTCCTGGTTCTGCTGTGGCAGAGGCCTGCTTTCACCCCGGGGATACCACGGAGGGACCGGAGCGCTTCCACGCTGCTGTTTTCGCCTGTCCTTTGCTGCTGTGCTGATTTGCTCCAGGAACATCGCGGATACTGTGTGCTGGTCTGGGAAAATGGCCCATATCGGGATTCTGCTGTGCCTGTAAACTGTTTTGGACTATGAGAAGATCTCTAGTCATTCTGAGAAGTCTACTGGATTCAGGTCTGTTCTGCCACCCGCAGTGGGCATCCCCTGCAAAGGATGTGTTGCTCAAACAATTACCGGTTGCCTTGTCACAGACAATCTGCTCGACAAAATATGTTTGTCTTTTTTGTTTTCCTGCGATGATGGTTCTTCAGGACTGCTTCTTAAGCTCAAATCACACTCTCGCAGACTTTTCCGGTGTTTCTAAATTAGATAACAATGTATGTGTGTCGTTTAAGAGGAAAAGATGCCTGTTTTTTGTTGTTGTTATTACTGTCAGGAAATGTACAACCTAACCCTGGTCCGTCCAGTAGTAGTAGTCAGATCGCTACTCCTGCTGATTTTAAAGCTAGGTCTGGGTTGGGTTTCATCCACTTGAATGTGCGCAGTCTGTTAGGTAAACTAGATTTTGTCCATATCTGGGCGAGCTCAACTGACGCTGACGTCATTGTTTTATCAGAAACATAGTTAAACAAATCTATTTTGGCCTCTGACATTGCCTTAAATGGTTTTAATGTGTATCGTACCGACCGGCCTAATAAAGGTGGTGGCGTTGCCATTTATGTTAAGAATAAGTTCAGTGTAACCACATTAGTTTCCAAATCGATCAGTAAGCAATTTGAATTTTTAGCCATAAATATAGAAGTGGCAAAGGGTCAACAGGTCATGGTAGTGAGTTGTTACAGACCCCCCTCAGCTGACAAAGACTCCTTGTCTTCACTAGCATATCTTTTCTCACAACTAGACTACAAGGAAATAGTGCTACTTGGAGATTTTAACTGGGACTGGTTAACTGCAGTGTCAGAGGATTTTAAAAACCTTTGTATCTCTTTAAATGTTACTCAGATTGTGGACAGTCCTACTCGCCCTAACATTAAGTCCCCTGATAAATCCTCCCTAATTGATCTCATTTTAACTAATGTTCCCCATAAATATTCCTCTGTGGGAGTATTTGCAAATGATCTGAGTGATCACTGTGCTGTAGCCACAATTAGGGACACTAAGGTCCAAAAGGTTAAACCTCGCATTATCATTAAGAGAGACAAAAAACATTTTGTGGAGCAGGGTTTTGTGCATGAACTGTTTGATTTTGATTGGGGTAAAATCGATCTGTGTGCTAATGTAGAACCGCATGGTCTTATTTTTATCTTGGTTTTATGGAGATCATTGATAGACATGCACCCCTGCGTACATTTAGAGTAAAGGGACGAGACAATCCTTGGTTTTCTGCTAATCTGTCCAGTCTCCTTCATAATAGAAACAAGGCCTGGGCAAAGGCTAGGAAATCAGGCTCAGAGGTAGAATGGCTGCGTTTTAGGCAGCTAAGGAATAGCTTCACATCGCAAATCAAAAGTGCTAAATCAAAGTACTATCTGTCAGCAACCACAAAGAATCTGAATAATCCTGGAAAATTTTGGAAAGCCATTAAATCGTTCTCCACCGGCAATATCCGTAATGAGCTACCTCCGTGCATTACCACAGCATCTGGCACTATATCGGACAGGGCTACTATGCTAAATTGCTTTAATGAGCATTTTGTGTCCTGTGGTTCTCTATTTGATTCTGTCACTAACTCTGCTTCTGTGAACACTACAGTATGTGACTCTGAAAAATGTGTGTTGGAAAACCCTTTTAGTTTTACCCCTTTTACTGTTGATGTTGTTCGTGAAGCTTTAACCAAGTTAGATCCTAAGAAACCGGCTGGCCCGGACAATGTAGAACCTTTCTTTTTAAAGATCGCTGCAGATTTTATTGCTCCACCTCTCACTACTCTCCCAATGTGTTCACTTTGATGGGCTGTCTTCTGAGTGGTTAAACATTGCTAATGGTGTTCCTCAAGGTTCTGTTTTAGGTCCACTTTTATTCTCCATATATATCATCAGTTTAGGTGAAAATGTGGATGAAGCTACTTTACATTTTTATGCGGATGATACCGTGATGTACTGTGCAGGTCCCTCCATTAAGGACGCTGGTGTTAAATTACAGGATGTTTTTAACATTATTCAGACTCAGCTCTCTGAACTAAAGCTTCTTTTAAATGTTGAGAAAACCAAGGTAATGCTCTTTTCTAAAGCTAAAAAGACACCAGAGCCTGTTTTAGATATTGTAACTACGCAAGGAATAAAACTTGAAGTGGTTACCTGTTACAAATACCTTGGTATCTGGCTTGATGATTGTCTCACTTTTAAACTTCATGTCAATAACCTGCTTAAAAAGCTGAGGGTTAGGCTAGGTTTCTTCAACAGGAACAAGTCCTGTTTCTCGCTTGAGGCCAGGAAAAGGCTAGTCACTGTGACCTTTTTACCTGTGCTGGACTATGGTGATTTGATTTATATGAATGCACCTGCCAATTGCCTGGTCAAGTTAGATGCTGCGTATCACAGTGCACTGAGATTTGTGACTAACAGTAAAGCATTAACCCATCACTGTAACCTGTATGCAAGGGCTGGTTTGCTTTCACTAACTGTACGGAGGCTCAGTCACTGGTACATTTTTATATACAAAGCCATGTTAGGGAATCTTCCATCTTATATCTGCTCCCTGATCTCACGGAAAATTGTAAGTGGCTACTGCCTGAGATCAAATGCTGTGGTTTTATTAAATGTGCCAACTGCTAGGACTGTCTTAGGGAAGACAGCTTTTAGATGCGCAGCTCCTCTGTCTTGGAATAGTCTGCAAATTAAATGGAAACTGAACAATCTGGTGCCACTAAATGTTTTTAATGCTCGGTTGGATGCTACTCAATCGGAAGCTATTGGTATCTGTTTATGTGGATAATTATGTAAATGATGCTGTAAGATGTCCTTTTGTTGTTCTATTTATGTTTTTATGTTTCATGTGGAACTACTTGAGCAGGTCTCCCTTGAAAAAGAGATCAATGATCTCAATGGGATTTATCTGTCTAAATAAAGGTTTGAAATGAAATGAAATGAAACGTTCCAAAGGGGCTTTCGTGTGGCGATGCACCTTAGCGCGCTGACAAGCCACGCACTCACCAGCCCAAGTCCTCACGTCCTTTTTTAATCCCCGCCAGACGAACTTCGCGGCCACCAAGCGCACCGAAGGTTTACCGCCGGGGTGAGACAGGTCATGCACTGCCTCAAAAACGGAGAACCTCCAACTGGCGGGAACGACCGGCCGAGGCATGCCTGTGGAGACGTCGCACAGGAGAGTAACGCCTGCGTCACCGAAAACCATGTCTTCCAAGCGCAGCCCCAAGCTGTCCTCCTTCAGGGCCTGTACGCCGGGGTCTGTGACCTGGTCCGTCGCCATGCGGGTATAGTCCAGGCCCAACTGGACAGCCCTGATGACGACCCTGGAGAGGCAATCTGCGACCAGGTTCGATTTGCCAGCCACGTGCTTAATGTCTGTGGTGAACTCCGAGATGTAAGACAGCTGCCGCTGCTGACGTGCAGTCTAAGGCTCTGCCACTTTTGACATGGCGAACGTGAGCGGCTTGTGGTCGACAAACGCCTTAAATTCACAGCCTTCCAGCAAAAAACGGAAGTGCCGCACGGCCAGCCAAAGTCCAAGGAGCTCTCGGTCAAAGGCACTGTACCTGCGTTCCCTGGGCGTCAGCTGACGGCTGAAAAAGGCGAGTGGCTGCCAAGCGCCCTCCACCCACTGCTCGCGCACTGCACCAACGGTGTAGTCTGATGCGTCTGTGGTAATAGGGATGGGAGCCGTGGATGATGGGTGCGCCAACAGGGCCGCCTGAGCCAACGCGGTCTTGACCTCCATAAAAGCAACCTCAGCTTCCGCCGTCCAGTCGATCGCCTGGATGGGGGTCTTACCCTTCAAAGCCTCATACAGCGGCCGCATAATGTGTGCGGCCCGGGCGATGAAACGGTGGTAGAAAGTTACCATACCCAGGAACTCACGGAGCGACCGGGCTGTGAGTGGGCGAGGAAACGCCGCAACAGCCTCAACCTTCGCCGGCAGGGGTGCTGACCCGGTGTCCGAGGAAGTCAATGTCAAACACCCCGAACCCCCGAATTGATTATCAATCCGTGTTGGCTTAGCCTCGTGAAAAGGGCTCGGAGGTGTGACAGGTGCTATTCCACCGAAGCGCTGGCGACGAGTATGTTGTCCAGGTAGACGAACACAAACGGCAGGTCCCGTAGCACCGAATCCATCAGGCACTGGAACGTTTGAGCGGCGTTGTTGAGCCCAAAAGGCATCCGCAAAAAAAGGAAAACCTTTATTCCAAGGAACGAAAAAATACCTTTCTTTCAAGGCCAAGGCCAAGGCCAAGGCCAAAGCATAAGAAACAGAACCCTACCCTGTGACACAGTCAAAGACAAACAATGAACCAACAAAGACAGACAGAAAAACCAGAACTTAAATACACACAAGACTCATCACACAAACAAGACACAGGTGAGGAGGGAGGAGAAAACACAGGGGCACCAGGTGAACACAATCAGGTAATTAGGTAGGAAGGAAAATAGACAGAAAGCAACAGGCAAGACAGGGGGTGAACACTTTTCAAAATAAAACATGAAACCAAAGACAGAAAAAGACCAGACAAAACACAACACAGACAGATCGTGACAGTATGCAAACGAGATAAAGGAGTGTATATTGAAGTAATTATGATCCGTTAGATAATCATGGAATTTGACTGGTATCTACCAATACCATCCAAATGCCATCCTTATAAATGTATATATAAATACAATACCGTTTTAAATGATACTTGTATTTTAATTATGTTTGATTCCATTAATTGAATTAAAGATGTTTTAATGAATTCTACTGAAATGATTGTTACATTGTCATCATGTAACTATTTTTGTTCTTTTATTTTTCTCACCAGAAAACAGTCCCACCTCCTCTTGAAGACATTTTGCCTCCTGCTATCGACTTCAGGTTCACATTAGGTGAGCCCTTGAGTGTGTCAGACTAAAGTTGTTGTTTCAGAGGTTAATTCAAGACGTGTTATGTTTACATTCTAATATAATAAGCATCAGGTAAACATACCCATCTCTATTTTTTTAATCACAGTTGGGATGGAGATGTAAACTATGCAGCACAAGTGTCACCACTCAAAGTGATATTTTAAAACATTATCGACTCAATCATGGAACCTTTGGACAGAAACGTGCCTTTTCCTGCATTCATGTAGACTGGCCTGCACTCTCACATATCATGACTATGTGGTCCATTTTATTGCAAACCAGCCTTTTGTTATGGCTTAAACACCTTGTAATGCATGTGAATAGCACCTCTGTTACCGTCTGTTAACAGCTGTAAACTGGCTCATTATAATTTCAAGACGGATTTGATTTTTGTTGTTGAGGAAAACGCATGGGGTCTTTCTCATTTCACTAATTTCCCCTCCTCGACTCCTATCCTCGTGTCTTAGTCCCGCCCACAGGAGATGCGAGCGGAGGAGCCGAGGAGGGGAACCGAGGAGAGAGGAGGGGAAGCAGCAGGCGGTTAGAGAAATGAGAAATCCTCTCCTCTGAGCGGTCATTTTAAAGAGACGTCCATTAATGATGACAGGAGGCACAGCAGCCCTCTGTCTGATGGACAGAACTGTGTTCATGGTGACTTATATATTTACTTTTAATTAATTCACAGTGCGGTATAATGAGACAATAACAGGCTACAGATGCGGACATATACACACACATATATATATATATATATATATATTTATATAAATATATACAATTTCAGAATCAAACAAGTATGAGAGCACTCACAGCATAACGTAACACTATCAGAGACTGGATATATCCCCTTATTTATTCTTGTCTTATGTGGTTCTTAGCAGATTGTTATTTGCATTGGTTACACTTAATATCTTCGCTTTTAATTGTAGGCTCAACTCATCTTGTCACCTGCAGAAAAAATCACATTAGTAAGTTTACCCAACTCCTAAAATTGCTTGGAAACTGTTGACATATTGTTTTTAAGTTTTAGCAAAGTAACACGTTCTTGAGTAGAGGAAAACTAAAAAAAGTAAGTTTCACCAACTAAAAAATGCAAAAGTTGACTAAACTCTTAAAATTGCTTGAAATCTGTTGACACGTTGTTTTATTTTTTTACCAAAGCAATAGTTTTTGTACTGTCCTTCACAATGTTCTTTGCTCTACTGAGGCAGCGGGAATTGAAGATGTCCATCAGGGAGGGGAGAGGGCAGCCAATGATTTTCTGCACTGTGTTGATCACTCTCTGGAGCCTTTTCCTGTCTGCCGCAGTGCAGCTGGAGTACCATACGGTGATGCAGTATGTCATCAGGCTCTCAATGGCTGAACGGGAGAAGGTCTCCAGCAGCTTGGGGTCCAGGTTGTTCTTCCTCAGCACCCTCAGGAAGTGTAGACGCTGCTGGGCCTTCTTGATGACTGCTTTGGTGTTGTCTGTCCATGAGATGAGGACACCAGGAAACTTGAAGCTGTGGACCCTCTCCACACACTCACTATTAATGTAGAGGGGGGCTGGATCGCTGCTGTTCCTCCTGAAGTCCACGATGATTTTCTTTGTTTTTGTGGTGTTCAGTGCCAGGTTGTTCACTGAACACCACGCTGAGAGCTCCAGGACCTCACTCCTGTAGGCCGTCTCGTCTCCTCCTGAGATAAGCCCCTCCAAAGTGGTGTTGTCAGCGAATTTGACAAAGATGTTACCTGGGTGGGCTGGACTGCAGTCGTGGGTGTAGAGCGAGTAGAGGAGTGGACTCAGCACACAGCCCTGAGGAGAGCCGGTGCTGAGTGTGCGGGTGGAGGAGTGTGCGGGCCAAGTCTCACAGACTGAGGCCGGTATTGGGAGGCCTAGGTTTAACAGTTTTCCAACTAAGATGTCTGGGATGATCGTGTTGAATGTTGAGCTGTAGTCAATGAAGAGTATCCTGACATAGCTCCCACGATGTTCTAGATGGCTCAGTGCAGAGTGGAGAGCTATGGCGTCCTCGTGGATCTGTTGGCTCTGTAGGCAAACTGGTGTGGGTCACGGGTGGGAGGGAGGCAGGCCTTAATGTGATGTAGCACCAGCCTCTCAAAGCACTTCATTATAACAGGTGTGAGTGCTACAGGGTGGTAATCATTAAGGATTTCTGTGGTTGTTTTTTTGGGAACAGGAACAATAGTGGCTGATTTCTGGCATGCTGGGTGTGTTTTAGGGAAAGATTGAAAATGGTGGTGAAGATCTGTGAAAGCTGGCTGGTACATTGAGTGTAACTACTCTGGTCTTGAAAGAACATTACTCATCGAACTGATATCCACAATCACGTTTATTTTCCTCTTGGTACAGTTATGAAACACCGTGAAAACGTGTTTGCCGAGTAGACCAGCAGTAGAATTACGTTATACATTGTTTACACTTTTAGTGCCCTTTTTACTCTCTCATAAACACAATAGTAAACATCCGGGCTAGAGGTCACATGACTTCCGGTAAGAAAACTCTTATTCTTTTTTAACAAAATAAAATAAAGTTAAGCATACATTAAACACTCTTCAAAAAAGACAAAACAATAAATAAGGGACCTTTGAGCGTCAGCTACACTGAGCACCTTCCCGAGTACTCCATCAGGACCAGTAGCCTTCCTGGGGTTAAACAAATAACACCGATTAAAAACAATCTATGGTATAGCAATTGTTTATGAGACTAAGGTTTGAATGAGTCTTATGGGAGACTCTGAGCAACTCAAACTTCAGCTTCCCAACAACTGAGATTTATGAAACAGAGTGATTAGATAACATTAGTAACATTTTATTTACTTTGAGGATAACGTGGCCTAGTTATCTTTTTAGGTTTTAGGGTTAGGGAAGGGCAAGGATGGTGAGTTAGGTGGTCCGCCACTTTGATCCAGAATATAGACTATGTACAAGAACAACATAACTAATGGGTCCCTGCAAACCCACCCATTAGTGATTGGACTTTTGAAGCCTCAAGATTGGCATGTTGGGCGTCACCATCTTGTTTTTATAAACATATATCTTTAAGAGAAGTTGTTACATTGAACTTTCATAAAGTAAAAAGACAGAGAACACCCAAACCACAACACAATGGAAGCAACAGCGGCTTTGTGATCCAGCGTCAGCTCATTTATCATGTGAGCAGAGCTGTTGATACATTATTTTCTGACTCAGCTCACCCTCTGTTGACACAAATACAGAGCTATGATAAGTATTAAGGCAGATGAGAGAAAAGATGCCATATGCTGTGTGCATCAATGTGTGTGTGTGTGTGTGTGTGTGTTTGTATACAATGGTTTACATCAGTGTCACATTAATAGAATCAATCAGAAAGTAACAACCACAACCAATTGAACATTAAAGTTGATTCAATATATTTTATCCATTGGTTCTTCAAAAATACTCACTAATCTCAGCATTGAATGGACATAAAACGCATTCTGGAAAATAATAATCTGGTAATTAATTCCCCAAATGAAAACTACTAAATATATCATCAATGGTTGAGCATCCATCCTACTTTTACATTACATTACATTGCATTTAGCTGACGCTTTTGTCCAAAGCGACTTACAATAAGTACATACGACCAGGAAGACACAGCCCTGAAGAAAACAGAATCATATAAGTACATCAGGTATCATAGAGCCAAACATTTCAAGTGCTACTCAGCTGGCTATAGATAAGCCAGTCCTATATTAGTATATAAGTGCTTTGTTAGTAATTCTATCGCTCGAAGTGGAGTCGAAAGAGATGAGTTTTCAGTCTGCGCCGGAAGATGTGCAGGCTTTCTGCCGTCCTGATGTCAATGGGGAGCTCATTCCACCATCTTGGAGCCAGGATAGCAAACCCACGTGTTTTGCTGATGGGAACTAATACTAATACTAACTAATACTTCTCTAATAACGTCCCTTTGTCAGAATTCTGTCTGCATTCAGCTGCATCCGGCCTGTTTACTGTACCCGCCAAGAGTTAAGAGTGTTATCCAAGTCAAGACAGAAAGGTTTAAAATTATGTAAAGATGATGACTGTACAGGAATCTTGTCCTCCATAATAGCTGAGTCATTGCTCTGTTTGGGAGGTGCATGTAAGGCTGATTAAAAGTTGGCTTTATTAAACGTAACTTTTATTATTTTGGGTATCGATGCACATGGCATACCTTTTGGCTATGGTGGTTTCCTTCCAATTTCCAGAGTTCAACCCAGCTCTTGTACGTTTATAATAATCAGTGTAGCCATCATACAGACTCTTGTCTCTTTGTCAAAAGTTACACCATCGAAAAACCATTAAACAGCCATCACTGCATAACAATTACGTTTTCCACCAGACTGTTTTTAAATGTTTGCGCTGTGGGGCAACTGCATGCTATTTGACTGGTTTCAACACGGGGCAATATTGCTGTATTATGTTTGACACAAGGCTTCAAAGCACAGTTGTTGTGAATCATTGACATGTACAAGAATGTGAAAAAAGAAATCCACAAATAATTTCATTAAAAACAATAAATACATTTGATTTGTATTTCTTCTTCATAACACAATATCGTTATGTGATTTAACCATAGGAATAAACTGGAATTTAAAAAGGTTACATTTAAAAAATATATATAAAATATGTATGGATGAACAAAACTTAAGTTGGTTAATCCTTTAACTCTGTGAAAGTGGAAAATAATATTTATATATAATATATCTAATTATTGACATAAACCAGATTATGTACTATGTTATTTAAATAAACTGGCATTTAAAAGGTTTACATTCTGAAAATGTTATGAATTTTTAGTTATGATAAAGACAAAAGTTTTGCTAATCATTGACATACCAGACTGAAAAAAAATATACCCTTATCATTTAGTATAAAGAAAATAAATACATTTAGTTGTTATGGCATTATGTAAATAAACTGCCATTGAATAGGTTTACATTTGGTAATGATCTAATGACTAGCTGACAGCGACAGGCTGCTGCACCCCCGCTGTCTCATGGAGAGATACCACAGGTCCTTCCTTCCTGCAGCGGTCAGACTATACAACCAGCACAGCCCCTAGTAGACCCCACCTCACACACACACACACACTGTAAGGAATATTTGAATGTATTCATGTTAGCTCCAAATGTATAAGTTTAAAATGAGAATGATTTTGGGTTAAAACTGAGCTGGACTTTTGAGCCCGAGCACATGTGACTCTAGAGAGACCATGTGGCTTTTGAGGACAAAGGATTTGGCGGGGGAGGTTACAGCATCTGTTGACTTGCACTGTATGCAAATGCTCTCGCCACATGTGAGTGAAGAAACTCAAGATTTGGGGTGATGGGGGGACATTGGGGCTGCCAATCAAAGTAGAGAGAATCAGAGATCCCTCCCATTGCTTCTGGATATAGTCAGGACACACAACTGAGTTCACTCTTTTCTGCTGGCTGGCTGACGTGATCACAAGGTAACTGGGGTTCCCAAGTATATTGTATTATTGTATGTATTCTTGTATTGAATGTAATGATTTCTGGTGCATTGTGATATCACCATTAAAGTAGATTATTCTTGACTTGGTGGCACTGAACTCCTTCCATATAACACAGCTCTCGAAGGACGCGGGGATATTTGAAACGTGGTGCGTAAATCCATTATAATATCCTAACAGATGGTGAACCCGACGTACAAGATAATGAATGAGCTGAGGAGGATTCAGACGACCGGATTGGGTCGAGAATAAGCGCTTTTAAGCACTTCAGACAATCACGCAGGGCCCTGCATTCATTCTAAAAAAAGGTACAGACGCCTGTTCAATTGTCTGTGATTGAATACACTAAAATGTTAGGATTGTCTGAAGGCGTTTCACAGTGTTTTTAAAGTTTAAATGGGATATACAATGCATATTTAGAAACATAGTCGTTGATCGCAGGGTAGATTAGTCCGGCGTGACGTACATAGATATTTACATATTGATTACAGTTTGTCGCGGATCTACAGGTAGATAAAGTCCTGAGTGGCGTACATAAGAACGGTTTAGCGCGGATCTGTGGTAGTCTAGTCCACAGTGGCGTAAGAGACGGTGCAGTCTGTCTGGTGGCGTGTTTTGAGTACCGCACGACAGAACCTGGAAACCCGATATTTCAGATCGGGTCGCCGCCTAAGACTGAGGGGTTTTACAGCACAGACGAACGCTCTTTAGCTAAGAGCCGGAGTTCTGTGATATGGTAATTACTCAATATTTATTGATCTCAATGAAGCACACGGATGAGTGAGGCTCATTTGTGGTCTGCTGCTGCCATCTAGTGGCTGAAAGGGGGTAGTACACCTTTTACATTGAGTATATGAGTTTAGCTTCAAGCGTTGAGGTTAAATATTACATTGCTGACCGGTATTGAAGACGGGAAGCGCGTTAATAGTAACTACGACAATAGCCCAGTATATTAATACATGTGAACACATGTTGATTGATTGAGTCAGATAAATAAAAGCGAAGTGCACATATTAATTGAAGCAGATAAATAAAAGCGAAGTGCACATATTAATTGAAGCAGATAAATAAAAGCGAAGTGAATATGGAACGACAGAATGCTTAAAACGATTCTGAAATTCCAGGGTAGTTACCGGGTACAATGGGAACAGATTAAGAGATTGATTTTCAGAGAATTAAGTACATTCAAATTAAATATAATAGTGGATTATTCTACCTAGATTACACATACAAAGAGGACAATTTGTGTGTTATGAACTGGCCTTGTCTGGTTACATTTTTATTGAAGCCAAGTCGTATGGTTTAATTGTTAGTGAACTCAGTCTCCAAGCAGTGTGATTTCTCTCTGCACATGGTTGAGTGTTTTTTTCCCTGCCCCCGGTCATCCAAGTTATTTGACCCCATGTGGTCAAGAGCCATTCTGTTAGCCTACAATCTTGGGTAAGACAAATCATTGTTCTTTTGTCACATTTTTGAATCACATAAGGGTTCATTTTGCTAAATCAATTTATCTTTAATTTGTAGTTGGTGTTTGTTAAGATTTTTGGGCAAATATAGCGCTAAATACAGTTAGTTTTGTATTCTGTTACAAATCTAGCCATGCTTGTAACACAACATGGATAGATTTCACTTAGATGAAAGACAGATTGTAAAGCAAATTGCACACCTAAACAAACAGATGCAGGCTCTAGATAGATTGAGGAGGGTTTGTCACAATGCTGCCCTCGCAATGAGGGGAATTACAATTCCTCCCGTCACAGACCAAAATCTCACGGGTGCAATGGCTATCCACAGCCCCATAGAAACAGATGAATTTAACACTCTTCTGTTCCCTAGAACAATGCAAAATACTGTTGTCTCTAACTCAGATCACAAATCTCAAACTGAGCCCAAACTTCATTTACGATGAAGCAGGAGGCCAGTGTCGTAAAACAAATACCTAAGGGCACTTTGAAGCAGGACGCCAGGGTCATAAAGGTCCCAGGGCACAGCATGTGCCTCTGCCTCCTATGCATTACCATTCTTTCTTCATGTTTCTGAAAATGAATCCACAGGATTCTTTTTCAGAAAAGGGGGAGTGAGTTGTTAGACAATGGGAATTTCATATTTACATTTTTATAGTCTAAAATCTATTGTAGTATTTTTTTAGGTATCATAAAACAACACTGTTTTAGCTTTTTAGGTCAAGTTAATTGAAGATTTGAGAATGTTAATTAGGCGTCCCTAAAAATGATGGGATGTACTACACAAATTATCTGTTAAATTCTGATTTTAGATTAATCAGATGACATGTCTTATTTTTATACAGTCCTTTAATGACAGAGGTTAAAATCCTGGACACTTATTTTTATTTTGTATGCATATACTGCCATCAGGCATATATTTAAATCCAGAGACAGATGCAGTCTCTGTTTTGAACAAATATCACAATGAAAAATAGTGGTAGCAAATCATCTTTATGTCAAATCATGTCGGGAAGAGATGAGGAGTTTTGTTTTGAAACAAAAGTTTGAACTGAGCCATGTTGGTTTTCAAAAAGCTGACTTTTCAAAATGAAACAGATCACTTTTGAGTGTACAGTAGCAGTTTGCATGGAGATTTATTTGTGAACACTACAGTAGCAGGATGTATTTACCTGTCCTAGGAAAGGGACAGATTATAAGTAAAAGACTGGTTAGAAATGGAAATAAGAAAAGGTTGTTGAAGGCTGAAGAGAAAAGAGAACAGATGGATAAAAGAAGACATCTGATTGTTATGTCACACATAATAATCTTGACATAGAAACTAGCTATGAGTAAAACGTGTGGTTTTTATACCATTGTTATCATGAACTAAAAATAAATAGGGAAATAGTATCTTGTTAAAGATGAATGGATTTCATATCCTAGAGAGGATTAGTTATTGTGAATACTCCACAAGGTATCTACTAATGTATTTTAAAGAAACAAATTTAAAGAAATTGAATTGACTTGATAAATAAGTAAAGATAAAAAGTTGTATTAACCATGAATTAATCAATTGGTAAATTAAAAATAGCAGTAAAGAAGACTGAAATAGATGGACAGGGCAAGATATTAAATGTGTTGAAGTGATATCTTGCTCAGAAGGATAAAAGGTGGTTAAAATACCACGAGTGAAGTTGGAAAAAGTATGTAGGAGAGAGAGAGAGAGAGAGAGACAAGACAATTAAGATATAAGAAAACATGTGAAGAGACAGGCATGAAATGGTTAGACACATGGCCCCTAGTTCTTATGTAAATCAGGAGCTCAATTAACAAAGGGACAGGTTTGTCTCCTTTGAGCTCACTCTTGGTCACCAGTTCCCAGGAGCCCTGAGCGTAAGCTTGAGAGATTTGTATCAGATTTCTCCACACAGATTACAGAGGCAAAAGGGGGACATCAAACCCCATCGGGCGATGCAGAGGACATCTCACGCTGTCCGCTTGGAAGGGAAAGGAGACATCTGGTACCACTGGAATCAGTGAGCAGTGGGGAAACCTCCAGGAAGGATGTGTGAAAGCTGTCATCTTCCTCGTGCTGGGCCTGCTGTACCTGACCAAGCAAGGGTGGCGACTCCACGGTGTGGGAAGCGTATCCAAGGACGCAGTATCAGGAGTTCCGGGTCTCGCCACGGATGGAAGCACCTGACACTACGCAGACAGTGAAACCAGGAAAGTGAGTGTTCACCAGAGCGATAAAGAGGAGGAGCAGGCACTCGCCAAAGGGGGAGGGTCCCTAACAAACACTCCTGTCTACATCGACTGCAGTTAGACTGGCGAAGAGACCATCCTGGATACATCTGACTGTGAAGCTGTTTAAACCTGAAACACAGAAACTCGCCTCTACTGTGGTGAAGTCTGGCTACAAAGGGAGGTGTCCACTAGGGGCACTTGTCTCAAACCAGTGAAGAAACCAACAGAACCCAGTGGAATTTAAAGAGTGGACGTGAGCAGGGAAACAGTAACGGGTCTGAGGGATAGAAACTGACGATGTACAGAGAAAGAATTGGACCATGGGGATTACATTAAGACATGTGCTTATACAATTTACCTACCTCAGCCGTTTGGGTACTTTTGTATATGAATTTTTGATATCATTTGTATCTTTCCAGGTTCTATGTTATTCCGGAGTATAAACAGGAGGGATATGTTGGAGACATACTGTCTCCACTCTTTGGGAAGTTTTAATGCACTGATATCATGTGTGGCTCTGAACTGTATATGAATTTGACCTTGCAGCTGCCTCTCCTGATGAAAGGAGGCAGGGCATTTCAGGTTGTTCATATTTATGAGAAGACAGACTTGCTGTCTCCTAAATATCTCATTTTGACTAAAGCGGAATGAAGTATACATGAAGTAATGTTAAAGCTTGAAGACACTGCAATTTTGCCGATTACAGATTAATTGAATCACCACTGTGAAGGTTATACCTTATGACGATTGACTATACTCAATCAGAATGATTTAAGGGTTTTAACTTTGTGGTTACTAAGTGATGTAATTGATGTATGGAGCTATTTGCATATTTTGGTATTTCTAACACGGTCATATGAAGTTGATATGTGGAGCCATTTCTGAACGTTTAAATAGTCTGAATCCCAGAACGAATGTGAATGTCTTGAAAGTAATTGATTTATTAGAGTTAAATCAAAAGGGGGAGTTGTAAGGAATATTTGAATGTATTCATGTTAGCTCCAAATGTATAAGTTTAAAATGAGAATGATTTTGGGTTAAAACTGAGCTGGACTTTTGAGCCCGAGCACATGTGACTCTAGAGAGACCATGTGGCTTTTGAGGACAAAGGATTTGGCGGGGGAGGTTACAGCATCTGTTGACTTGCACTGTATGCAAATGCTCTCGCCACATGTGAGTGAAGAAACTCAAGATTTGGGGTGATGGGGGGACATTGGGGCTGCCAATCAAAGTAGAGAGAATCAGAGATCCCTCCCATTGCTTCTGGATATAGTCAGGACACACAACTGAGTTCACTCTTTTCTGCTGGCTGGCTGACGTGATCACAAGGTAACTGGGGTTCCCAAGTATATTGTATTATTGTATGTATTCTTGTATTGAATGTAATGATTTCTGGTGCATTGTGATATCACCATTAAAGTAGATTATTCTTGACTTGGTGGCACTGAACTCCTTCCATATAACACAGCTCTCGAAGGACGCGGGGATATTTGAAACGTGGTGCGTAAATCCATTATAATATCCTAACAACACACACACACACACACACACACACACACACACACACACACACACACACACACACACACACACACACACACACACACACACACACACACACACACACACACACACACAACAACACAGACTATAACACCCCTTGCTGTTAAATACCAACCAACTATGTGCAATATGTGCAATATATATATATATATGCTGCTAATAACTGTGCAATATATATCTGGCTGCTAAATCCTAAGAACTGTTACATGTGTATTTTCTAAATTGTGTAACTTTTATTATATATTTTTTTTACTTTAATACTTTTTAAGGTAACACTTTACAATAAGGTACACAAAATGTGCTTAGTTACTGAGTAGTGAATAAGGAATGACTAGATAGTTAAAGGTGGGGTATGTAATTTTGGAGAAACCAGCTCGAGTGTGCGAGAATTTGAAAAAACACAGCCGGAAGAAATCTGCTACTTCCTTATAGAGCCCCTCTTCCAACACACACAAACGTGCACATGACTCATGAGGGCACGAGATAAGTTTGTGCACAGATGGAAGGCTGACAGGCAGGTAGGCCAACCAGTTATTTTAGCCGGGCCGGCTAAAATGATTTGTCGTGCTTTTTACAGTACTACGGCTTCCACAGATGACATTTTTTTATGGATTTTTTGTCAAAGCACTTAAGATATTCATTGCTATCGGGATGTTAAGAGCATTACATGGAATATAACAAAAAGTGTATCTCGAGCCGGTTTCTAAAACTTACCTACCTACTGGTTAACAGACTGGGGGGTGTTATGTTTATGCATGGGGTTTTTGGTTGTGCGGTTTTCTGTTGTTTGCTCCTTTTTCCCCTCTCTGCTCTTTCTCTCCTTCTCTGCAGGACTGGTGTGTGACAGGGGGTGTGGCTGGTATTCTCCTGGCTGCAGATGAGGCACACCTGTTCTCACTTCCCTAATCAACCCTCTCTTTAAGAGCCTGGCCCTCACCTCACTACTCTGCCAGAGTATTACATGCTGTTCGTCGATCCAGAGTGCCTCTCTGCAGCCCAAGCCAAGTTTTTGTTTCTCTTTGCAGTTTTTGTGCAACTTTTTTTGGCCAGGAACGTTTTCCTTCCGTTTGTTTTTTGGACCTTTCTGCTACCAGCCAGCTCCCTGTCGACAGTACCTGCCTTGGCCTAGTATTATTAATTAAACACCTTGAACTTTACTTGTGTCTGTCTCTGCTTTGGAGTCCAAGGATTGTGGAGAATTGAAGATGATATTCATCTTAATGTCACCCATATATAAGAATTGTGTTACATTTGAAATGGCAGAAAGTGTTGTTGCAATTTCCAGAAATTGAAAGAGGCCCCTGGAGGTTCTCTGGTAATTATCAATATTGGCAGTTACATTACATTGCATTTAGCAGACGCTTTTGTCCAAAGCGACTTACAATAAGTACATACGACCAGGAAGACACAGCCCAGAAGAAAAACAGAATCATATAAGTACAACAGGTATCATAGAGCCACACATTTCAAGTGCTACTCAGCTGGCTATAGATAGATAGGCCAGTCCTATGTTAGTATATAAGTGCTTTGTCAGCTGGCTATAGATAAGCCAGTCCTATGTTAGTATATAAGTGCTTTGATAGTAATTCTATCGCTCGAAGTGGAATCTAAAGAGATGAGTTTTCAGTTTGTGCCGGAAGATGTGCAGGCTTTCTGCCGTCCTGATGTCAGTGGGGAGCTCATTCCACCATCTTGGAGCCAGGATAGCAAACCCACGTGTTTTTGCTGATGGGAACTTGAGTTAAGTGAATACTGTTCAAACAATACCTGTGTTTGTGTTTTATATTGATTTCTCTGTTTTATCCTTTCATAAATGTGAGGACTAAACTTGCTCCAAATATTCTGGGGTGCTTGGAGAAAACAGGTTGTATTGCTCTGTGGGGGAGGTTTAGGTATGCAGGACAGTGGGCTAGGTGGATGAGAGTACCTTCTGCTTAACCTCTTAAGCCCTGAGCCTGTTTTTCAGGTTTCAGGCTCGAAAATGCCACTAACACAACAAAGACTATATCTTCACTTCTAAAAGGGGTAAATCAATAATCTTTTCTCTCAAAAGCAAGGTCACATCTGTGAGTTGGATGTAGAAGTGTCAGAATCAATATAGATGTTTATATTTTAAAAATAAATTCAGATGGAACATAGTAAAAACATGTAAATTCTAATGTCCGCCTAAAATAAAAACATTACTTATAGTGGAAACCACCCTTGAATGATGGGTTAGTAGACTAAAAGCTTTAGGAATCCAAACTATAACATATAATAAGTACCCTGTATCAAGATTGATGCAAAACAAGTGAAATTTGACCTTTTTAGACAGATTTAGAAAAATAAAGTCCAGGCTGACTCACCTCTGGGTAATTTGGGAACCATCAGTTCCATTTGAACTTTTTCACTGTATTCATTCCATCCAAATACAACTGTTGTGAAAAAAATAAAATATAAAAACATACTCTGTTATCCTAAGGTCATTTGCAGGAAACATACACTGTTTCCTGCAAAATCGCGTCATTTGCATGAAACAACGTCTAAGGAACCTTAATATTTAATAAACAATGAATATTTTATATCCATATAACGGGAAAAACTCATTTAACTGATCTTTTTCATTTTTTTTTTTTTTAAAAACACACAATGCTAACAGTGAGCCTCTGAGTTAGCCCCGAGCAAAAAATGCGAACCTATTACTGCACCAAAAATCACTCCTAGCTCCCTTATTACTTATCCTAGCTGCACATCCAACACATGGTTTATGATCGCAAGGAGACACGGAATCTAACGGTGCCCACCTTAATACTGAAAGATACAAACTCGCAACGTTATCAACAAAAACGTACATCAAAACAAGTGGCGCTAGGAACTAACATGCGCTAGGCTAATGGCTTACCTTCCTCTTTGTCTGGTCTAAACTGGTCTTCAGTGGCATTAAAACGATAAAAACGATGATGTAGTTAATCCATAGGATAATATCCAATGGGGCTGTGTCCCCTTTGAAATGTTCTGATAATCCATAAGCAATAAAACTGCAATTCCGTTATCTGCTGTCTGCTCTGTGCTCCGTGTGCTCTGGGTCCCGGCAATTCCTGCTTCCTGCTTCCTTCCGTAGTAAACAATAAATGAAGTCGGCTGCGTAATGTACTTAAACTGGCTGGCATTCTTTATACTTTACGCAGGACTATATCTCTGGAACCCATTGGTCGATTCGTGTGATTTACACCTTTTTCTTAACCATCAGAACCAATAGAATCGATGGGCAGTTCCCAAATCCACGTAAACATTACCATAGCGGACGTAATAGAGAAGCGAACAAAGCTTATCTGAAAGTACAAGCCTGGACAACAAAACTTTATACCCAGTATATTGCCATAAATATGATGATGGATTATCATTCAAAATGTCTACGTGACACAAAGACATTGGATTAACCTTGAGCGGCGTTTTTATTCCGGTGAACACAACTTTTGATCACAAATCAAAAAAGGTAAGACGTAATTATTGTAATATTTTTGAAACTGGATGTTGTTTACTTTCTCTTTTCTGGCTGATAGCTCCAGGAATTCGGGGTCTTACAGTGATGACATTACATGTGTGGAATCTGTGGAGTCTCAGCTTTAATCGGATATCTTGTTTGTGCAGTTAGGATAAGTAATAAGGGCATTTCTACCGTGAGTGCTGTGCAAAGGTCCGTTAGCATTAGTTAGCATTTTTTCGCTCCATGCTAATTCAAAGGCTTGGTATTACTCATGTGTTTCTTTTAGCTAAACATGGTTCACATTGTCAGTTAGCTGAGTTTCTTACCGTTAAAAGGGTATGGAACATTAATAGTTTCATAAATGTTAAGAAGCCCTGAGACATAGTCTCGTAAAACAACGGTGGGAGGGGTCCACTGGGGGGGACCCTCAGGCTTAAGAGGTTAAGATCTCCAGTATGTCATGTTTCAAGTCTACATATCTTGAATAGTATATGTGTGTGTTTAATTACTTTGTATTCTTAATAAGCAGTCTGTGTAACCAGAAGCTGGAAATATGAGAGTATTAATATGTATTATCTTTGTGAACAACGGGATATTCTTTGGACAGCTCAAGCCTCTGGAATGTGCAGAAAAGTGTGTGTGTGAAAGTCTATGCAGGAGAGTGAGATAACGGACACCAGATGTATTTTGGTACGACTTCAGAGACACTTGTTTATTATCTGCCTGGCTAGCGCTGATTCGCTAAGAGAAGCCATCTTTTTTTACATCTCCCAATGAGATAAACTGACCACAGCTCCTCCTGTTTTGTTTTCTGCATGTAATAGGGATGGGAACGATTAATCGAATATTCGAAATTATTCAGGTATTCGAATAATTATTCATGTACTCGAATATGAGTTATGAATATTTGTATTTCTTTTTTTTGTATTTCTTTTTTGGGAGTGATGCCTAAATTGATTACATATTACCAAATTAAATAATTCAATGTGTATATATATATATATATATATACGACTTACGACAGTGCCATAGCTAAATGTGTTAGTTGACTTCTAAAGGTGTGTTTTGCTCCGCTCACCGGTCCCTCACAGCGGGCAGAGCTGCAGGTGCTGATCTCTCTCCCTCTCGTGTCCGGTTATACTTCACTCACGTTTATGTCCAAATCCATCAGATCTAGCTAGTTCTAGCCAATGATATGGCTGCTGCCCCTCCCTACACGCAGATCACGCAGACTCAAACCTCATCTTAGGCCCAAATGTGGAGCAAATGCGCTGCGCAGCCGTTGCGAGGTTCCGGCGCTAACAGTTCATGAGCGTGCTCCCCCGCCCCCTGTCAACACTCGCGACACATGAGTGGCCAGCCTAAACAACAATAAGCTTTGCTTGGCAACCGTGTGTGGTGGCAAAGTACATAGACATTTTGACTGGAGAGATTTAGTTTTGCCGGTATTCAACATATTTTACCAGTCATAGTCCGGTAATTATTTACACTCTAAGAAGAGTCCTACACAACAGACATGGCGTCAAAAAGGAGTAATGTGTGGACATATTTCGACCAGGTTAGTGAGTGCGGTGTAGAGTCCAAACTATGCTAAATTAAACTTATATATACATGCTATACCTTGCTATACCCGCAACCTCCGTTCCAGCTGAGAGGGTCTTCTCTACAGCTGGGCTGATTGTGAATCTCCTCCGCACATGAAAGCTGTAGGCCTATAGCTGTCAAACTGTAATCACCAGTTCAATACATTTGACAAATTCGACTTGGTTTCTACACTTATTTAAACATGTATGTATTTCCAAAAATTCTTGAAAAAAAATTGGGTTAAAAAAAAAAATTAAACATTTTTTGGGGGATTTTCCACATTCCACTTGAACTTTATTTCAATGAAATTAGTAATAATTATTGTCCTACTTTTTAATTGTTTTCCTCTTCTTTTTTGAGAAAGGAAGCGATTATCTTTTAATTGCAAAATAACGTGTAACGATAGTTACGTCTGTAACTACGGTTCTATGAGTCCCGGATGACCGCCAGAGGCGGTGCTTTAGCACTGGATATGTCCATCGCGCGCATGCGCAGCTCGAGTACCAATAACAACAAAGTCACCTGTGACCCACGTGACACCGGCTATATCTGCCGGTGTCGTCAGAGGATCTGTTCCCAGAATCTTCTCGCAAGCACACAATAATTCTGAGTGACAGGGAACTCTGGCGGTGCTTTAGCACTGGATGACTTATACCAACCATGTCATCAAGAATCCAAGCCCTTGTTCACTACTGGAAGCAGCGGAGCTCGGCAAAAGGACCACGCCCAAAGGATGGAGAGTGCCGACATTAACCCGATAAAACCTGGAGAATGTGCCACGACGCCCCAGTTGGGGTAAAAAGTGCGTGAGTGCAAGCTGCACAGCCCGAAGCTCTAGCACGTTGACATGGTGTGCACCCATCTGGGCAGACCACTGACCCTGAATAGTCCTGCCCTGCCACACAGCACCCCACCCTGAGAGACATTCATCTGGAGTGACAGTCTCCCGGCGGGATGGGATGGCGCCCCTGGGCATGTCCATCAAAAGATAGGCCCTGTCCCTCCAGCGGGACAGAGAGTGGAGGCACCGCTGAGACACCCTGACTCTATTGTGCCTGTGCCATTTGGTGTCCAAGTGAAGGCTGTTCAGCCACATTTGCATGGGGCGCAGCGACAGCAGGCCTAAGGGCACAACGGCTGAGGCAGCCGTCAGTCCGCCCAAGAGCCGGAGGAACTTAATGTAAGGCAATCTAATGAAGGCCTACCGGGAATGGGCCGGTAGGCCTACATGGACCGGTTGCTATAATCTAGCTTTTGATCTTGGCGTCGGGGGTCTCAATAGCGCCATAGAGTCCCCTATCGGTTGGGGCCCTTGGGGGAACTGTTGGACCACCGCCGGGCACAGCCAAGGTCATTTTTTGCATGGGCCCCTGGCCTGCTCTGGGCCCCGGTGCGTTGCACCGGCTGCACCGTTGATAGTTACGCCACTGTTAAGCTGTCTGTGGCTCTTTTTCTGCTGTAACAACGTACATTTCCCCTCTGTGGGACTAACAAAGGGATTCTGATTCTGATTAGAAACTATAAATATATGTTAGTTGAAAAATAAATATTTATAAATTATTTTATGACAGTTTTTTTCAGATTATTTAGTCCTCTAGGGCCATTGGAGAAACTTTTAAAATGGATGCATAATTGTGAAATGTCTTTCTTTCTAAAAAATTCAAGTTTGAGTACAGTGAGTACCACAGTAATTTAAGCATCACACACATGTATAACATATGATCAACTATGGCAAAAAGGTTGGACGTATTGTTACTCTTCTTTTTACTATTGTTATATTCCTTTTTAACTCTCTAACTTGATAGCAATAACTGTCTCATACATGTTTGCGCCATCATATTCCAGCATAAATCACAAGTATAAAGACAGATTGCACACACACGTGATGCTTGGGAATCCACCCTGACACATAAAGCGGAAAAATGTAGCCATCAGAACATAATGTGCATCTGTCTTCACCACCAGCTCATTTTGAAATGTAATATGTGCAACAAAGTGTGCAGTGACACGGGGACAATGATGGATGGCTTTATAAACCAAGTCCAGCATGAAGAAACATGTCCTACATGCACAAGCGAGAAAGCAATTACAGCAGAGATAATTCTCATGTACACACAAATGTCATCTCGCTCCTCTTCATCCAACATCCTCCGTCTGTCTGCCTCTCCCCCGCGACCACTCACTTTCTCAAATATTTAAACTGGTGGAGCTGCACTGTGTTCATATTTCACATGAGCACTCGGCAGGCTTGAAATTAGATACATCGTTTTTATGACAAAGAAACTGAAGCGTTGGAGTTTTTAAAATATTTAAAAAAGGCTAATTGGTTATCATTTCATCACTTTCAGCAATTTAACCATCAAGGAGTTCAATTGGAACCCCTCTCGTGACAGAAATTATCTCTATGATCAAAGGAAGTGGTTGCTCTTCATTAGAATAGATATAGCTTATTTATTCTAAATTGCAATATTCTTTTTTGTCTCAGCAGCCTATTACCAGGCATTACACATGAGTTGAAGTACATTAAAATGAAATAAAACATTTACAAAAAAATAAGCAAAAACCGTGAATATATACATATCAACAGTAGGAAATAGGGGTGTAACAGTTCACAGAATTCACAACCCAGTCTCACAAAAAAACGTGTAATAACTACGTTGGTCCACAACGTAGGGTGTAGTATTTCTACAAAAACGCCTCTGAAATTGTAGAATCCCTACGTTTTTTTTCACCATTGCATTTCTCCCTGCAGGAAAAAAAAACATGGCCGAACTTCGTTTTATTCTCGGTGGAAAATGCCTATTTTAAAGTTAGTTTGGCCATTAAAATGCGTTTTGATGTAATTTGATGCGAGAAATATGAGTTGTTATTTCAGATTATGTGTGCAGTGGATGTACATGATCTTTAGTTTGCTAGTTATTACGAAGATTACTTCAGGAAATTGTGTCCATACAACATTTTCATTGTTAGAAATACTACGTCCTACGTTGTGGACCAACGTAGTTACTACACGTTTTTTGTGAGACTGGGTTGGAATTCACGATTCGGTACGGGTTCGGTACAACAAGAAAAAGCAAAAAAAAGTCCCAAATGCATAATTCCAGGTTTGTTGTTATTTCTTTTTGAACAGTAGTGCACGTTTCAGTATAAAAATAAGGAACTCTAACATATTTGAATAATTAACTGTATTACACAGTGAAAAACAAACCACAAACAGTACCACACACACTCAGGTGGCCATATTATCTGTAAAGGTTTCATCAAGCTGTAAAACTAAAAAGAATGTCTTGAAAATATTACAAAATAAATAATAAGAAAGTGTTTCAAGGACGCATGCATAGCCGTTGAAATATATACGTATGCCAAAAGTTTCCGTTATTTATTTTGGTCTCTCGGCTTTCATGTCTATTGGCTTCTTAAAAACAGCGGGGATAAGCTGTTGAACTGCTGTAGTCTTTTGCCGGGCTCCGGTGATTGGCAAATCTGGGTGATGCCTTCTGATATGATTTAGCATGTTTGGCGTGTGTTACATTACATTGCATTTAGCTGACGCTTTTATCCAAAGCGACGTACAATAAGTGCATTCGACCAACAAGATACAAACTTGAAGAAAACAGAATCATAAAAGTACATCAGGTTTCATAGAGCTAAAACATTTCAAGTGCTACTCAACTGATTTTAGATAAGCCAGTCCTTTATTAGTATATAAGTGCTTTGTTAGTAATTCTATCGCTCGAAGTGGAGTCGAAAGAGATGAGTTTTCAGTCTGCGCCGGAAGGTGTGCAGGCTTTCTGCTGTCCTGATGTCAATGGGGAGCTCATTCCACCATTTTGGAGCCAGGATAGCAAACCCACGTGTTTTTGCTGATGGGAACTTGGGTCCCCCTCGCAGTGCTGGTGCAGCGAGCCGTTTGGCCGATGCATAGCGGAGTGCACGTGCTGGAGTGAACAGTTTAACCTGGATGTAGGAAAGGCCAGATCCATTCGCAGCATGGTACGCAAGTACCATTGTCTTGTTACCATTAGCATACCGCACCTCGACACACCGTCCTCGTCCGGTCCACCACTCACACTTCATCGTTATTGTAGTCCACAGGGAACCCAAAATGTTCCCACACAGCTGATTTAAAAGAAGTAGGTGGGTCAAGCTCCTGTCTCCTATCTGAAATCGTCATACTAACTTTTCTTCTTCTAGTATTTTGTTCGTTTTGTTTACAGACGTTGTTTCTTCTTGTTCTTCATTTGTTGTTTAAGGGCGGCTGGCAAACAGCTTGTAGGTGCAAAACCGTCCCCTGGAATATACATACTGTAGTGGATACTGCCCTGAGTGACAGACTTTTTTCCCACTCACAAAAAAAGGCGTATTCGTCGTTTGACTGCATGTGCCAAACCATGACGTCCAAACCGTGACGTCCGAACCGTGACGGTTCGGGATGAATACGGATACCGTTACACCCCTAGTAGGAAAGATGTTTATCAATCGAGTATCTAAAGCAGGGATGCCCACACTTTTTTGGCCGGTGGGCTACTTTTGAAATGACCAGCTCACCGAGGTCTACCAACCAAAAATAAAATCCCAAATTGCAAGGGGCTGAATAACACGTTTTATGTACACATGGGATAACTGCAACAACTCTATTTGGGTTCTTGAACAGAAACAAATACATGAATACATAAAACTAAAAAGGCATGTTAACCTCTCTCTATTTCTCTCTCTCTGTCTCTCTCTGGCTAAGAAACCACTCTCCATGTCCTGAAATCTTAAACATAAAACACAAATATAAGTACAAGGAATACAATAAACGAGTAGAACACTCAACTTAGACACCAGACTCAAATGGGTCCTATGAACAGTCTCTCAAAGTTACACATAAAAACAAGCAGGGTAAGAAACCTCTCTCCATGGTCCTGATATAATGCTGCAAAACACAATTCAATATATTTAGGTGGGTCCCTACCATATTCTGATGACTTACACTGAATGGAGTCCGTCAATGTTGCATAATCAGGACAGTAACTGCTGATGGCTAGTCTCAGGCAGGCCTCCAAATGTTCACCAGTTAATTGGGAACAGTATTTCGACTTCACTATCTTCATTTGGGAGAAGGCTGACTCGCATAAATAAGTCGAGCCGAAGAGTGAGGTCAGTGAGGTGGCACATTTTCTGACATTTGGATACTTTTCAACCCTGAATAAGTTCCAAAACTGTCCGGCATGGGCACGCACCTTCAACTGAATGTCGGCCTGCAGCGACAACATCTCATCCTCCAGCGCAGACGGGTTCAGATGAAACACTGCTCCGATGTTTTGGGCCAGCGAATCAATATCATGGTCTTCACTAAATGGATAGCACATGAATGTGGTGATTGGCTCGAGCAAAGCGAAGTCTCGGAAGCGTTTCTCGAAGTCAGATGTAATGTTATTGACTTGCTCTGTGTAGCGCACACTGTCAAGGAGCACACTGTCCTTCCCTTGCTTCTCCAGCTCAGAGGCGATGTTTTGGAAGTTGGCCAAATCTTTGCGCTGCAGCTTTGAACACAGCAGATGCAGTCTTCGTTTGAAGGCATTAACTGAGCTGATCATCAATCACAGTTCTGTCTTTCCCTTGTAGCTCCAAGTTCAGCTCATTTAACATGTGTGTAATGTCTGTTAAAAACGCCAGATCTAACAGCCACTCCTCGTCATCTAGACGTGCGTACTCCGCGAGCTTGGTGCCATGGAGAAATGCCTTTATCTCCGGTAGAAGCACTCGAAATCTCTCGAGAAAATTGCCCCTACTCAGCCATCTTACGTCGGTGTGTAGTAAGAGGTCAGTGTGTGAACACAGTCGGCATCCTCCAGATATGCACGAAACAGCCGTCTTTGAAGAGGTCTTGCCCGAATAGAACAGGCCACTTTAAGTGACACATCCATTACCTCTTTCATGTTCAGCATTTTAGCACAAAGTGCGTGCTGGTGTATGATACAGTGATCATTCAGAAAGTCAGGGAATGTGTCATCCTCTCTGCATTTTGCGATGAAGCCATTACACCGGCCCACCATCGCAGGCGCACCATCCGTTGTGATGGAACTCAACTTAGACATGGGGAGTTTAGTTTTGTCAACAAAGTTTTTAAATGTCCGAAAAATGTCCTCGCCCCGAGTGTGTTCCTTCATTGGCAGAATTGTCAGCGGTTCCTCTTTCGCCGTCATGTCTGTGAACACCATCCGGATAAAAACACACAATTGCGCTGTATCGCTTACGTCAGTGGACTCGTCTAGTTGGAGTGAGAAACACTCGCAGTCTTCTATGTCCTTCCTGAGTTGCTTGGTCAAATCCTCAGCCATGACTTCACAGCGACGTGTGACTGTGCTCCGTGATAATTGGACGACCTTGATAGCGTTTACTATTTCTGTTTTGTTTGTGTAATCCCGAAACAAGGCGTCTGCTGCTTCTACGAAGGCTTCTTTCACCATCTCTCCATCTTGAAAGGATTTTTTGTGTTTGATTATAGCGTGACTCACTCGTAGAGATGCTTCAGTGGCTGCCTTTGCGGTGGATGTCGGCTTTAAGAAAAGTGACTGCTGTCCAGGTAATTGTGACTTAAGTTCCCTCACCTTTCTCTTTCTCAACTCGCTACTCGGAGGGAAGTCGCTGTCATATGCCTTGTGAACACGCCGATAATGCCTCTCCACGTTACCTTTCTTTGGCAGAGCGCCGCTTGCTTTACAAATAAGGCAAATAACGTTTGAATGTGACATCTCAAAAAAATATTCTTCCTCCCATTCTGGGTGGAAGTGGTATGTTTTTTGCTTTTTGCTCGGTCCCGCACTCATTTTGTTATTTGTCTCTTGTTTACTCTTTACATTCATTTGAGTTTTCCCGCACTTGACTGATTTTATATCGCTTTGCATTCTGGGTTAACAGACTGGAAAGCGATGGGTCACTTTTTCTGTCAATCAAGTAAACTCCTGAATTAAGTGGCAGGGAGGCCAAGGGAGGAGGGATTTTTTTTTTTTAATGAACGACTCGCGATCTACCTGCACCAGTACATCGGTCGGCGTACTGGGCACCTCTGATCTAAAGAATACACAATAAAAAATGCACAGAACAACGAATAACTTAGTTATGTCTGTTAATATTGGACCATTCTTCAGGGCAGGCACTTGAAACTGTCAGTCGAACTCGGCGTTTTTGAAGATGGACATAAGAAAAACATTTCTTAAAAAATACGACAATTCGCAAGTGGTGGCTCACACAACAACCCCAGAACCACCACTTGCGCCATGTAAACAAAGTATGTAAATGTCAGTAAACTTCCAAGTTATGCGAACATGTAAGCAAAGCATAAATTACAGCTACGTTGTTGACGTTACTTTGAATCGCGCAGGTAAGTTAAACCGTTAGCAAGTAGCTATAGCTAGCCAGAGATATTAAATAACTAACAAAGACTAACAAAAACGTTTATTAGGGAATGTTTAAATAACCACAGACATCAGAATTATGTAATTTAGCAGCAGAAAACGGCAGGATTCGCATTGTACATGCCCCCGTCGACGCCGGCCAATAGGAGAAGACTACAGTTGATAACCCTTGATGGACAGGAAGAATCGACCTCTTTCTTCACCTCGGCTGACCCAACGCACACGCGACAGGCAACAGCTGAATGGGGAGAGCGCCTCCACTCGCCAATTTCATTGTATATCACCGCATCATTTGTGTATTTAAATGCTGTTAACTTTGATAAGCTTCTCTTGACTCTTTTCAGTTTATCCTGCTCTCAGGGCTAAATAAATCCTAATAGTATGTGCGTGTGGGGAGTGTTGCAGTAGAAATTTCCACTGTAGTGCCCGGTACCTTAATGTACCTTAATGAACTGTGGGCTAAGCCCCGAATGTTTCCACGTCCAGGAAACGCCCCTGCTTCAGGGCACAGTTTGATTTAGAAGAGGCTGCTCTGATTGTACAATAGGGTAGAGGACACCATCATTATTCTAAAGACAGCAATTGAGCACCTTGTTCCTGTTTGAAATTTGCATAATTATATTTTTCTTCAGCTTAGGGTTTAGCCAAAAATCTTCAATCTTAGTTCTAACAGAGGAAATGAAAACATATATGTGATTGTCACAGGGCTTCATCTACATTTGAATTATGGGTTTTCTGAAAAATATTTAAGTTTAAATGTGCAAGCACATCTCAGCTGTGCACCACTGTTCCTTTTATTGTCACTTTTTCTATACCTCATGCTGCAGGATCAACATTCTCACACACAAACACACTGTCACACTGAGTCATACAGTACACTCTGTACGTAGCTGGCACGTCAATGTGAGGGCAGGCGGTGTGGGTGGTGATGCACTGGGGGGAGTCGATAGGGTTCACACGGGGCCTTCAATATCACACCACCACCCATCTCAAAGCTCCATCTTAACAGAGGTAATCATTTATCCTCTGTGGGTCCACTGAAATGACACACACACACACACACACACACACACACACACACACACACACACACACACACACACACACACACACACACACACACAGACGTATTAGTCAATTCACGCTCCCTCTGCTGACACCATCACAGAGAGTGATGAAATGATTTTCTCCTCCAGTGCTTTTCAATTCACATTAGGGGAAATATCTTGCCCCCCTTTTAAAACGACTGCAGGTAAATCAAACTATATTGGGTCCACTGAAAGCCAACCCTTGTCTCTTTATCAGCGCCATCCAGGGAGGGCCACATATCTCATTGCATATCTAAAGTGGAGAGTCATTTTTATTGTATAGTTTGAGTGCATTGGGATTTTTATGTGAAATCTAAATTATAATCATTTTGCAGGTTTTACCTCTCTTTCTATTGATTTTATGGCACAATAACAGAATCAAGTTGTACTGATTTTTGCTACATAATTTATCTGCTACCCCATATACACTTCTGTAATATGACATCTGAATGGCTGTAGGATATGAGAAAATAAATCTGCAGCCAGCCGTGATGATTTTCTCTTCCCTCTTCAAGGTTGGCTCAGACCTGGAACTGTTACAACTTAAGGTCCTTACACACCGAGCCGATTTTCACCGTCGATAAATGTCGGGCCGTCGATGAGCGTTGTATCGCCCTACTCAGATTGGTGTGTACTGCACCGTCGTGTCTTTCCGCCACCGATTCGACATGTTGAATCGTTAAGCTGTCGGCCAAAGAAATCACTCTGATTGGCTGTTCAGCTTAACGAATCAGTGCATGAGACGCGAAACGGAATTGAGGGACACAGACAAACTATTAAGAAGGCAAATCTGAGATTTCATTTAACTCCAGCTCTCGACACAGGTTCGAGAAAGCCCCATGAGCTTCTCGGTGTAGGGGGAAAATGGAACGCACACGCTATTTGTTGTGTGTTTATATCACATAGTCTGTTCTTCTTCTCTCGGTGTATCACGCAGTCTGTCTTCCGGTTGTTGCCTCTTTTGAATGACGAATATACACTACCGCCGCCTGCTGGTATTGCCCCCCCCCACTTTTCAGCCCTGCCCCACATTTTCCCAGCAGCAGATCTTTTTTTTTTTCAGTCTTTATTTCGAACAGATTCAAAAATAACAAATAACAAATGTGAAAAACAGAATACCGTATTGTTATAATACAGTATTTATCCACATTCATGGTAATATTTGTATATTCAACAAAAAAAACAAAAAAAGTCTTCATACATGTATTAATAATAATAATAAATCATATTTTAAACTGAATTATGCTTGTGCTTTGTTTTAACTCCTGCTCCAAACCATTCCATAAAATCACCCCACAGATTGTTAAACTCAGTTGTTCTGACCTTGAGTTGTTTAAAATGTAGATTTCCTCTCAAATTATACCCACCCTCTCTGTCTATGAACAATGTTTTTAATTTCCTAGGAAGTAGATTATGTCTGGCTCTGTACATGATTTGTGCCGTTTTAAATTTAACCAGATCAATGAACTTCAATATGTGTGACTTCAAAAATAATACATTAGTGTGTTCAAGATATCCAACATTATTGATAACTCTTATAGCCCTTTTTTGTAATGTGCATAACGGCTGTAGGTTGGTTTTGTACGTTTTTCCCCAAATCTCCACACAGTAAATCAGATATGGCAATATTAGTGTGTTATATAGAGTATACAATGAGTTATAGTCCAGAATGTATCTGGCTTTTCCCAATATTGTGATTGCCAGTTTTGCTTTTACATGAGTGATATGAGGTTTCCAGCTGATTTTGTGGTCTAAAACCACACCAAGGAACTTAATTTCATATACTCTTTCTATGTGTATGTTATCTAGTATTAATTGTCTCTGTGGATTTGTTTTATGTTTTCCAAATAACATAATCTTTGTTTTGCTTATATTTAATGATAATTTGTTTGTGTCAAACCAATGTTTTACTTTAATCATTTCTGCTGTTATCACTTCCATTAGCTCTTTCAAATTGTCACCGGAACAAAAACTATTAGTGTCATCTGCAAATAAAATAAATTTCAATATATTTGATACTCTGCAAATGTCGTTGATGTATATTATGAACAGCTTTGGACCCAACACGGACCCCTGAGGTACTCCACAAGTTATGTTCATGTATTCTGATTTATGTTCACCAATTTCAACAAATTGTTGTCTGTTGCTTAAATAATCTCTCACCCAGTTTAATCCCACCCCTCTGATGCCATACCGTTCCAGTTTTATCAGTAAAATATTGTGATCTATGGCAGTGGTTCTCAACTGGTGGGTCGCGACCCAAAAGTGGGTCGCGGACCCGTTTCGAGTGGGTCGCGGATGTGTGAGTGAAGAAAAAGAAATTGAAAAAAAAAAATTGGAATTTTTTTTTTTTTTTGGGGGAAAAGTCAAACTTTTATTTTGAAGGCCCGATGTTCTAACGCTGTGCATGCAGTCGGCGTTGGACTGGAAGTACCGGAGACCATAAACGGTTTTGAAAACTTCTGTCACATAGTGATCACCTTCTCAATAAAATATCTTTGCTGATGTTTTTTCGAGTCTTCTGGCCAATCAGAATAACGATAGTTGCCGGAAGTCCCCACGGAGAATAGCTTAGCGGTAGAACTCTTCTTTATACTTCCATGGGTACAACTTCAGATAACAATGAACACATAATGAAATATGACCCCCGGTCTGATGACTGACATGTTACAGAACAATGGGGGCTATCTCCCCTTACCCACAATTTAAAGTAAGTCACACAGACTATCTCCTCTCCACACGGTCGCCAGCCACCGGCTGATTTAGGGACCATGTCTGAGCGGCGGATGATGCCCAGACGCTCCATGTTGACGAACTCCGCCTTGGCGACTGCCAGCATGTCAGGGTTGAGCCGCCGGGCCCTAGCGTAGACAGGGTGGCCTTCAGTGTCAATGTGGTGCTCTACCCCGTGTTTGGTAGTGGCAGCGGTGGGCTGCGTCAAGTCGGGAAACTCACTGAGAACGTGCTGGAACTTGTCGCCCTGTGAGAGTGAGCTGGAGAGCCCGCTGAATGACGCCTCGCCGCGGGTACACGTGAACGAGGCAAACGTCAGTGCATCCACCAGGCGGCTGTTCTTCACGTCCACCAGCAGTCCGTGAGCGCACAGGAAGTATGCGCCGAGGAGAGCGAAGGAGATGTCAGCCGTGACGAAATTTAACAACTGGAAGGTCACATCCCTGACATCCACATCTCCGGAGCCTGGATCTTCATCAATCATAGAAACAGCGAAGCCAGATGAACCCAAAGGCAGCACCTCTGCGGCCGCAGAAACTGTCAAAACCGCCGCCGCCGTCGTTGAGCCGAAACAGGCTGGTTCCGACTGCATGGAGGTTTGTTGTCGGGACATTGAGGCGGGTAAAGTACTTTTGTATCATAAAGATAAAGCAACACTTTCTCAGAATAAAGCAAATCTATGAGTTTAAAAGAAAAAAAAACTAAGTCAAGCAAAATAAAATACATTTCAAATATAATAAAACTATAAGTTGCAAACAAATCATTTGTGTAATCATGTAAACTTTAAGTCTTTTTTCTTTGTTTTAACATAGGTTTTTGTTTGCAGTTCTTGTTTCTTCTTTCTCAATGATCAGACTTTTGCTCTCGCTGCAGCACTCTCTTTTGCGCTCCCTCATTTTTTGTTTGAGATTCTGACACAAACCTCCCAGGTGGGCGGGACTTTCAGGGGTGCGTCCCCATTGGCTACTCAGTTTTTGAGTGACAGCCCAGTCCTCCAGCGATTGTCCAGTGCAGGCAGCTGCGGTGCGGTAGCTAGCTGAGCGTGGATAGAAGACCCCCAGAAGAACCAGCATTTCAATTATTATAATACTACAAGGGAAAATATATGTAAGTATTGATCATGTGTGTTGTTTGTGCTATACGGTCTGTTTCTTTATTGTGTTAAGTGAGAAGTAAAGCTGTGCTATGAAAGTTAGCTTGTGCTACCTTTAGATCCATAACAATGCAAGCTAAGTAGCCTAACAGTTAGCTACATAGCTAGCAGTGAGTGAGCGTTCAGACACCGGCGCACACACTCAAACGGACTCGTGTGCCTGACTCTACCAACAGGTTTTCATGATTCTGTTTAGATATGCAAGTATAAGCCATGATAGCTTATTTTATTAACACGCTAATTTGATATGAAAATCAATGGAGGCTGAGTTAACTTTGTAGGAAAACCTACCGTCCATGACTGCCCCTGAGCTGTGTTTTATTTGTTAACTTCATATCTTTCATTTCCTATAACATTTATTTTCCTCTCATATCAACAGTGTGGATCATTGAGACAGCGTGGCGTCCAGAGTCTTATCCTGTTTTCCCACTTCCTCTGAGGGGGCAGCACGGAGGGGGGGGGGGGGGGGCATGAAGAGAGACCTGCACCAGCTTCATCCACGCTGGGCGTTGCTGTTATCACTGGCTCAGTGTCATTTCATTTGACCAAATGGCTTTACATATACATGTAATAGATTTTATTATTATCCACCTTTTTGTTTTATGTCCTTTTATTTAAAACATTCTTTGAGACTTCATCTTCTGGTTCAAATTTCAATAAATGTAATTTGTATAATCACTCTTTTGTCTTTATTCTACATGAAAATGTTAGAGATTCCACTCAAATCTGTTGATTATTCTTATCTTATTAGTATGTCGAATTTTTAATGCTAAATGTTTATCATTTTCTCACAGGATATAGAATGAAACAACACCGGTTTTATCCATTGTGTATGAATGCTTCAGCTCTTCAGACCAACATAGTAAGATGTGAGCATGTTCCTAATTGTGTTGGTATGCAGCCTAGGTCTGCTCTCTTTAATAAAGCAAATCTGCCACTTTTATATTGCAGAATTTGTTCAATTAAAGCAGTCTTTAATTGTTTGTCCTAAACAGCAATATATGCTTTTGAATGTAACATGTCTTTGAAAAATAATAGTATACAGTTTATCACCTTTAGCTTAAAAATACATAGATGTGTTTTTTTAAATCTATAAAATTAAAGCAGCAGTGTGTTCAGGTATTACAATATTTAAAGTTGGAATAAAGTATGAACTACACATCACAAGTATGATGCACTGCAATCCATAAGATAAATCCGATATGTTCATGAAAACTCCCCAGGAGACACCGACACTAACGTGGCCGAGTGGACTCCGGAGTTTGCTCATAGAGAGTTTGCTGCATGAGTTGCACTTTATGATCTGTGGTGTAGTGGGCTGTCACTCAAAAACTGAGTAGCCAATGAGGACGCACCCCTGAAAGTCCCGCCCCACCTGGGATGTTTGTGTCAAAATCTCAAACAAAAAATGAGGGAGCGCAAACGAGAAGAGCTGCAGCGAGAGCAAAAGTCTGATCATTGAGAAAGAAGAAACAAGAACTGCAAACAAAAACCTATGTTAAAACAAAGAAAAAATACTTATAGTTTACATGATTACACAAATGATTTGTTTGCAACTTTTTTTTTTGTTTCTATTTTTGAAATTTATTTTATTTTGCTTGAGTTCGTTTTTTTTTCTTTTAAACTCATAGTTTTGCTTTATTCTGAGAAAGTGTTGCTTTACTTTATGATACAAAACTAATCCCATAGAAAAGCTGTACAGCTAACTGTCGGAAAAAAGGAGACCGCTAGTAGATTATTTGAGCAAAGAGAAGGTACTTCAACGCAGAATGGTACAAAAACAGAGAGTGGTTAATTATTTGCAAAACCACTAAACGATAGTGATAAATTGCGATGTTAACAACCTCATGATAACCTCATATTTTTTTAACTTAGGATCATACCTGTTTTTAGTCTAGAAAAAGGTAAATGTGTGCATTTTATTATAAAGTTGTGTATATTTACAGACTATTGCAAAAACTAAGAAGCTTATAAACATCAGGTTTAAAACTAAAAGAGCTTTACAAAAAAGTAACACAATTAAAGATGTTTGGAGTTTTATTTGAGTTATTCATTTACATTTTTTGTCAAAGAGAAACCGTTGTTAGGCCTACATACAGTTACGGCATTTCCTGTTTCTGCCGGAGAGAGGGGAGTTTGTCCCAAAGCTTGCTGCTGTATTTACTCCCTCCATCCGACAGGAGGGAGCCTCATGTGTCACTCCACGGAGTTCACTCCGTCACGGAGGGAGAGTGTGTAGGTGTAGGGCGTGGTTTGGGATTGGACCATACACACGCACTTTTTTTGGCCCCCCCACTTCTAAAATGAATCCGGCGCGCCTGGTGTGTTCCAGTGCGAAACATGGCCAAGACGCAGGAGACGTGAGGCAACGTGAGACGACGTTCCGTCGGGACGTGTTCTTTGGTGTCAGTTTGCTGTGTAAAGCCTCTAAATTACCCTAACACACTTTATACACAAACTAAAAGAAACTAGATATTTCTGTTAAAAACCGGCTGCAGAGAAGCTGATGAACAAACAGCTATCTGAACAAGAACAAAGCACTACAACGCAAATCAACGCTCGATGCCAGCGTAATGACATCTGGGAATTAAATTACTTCAGAGAGCTGCAGTCAGGTATTACCATCCCACGCTAACTCCAAGAAAACACACCAACAAACTCTGCTATTCAAATAGAATATAATAGATTCAAAACAGTCTTTCTTCTATTTCCCTCTGGCACAGGATTTTTGTCCTGACAGCTGTTTAACGTCTTTAAAACTTGCCAGCAATAAGTTCTACTGGCCAAGTTTTGGTCTTCTGATTGGTTGTAAGCAGGCTTGAGAAGGAACGGATTTCATGTATGGTATTGCATAATAAGGATTAAAAAGGGAACTGTATCCTCATTTTAGTAACATAAGTAAATCAGTTAATTGGTGCATTTGAAAAAAATGGGATTACAATGTTTTAATACTTTTTAAAATAAATATCCATATGTTACAAAGCACATGCTTGAAGTATGAATTAAAGTAAAACAGAGCATTTCCTCTTTGCTCAAATTGTATTATTGCTTTGTAAACTATATTGTGGTCATGAGTGCACTTTCATTGTTGGTCTAGACTCTAAAGACTACTGCATCATTATTCTTAATGATTAGGGGGCCATCCATCCATCCATCTTCTCCCGAGTATCCGTGGTCGGGTCGCGGAGTTAGCAGTTCCAGCAGAGAGCCCCAAACTTTCTTTTCCCTGGCGACATCAACCAGCTCTGACTGGGGGATCCCAAGGCGCTCCCAGGCCAGTGAAGAGATATAATCCCTCCACCTGGTCCTAGGTCTACCCCTTGGTCTCTTCGAACCACCTCAACTGGCTCCTTTCGACGCAAAGGAGGAGCGGCTCAACTCCGAGTCCCTCCCGGATGACTGAACTTCTCACCTTATCCCTAAGGGAGACACCAGCCACCCTGCGGAGAAAACCCATCTCGGCCGCTTGTATCCGCGATCTCGTTCTTTCGGTCATGACCCATCTGTAGTGGCCAATTGTCCAAAAAAGGAATGTTCAAAGGCCACTTAGTCTAGGAGGCGAATTTGAGTATTGACTCGCGTATGTTCAAGAAATCCAAATACCTTGCTCGGTTCATTCAAGTGCTTTATTAGGAGGTTCAATGGATCAGCTGGCGGCCCAATGCCGATGTGCAACCATTGCACAGTATTTAACAGAGGTGTGGACTTGAGTCACATGACTTGGACTCGAGTCAGACTCGAGTCACCAATTTGATGACTTTGGACTCGACTTGACAAAATCACAAAACACTTGCGACTCGACTTGGACTTGAAAACCAATGACTCGGGACTTGACTTGGACTTGAGCCTTCTGACTTGAGGTAACTTGATAATTTAATTCAGGGGTCTCCAACACGCCGATCGCGAGATGCCGCTAGAAGAGAAGACTCCCGTCGGGGAGAGCAGAATCTTCAGCCACTACAACTCTTGCTGTGAATCCATGCAGGCAGGAGCGGGACTTTATTTTGCTGAGCCACCATGCGGCCAATCATATGCGAGGACACACTAGGATCATACCATTATGTGAATGAAGGGTGGGGGGCAGACGCTCCAAAGACAGCAAGTGCAGTGGTACAGGCCAGCTACAGAGTGACGGGGAGACGGGGAGACGGATTTAAATGCAAGCGAGTCGGAAAAAGTCAAGACATTTGCGAAAACCGAAAAAATAAGCAGCATCTGGCTGCATTTCAATGATATTGGAGAAAGCAAAGCTGAGTGCAGGATTTGTAAAATGAAAATAACCTTTTTTTATTGTCAGAGGTGGGAGAAGTTCAGATCTTGTACTTGAGTAAAAGTACCAGAGTGTAGGAATACTCGGTAACAATAAAAAGTCCTGCATTCAAAATGTTACAAGTAAAAGTACAAAAGTATTAGCATCAAAATATACTTAAAGTATCACCTGCAGAGGAATCTAGATTCAGGTGTTCTTTTCCCCATAAAGACTGCCTCGCTGCACATTATCCCTTGCATAAAGATTAGGGATGTAACGGTATCAAATACTCACGGTACGATAATATCGCGATAACAAGTCCACGGTACGGTATTTATCGCGATATTGCAAAATAAAGGGGAAAGAAATTTGAATTTTTTTTTTTATTAAATAATAAATCTGATTTGTACAGCATTTTAGTATAGTAGTACATTTAACAAAGTGACAGTAACAGACTGGAACAAGAACAAACAAGTGTGTTTACTAGTACTAACAAAGTAGGCATTTTCTTTGTGTAAATAAACAAGGAAATTCAATAATCAGACCCTGCAATACAATTAAAATAAATTTCAAGTAACTCAACTCAAACTCACTAATTATTTTTCAAATAATGTTCCTATAAGGTTTAAGGTTATCTAAGACATAACATTTTAACTGCAACATTCAGAGGATGTTTTGAGGATGTTATTGAGGCCTGAGATGACAGAATGTTTTTTTATAAAATGTTCCTTTAATGTGATATGTTAACAAAGGTGGAACGTTTTCCCTGCAACATTCTAAGGATGTGTTTTGGACGTTGTTGGGTAACACATTAAAGATGTTCTTTGGTCAACGTCAGATTTATTTGTAGTGCACTTTAAAAAAACAAAACTTGTTGCATTTGTTTGAAAAGGATGTTTAAAAAAAATCTGATGTCACCACATTTTCCTTTAAAAAAACAAAACAAGCACGTACACTGAACAAAAATATAAATGCAACACTTTTGTTTTGGCTCCCATTTTTCATGAGATGAACTCAAAGATCTAAAACATTTTCTATATACACAAAATAACCATTTCTCTCAAATATTGTTCACAAATCTGAAAAAATCTGTGATAGTGAGCACTTCTCCTTTGCCGAGATAATCATCCCACCTCACAGGTGTGGCATATCAAGATGTTGATTAGACAGCATGATTATTGCACAGGTGTGCCTTAGAATGGCCACAATAAAAGGCCACTCTAAACATGTTCAGTTTTATCACACAGCACAATGCCACAGATGTCGCAAGTTTTGAGGGAGCGTGCAATTGGCATGCTGACAGCAGGAATGTCCACCAGAGCTGTTGCCCGTGAATTGAATGTTCATTTCTCTACCATAAGCCGTCTCCAAAGGCGTTTCAGAGAATTTGGCAGTACATCCAACCAGCCTCACAACCGCAGACCACGTGTAACCACACCAGTCCAGGACCTCCACATCCAGCATGTTCACCTCCAAGATCGTCTGAGACCAGCCACTCGGACAGCTGCTGCAACAATCGGTTTGCATAACCAAAGAATTTCTGCACAAACTGTCAGAAACTGTCTCTGGGAAGCTCATCTGCATGCTCGTCGTCCTCATCGGGGTCTCGACCTGACTCCGGTTCGTCGTCGTAACCGACTTGAGTGGGCAAATGCTCACATTCGATGGCGTCTGGCACGTTGGAGAGGTGTTCTCTTCACGGATGAATCCCGGTTTTCACTGTTCAGGGCAGATGGCAGACAGCGTGTGTGGCGTCGTGTGGGTGAGCGGTTTTCTGATGTCAATGTTGCTCTGGATCGGCGTATACGACAGCGTGTTCAAGTTCCTGCCAATATCCAGCAACTTCGCACAGCCATTGAAGAGGAGTGGACCAACATTCCACAGGCCACAATCAACAACCTGATCAACTCTATGCGAAGGAGATGTGTTGCACTGCGTGAGGCAAATGGTGGTCACACCAGATACTGACTGGTTTTCGGACCCCCCCAGACCCCCCCAATAAAGCAAAACTGCACGTTTCAGAGTGGCCTTTTATTGTGGCCAGCCTAAGGCACACCTGTGCAATAATCATGCTGTCCAATCAGCATCTTGATATGCCACACCTGTGAGTTGGGATGGATTATCTCGGCAAAGGAGAAGTGCTCACGATCACAGATTTTTTCAGATTTGTGAACAATATTTGAGAGAAATGTTTATTTTGTGTATATAGAAAATGTTTTAGATCTTTGAGTTCATCTCATGAAAAATGGGAGCAAAAACAAAAGTGTTGCATTTATATTTTTGTTCAGTGTAATTCATGATATTGCATGTTTGCGTAGGCTTGTCTGAGTTCTCAGCTAGACATTGTTGGTTCTAAAAACATTCTGAGAATGTTACCATTCATTGTTCTAGGAATGGTTTCATCGAGAAGTTTTATTTTGGTTCCTAGAATGTACTTCTGAAAGGTAGGATAACGTTCTCTAAAAACATTCTTAAAATGTTTGGTGATAACATTGTTCGAACATTATACCCCAAGTGTTTTTGTTGTTTATGCACATATCTCTATTGTCATATGGATCGAATAACACTTAGAAAACCAAAGACAGACATATAGAAGAACGGAGCGATCACTATCACTGCCCAACAGCCCACAACAAGACATCCTCCAGGGCACGGATGGGGCTGCTCCGGCCGCTCCCGGTTCCCAGCCGGCCCTGGTCTGAGATTTCCGTGGATTTCGTCACTGGGCTCCCGATGTCAGAAGGTAACACCACCGTACTCATGGTGCCGTCTGCCAAAGAGACGGCGGAGATCATGATGACTCATGTGTTCCGTATCCATGATTTCCCCAAAGATATTGTCTCAGACCGGGGTCCACAGTTCATCTCACGCTTCTGGAGGGAGTTCTGCAACCTCTTCGGGGCATCAGTGAGCCTGTCATCCGGCTACCATCCTGAGTCCGAAGGCCAGACTGAACATTTTAATCAGGAATTAGAGACTGGGCTCCGCTGCCTCATCTCCCAGAACCCTTCCTCCTGGATCAGGCATCTCACATGGGTAGAGTACGCCCACAACACGCTCCCCACGGCCCCTACTGGGTTGACTCCCTTCCAGGCTGCCTATGGGTATCAACCTCCTACCTTCCAGGATCTCGAAAAGGAGGTCACAGTCCCGTCCGCCCACGCCCTGGTTCGGTGTTGTCACCGGATCTGGTCCGCCAGATCGGAAGCGTCGGCCAGCTCCGGAGTACAGGCTCAACAGAAAGGCCCGGCCAGAGGGTCTGGCTCTCTACCAGGGATCTTCCCCTTCATGTGGTGTCACGGAAATTGGCACCTAGGTTCGTAGGCCCATTCCCAGTGACCAAAGTAATAAATCCTGTCTCTGTCCGCCTTCGTCTCCCCAGGTCTCTGAGGGTTCATCCCACTTTCCATGTGGGACGACTGAAGCCGGTAAAGGAAAGCCCCATGGTTCCCGCAGTCAAACCCCCTCCACCCCCCCGAATGCTCGACGGCGGCCTGGTCTATACAGAGGCAAAGGGAGACAGTTCCTGGTTGACTGGGAGGGTTATGGACCAGAGGAACGCTCCTGGATCCCATCAAGATTTGTCAAGGATCAAACTCTCATTAATGACTTTTTTCGCCAGCACCCTCAAGTTCCTGGGCCGTCAGGAGTCGGCCCTGGGGGGAGTACTGTCATCTCTCGCAAATTATGTTAGTTTAGTTAAGTATTTTTGTCTTTGTCTAGTGATTTTCCCCTTTAATTTTGAATAGTAACCTTTCCTCTCGTTTCAGATACTCTGACCTCCCTTCCTTGTGTGTCTCCCACTCCTGTGATTGTCGACCACGCCCCTGATTGTTTCCACCTGTTCCCCATTACCTGGTGTATTTATTGTCCTCGTCTCCCTTTGTCCTGTGCCAGTTCGTTTCGTTTCTTGTGACGGTCTACCAGCGTATCATGCCAGAAAGAATCCCAAGCAGAGCTTTGAGCCACGTCTTGTCTAAGTATTCATATATTCATGCTCCTAGTGTTTTTCCTCATTGAAGTGATTTTGTTTTGTTAGTGTTTTTTCCTCATTAAGAGTGACTTTGTTTTGATACTGTTTTTCCTCGTTAAGAGTGATTTAGTTTTTGTTTATTACTGTCGTTGAGCTTTGGTTTGAATAAAACCTTTTTTGTTAAAAACCTGTGTGATTCGTGCATTTGAGTTCAAACCCGTTTATTCAGTCGTAACATTGTTTAACCCCTTGGTGCGGTTCGTTTGGGTTGGGGTGAACGCAATTCACGGAGATATAAACAACTATAAACATAAGCTAGGCTATCTTTGCGTCTGTGACTGCTTACCTCACTGGTCCCTTGTGTACTGTAAAATAAAAGGCTGTGGTACAATCTCATCAGAGCCACCTGTCGTTGGTGAAACATCCTCCTTACTGCAGAACGACTCTCATTATACGCATAAACAAACCAAAGCTTCTGAAAAATTAAACAATGTAACAAACTTGCTTCAAAGAAGCGGACTATAACTGTAGGTGTGAATGCGACCTTAAAGCACATTTTGATGCCAATACTTTTGTACTTCTACTAAAGCAATTTTTTTAATGCAGGAGTGTGACTTACCATAGTATTCTTACAATGTAGTATTGCTACTTTTACTGTTTCAGGGCTCGTGACGAGGGATGTATTACAGAAACATCTGTCTTCACTTTAGAGAAGATACAAATCTTCATCAATTCTTATCTCAGGTTAGAAAATCCTAAACACTTAAATGTTATGTCTGTTACCTAGCAACTGACAATACCCTATGTTGTTTTTTTCCTCCCATTTATTCGTCTCATCCTTATTCAGAGTTTTGCGTAGACTACAGCCACACGACCTTGGATGTATTGTCCTCCACCAAATGTTTAATTAGCAATATACACCTCTGAAGTGACTTGCTTGTAAGTGTCAATCTCAATAATTTCACTTCAGTTTTTTTGACGAATGGCCATTATGAAGTTGGTGGGGATTCCCCCGAAGGCACGTGCAGAGGGGAATACAACGAGGGCAAGTTGAACAACTAATGAATTTTTCCGAGATCAGGTCCAACCCCTTATTGCCATGGTTACAAAACAGTTGTGATGGGATCAGAAAGTAAAGTGTCTGTTAATCATCCCCAGGGCTAAAGAGCATGAATTTAGAAACACTGACGTTTCTGTCAAAACTCCTCAAAGAAAGGTTTTATAATATTTGACCACCACTAAATGGGGCGAAGCCTGCGAGCTAGTTCAGGCAGTCAACTCGAGCCCCAATCAGACATTAACACGCGACGCACCTCGTCCCTCTTACAACCAACCAAACACCTTCTCCTAAACATGCCACTCTATTTAAGCTGCCAGGTCTTCCTGCCTCTGCCTCGCTAATGCTTCTGCTGCCACTGCTGTGTTCACTTGCTATTGCTATGTTCATGTTCCTGCTGCTGTGTTTCATGTTGCTGCTGCTGCTTGCCCCCCCCACCACCCCAGCTTCCACCTGTAGGCTCGGGGATAGTTATCTAATCATCACTCAATGTTCTTTGTAAATCTGTAGAGTGATGAGGCCCGAGCCTAGACGCCAAACTCAAACGATATGCTGCTTCTAATAAACATATTAAGAAACACGTGAGTTGTCTGACTGAACTAAGCCCTGTTTTATAACCTTTGCACCACTGCCAGGATATAATGTTACCTTATCCCTTCTTTATTGTCTAAAACAACTTAATGTTAACAACTTTATATAAGAATAAATACCAACCTACCTTTGCTAGATGAATTAAAATGAATGCTGATGCTGTTCAAGATGTTTGGCCAGGCAAGTTAGCAGCTAAAACATTAGCTATACTTTAAAAGCAGTCGATATATCAATGTTGAGTTCACAGCTTGTTACTTTACTATACTTTTCCAAAGTGCACTGCTGAAAAGAAAATCAATCAAATTTCCTTAGATGTCAATTAAAATGCACTGTAAAAATTTTTTTATATAATGATATACTACTGCTGCTGCTTTGAGAAATTAGCTAATAGCTACCACAGTAGGCATGACTGTTTGTTTCAAATATAGGCACCTAGACGCTCTTTATCACGGGGCTAGTTCGAGGTAAATCCAGCTCTGCAGTTGCCTGTCTGAGGGCCCGCTGTGTGAGGAGATGGACGTGCTTTGAATTCCTAATTTTCCCCCAAATAATGCCAACATCCTGAGTCTGTACAAACACGCAGACAACAAAGAGCTGTGAGACTTCAGAGACATTTGCTGAATCCACAGAACACTGCTTACAAAGACACAAAGTGAAGAATTGCCGTTTGGGGAATTTGCTTATTGCAATGAAATTAGTTGTTAAAGATACTTCCCTTTTTAATAAAAAATATATAAAGTAATGTAACCATAGCAGCATGAAGTGGAAATTATGAAAAATACTGCAGCATGATGAGCAACAGCTTTTAATGTGGTGGTTATCAGAAGTCATGAGGGAATGATAACGCAGAGAGATTCATCTGCTTTTAATGACTTTTGTAAGCATTTGCAAAACAAACTAATTCATAGCAATACATCTGTTTTACATCCAGGACAGAGAGCTATGAGGCATTAGCACAGGGAGCTGGCAAGTTAAGAGAAAGAGAGATCGCCAACTTAAATTCTCTGCCCAGGGATAAAGAGATCGCTATACCCTCCATCTCACAAGTCTGTCCCTGATGAGCGGGTTTAGTCGGTTCTGCTTAGAGGTGGACCAGCCACAATTACTGGCAATCCACTTAACTGGTGACAGCTTCCCTAAACGTGATAAATCACACTGGCGGTGCAGAAATAACATTCTAAACTTTTGTTTGATGAATTTAGTCTTTGTTTTGTTATAAAACTTTGCAAGGTAATGAGCGAAGTCCCACAGCTCCCAAGGTTTTGCATTGGTGTGTTTGGTCGTGATTGTTGTTTCTAAAGAGGTGTAGGAGAGTGTTTGTGACATTCATTTCTTTCTTTCCATCTATCTATCCATCTATCCATCTATCCAACCAACCAACCAACCAACTCATTAATTACAAAGTAACATATTTGATAATGATTATTTTTGTCTTTGATAATAAAATCCAATCCATGTTCCATTTAATTATTTGGGGGACTGTAATCATTTTGTGTTTGTTGTCTACTGCCAAAGGGTCAGAAAAGGCTTGTCTACAATCTGAGGTGTTTGCCGGATGTAACGGTGACAATTCAGAGGCCTAGTTTTGTTTGGACGTGATGTGCAACTTCACAATGAATATTGGAAATTAAAGTATGTTTTCCGAGGGGACCTCTTGTGTTACTTTTCTGATTAGTATCCCTGCCAAGGAGGTTTAGTTATGTTATAGGTTCGATTTTTTTGTTTGTCAGTAGGATCACGGAAAAACCACTGGCCTGATTTTCATTCAAACTTGGTGAAAAGGTGTACCATGGACCATTAGGGTTAGGGTTGGGGGATACAGATACAAATCATACATGATTTTTATCTTTTCATTGTTGGTAACAGCCTTTGAGGAGCTCTACGCTTTCTAATTTAGTATAGAAATCATGTTTCAGCCATTGTGTTGGACAGAAAGACTTGTTTGCCCAGTGAAGCTCATTGGTTAAGCCTGTTGTGATTGTGATACAATGCTGGTTTGTTTAGTTTTTTTTTATGCCTGACTTTCGTCTGCAAACATCCAATGACTTCTTGATGACTTAATTCCTTACAAAAGCAAATACAATCTGCATATTCACTGCTTCATACAAACATGAACCATTTCCACACATCATGTTACTCCTTTGAGTAATTCAACACACGTTCAAATTGTTTCGGAAGCCAGCCAGTAAAGGTCAATGGAGGGTCGTGCAACCTCCTTAATTGGCTTTGAACGCTGATGCCAGTCTTGGCTCCACGGGCTCCACAATGTCATGTCCAGAACCCAACTAACTTGTTCCTGGGAGTGAGGGACCAAGAAACACTGGGAAACACCAGAGGCTTTGGCTGCAAAGGCCTGGCAAAGAGAAAAGCTTTTATGCCTCGTTGTTATGCAGCAACAGCAGCACTGGATTTTCCTCTCTGAATCCTAGAGAGTTCATTAGTACAAGGGTACATTCATTACATGCTATGGTTTTGAAATGTTCTTAAATACAAAAATAGATAGATAAAACTATTAAGTGAAGTGCTATGGTATCTCTCTGTCTGTCTCTCTTTGTTTCTGGGACAAAAGATTGGTTTATGTTTTTCTTCATTCATCCATCCATCTGGCACTGGCACATACACATTCGGAACACTGTCGATCAGATATTGATGTCACATGGGGAAAGAAGCATATTACCCATGCTCTCTACTACTTCCAAAACTGGGTTAGAAACACAGCAGTTCAACATTTTGAGAGATAAGCCTACAATCTTTTCAAAAATTAGATAAGAGGGTTGATATTGCCGTATCATATCTGTGTATAAGATAACTAGCTGTAATGTTGAGTTTAGCTTAGCATAAAGGCTAGGGGAAAACAGCTTGTTTCAGGTCAAAATCAAACGGCAACTTTAATGCCAAATTAAAATGTTGTATCTCAGCTGTACATGAAAAATTAATAAAAACGTATATTTGTGATTTAATGGGACTTTCATTTGAACTATACTTGACAACAAAACTTTGGGTTGCTGTGCTCAGGCAATGCACCAGGCTGTTGTTTCCCCATAAATATTTAGGCAGAGTTACTCCCTCTAAATCCGGTTCGCCGGAGCTGTATTAGATTAACATTAACATGCTTATTGTAGTTGTAAGTGCACTGTCTTGCGGCTTGTAGCACCATCCTTGATGGAGCATATGTGTGGGCAGGAAAAGAGTGAGCAGAGGAGAGTTGTCGATTCTTGTTCTGTTTTCTGTGACTATCTTCCTCACCCTGTATTAAAGTGCGAGTGGAAACAGTCCTGAGTAAATCTGATTTTGTCAGAAATCGGGAGAAATATGACCCCGGGAGGAAACCGGGAGAGGGCAATGAAATCGGGAGTCTCCCTCGAAAATCGGGAGGGTTGGCAAGTATGCCCATATGCCGTGTGCCGCCCGGACATGGTATCATGCTAACTAGCTCCCTGAAAGCGGGTGACTCCACTGTAGCAATAGCCTGCATGTGTTCTACAACATACCGTGCAATGGCTTTATCGACTTTCCCCTGGATAGCAGTCCCTCGGTTAAAATCCAGCCGCTGTTGCTTCGGTGGAGGTGGAGTGGCGTTGGATGAGTCTGGGTCTGTGCCGGTTAGTTACTAGCTTCGTCCCAGCATGTTGTTTTTGCAGATGTTTTAAGAGATTTGAATTACTGGTTTGGGCAGTAGATAGGCTCTTTGACCCGCCAGGACACAACTTACATTTAACAGAAACTTTCTTTTCTTTGTGCTCGACAAAAGTGAAATAGTGAGAATATCTCCAGGTGGAGAAACTAGACTTGAGCTCTGCCTCCGCCATTCGCTAGTCTTGTTAGTAAACAACACAAACACGCGCACAGCCACAGCCCGTCTCCGCATGTGACACAGGAAGTATCTAAGTACATTTACTCAAGTACTTAAAGGGCACCTATCATGCTAAATGCACCTTTGTACGTCTTTTATACATGATTATGTGTCCCCGGTGTTCCGGGGAACTCACCAAGTGTCAGAAAACACAACCCTCTCTATTTTCCTCCTTCGCCAAATCTCTAAAAAAGGGGCTGCAACGGATCTGAAAAAAATGGATCCACATTCCGACACTTTTCTACGTCACAAAGACGTACTCCGCTTATTGGTCAACTCTCCACCTATCAGGGGAATGAGCCACGGCCACGTGCATTGCCAAACCTCTCATTCGCATATAGGCTATCGGCAGGCTACCCCAGTCACATCTGTGTTTTTGCCTGCTCTTGGCAGGATGTCTAAGCCAGTTAAACCACGGACATGTTTATGAACTTCTCTCAAGTCCAACACGGATATGCCTCCAAACTAATGCTACACCCGGGATCAATACCAACCATCCGGGACCAGGCCAGTGAGGACACATCCAACTCTGAAGCTGTAAGTTTTTATTTAGCGGTGTTTTTCCTGATAAAGCTATCTCTTGCTTGTAGCATGTAGCATGTAGCTTAGCCGTATCAATGTCGCCTCAACCCCAACTAGTAATCGGTTAGGTGTTTATATGTTCTTGTAACATTTTATTTTGTACGCTCCGCAGTCTTTGCTTTGTCTTTTATTTTAATTATCAGGCATTTGCGAACATGTTCAGACTGCCGTAATGGCGATCTGTGTGAAGGCTGTAAAGCCACGCCTAGCCTAGCCGATAACACAAGTATTTATTCTCCTATGTATTAGTATTTTGTATCCTCTAAAAAATCATATTGAGTAAGTTATAATAACAAACGTAATCTTCTGGAGGTAAGTGCCGTTTTTTCCAGCGTTATGTAAAAGCTTTTGTGATTGTAGTCTGTAAGAACGATCATATATCATCGATCTGTAAGCTAAGCTACGCTACGCTACGCTAAGCTACGCTAAGCTACGCTACGCTAATGAGACATGCCGTTTTTTGCAGCGTTATATGGAAAAGCTTTTGCATGTTTACTTGTTTGCGCACATGAATATAAATGGGGGTGTGTTAGGATACAACACTGTATGTATGTATGCGAGGGGACACACACCACGAGTAAAACGGAGCTAAAGCCCTGGTATGTTGTTGTTGACGACATGCATACACTAATCTAAACCACTTTTTTTGTTGTGCTTTTTTTAACATTGCACAGGCTACGTGGCCAACTTGATGGACCTCATCTTCGACCAAGTCTTTGTGGACCCTGCACCATTATGAGCAACCTGACAGGGAGGAGGTCATCGCCGGGTATGCCACACGGTTCAGTTTGGCTGCTGTCTGAACCTAACATAGACATTTCACGGATCAGAGGACAACGCAGGCCGGAATCACCACTCTGCTCCTCTCTCCAAGGAAGCCCCAGCACCAGCTCACAAAGCTCCTGTTTTTTATGGGTTCAAATAACCGTTGATTTTGACAATAAAGTTCCGAGTTGATATCAAGTGTGTCGTGATTATTCATGTTGGGATGGGTAAAGAATATTCTGATTTCACAAGCATAAGGTTGTGTGTGAACTTTCCAACGGTTGTTGCACGATGTTGGAAGAAAAGGACTGTAAACTATTAAACGCAATGAGGCCATTGTATATATGCTGAAAATATGAATGAAAAAAATAAATAGGGACAACAGCTTGTCAACTAACCATTCAGAAACGTCCTGCTGCAACCGAGATGTTTGGACCTCCACCAAAACCTCCGCTGCTTCAGTTTCTGGATCAAATTGATAATATGCTTGAACACATGCATTGCTCTGAGATGACATGTGTATTCCACACTCGTAATCACAGCAAGCATGGTAACGTGACTCTCGCCGGCTCTTCTGCTGGGGGCGTGGTCAGCTGCTGCTCAGAATTTTCATAGGCAGGTTTGGAATAAAGCGAAAATGAGCGAAACGAGGCATGGCTAAAAAATGATCTGTTTGGTATTTTGAAAAATAAAATGTATAAATATACCTTATATAGGTATGGTCATACACTATATCATTTAAATATAGCATGATAGGTCACCTTTAAGTACAGTTCTCATCTCTGTTCGCCTGGCTGTTGACTATATAAAAAAACTAACGCAGTAACGGAGTAACGCACCATGTAGTAACGGTAACTGAGTTACTGAATTTAAAAAGTAATGCGTTAGAGTACTAGTTACTGCCAAAAATAACGGCGTTATAGTAACGCATTACTTTGTAACGCGTTAGTCCCAACACTGTTCCTTATAGATTAATATATATGTTTTTTTTTTCGTATGCTCAAAATGTAATCTCTAAAAACAGATGTCTAAAGATGAATGCACAATCTGAAGGCAATAGGAACAGATTTTGATTACATGTTTATGCTGTGTAGAATTGATCAACCATCGGTGAGCAAGATTTAGTAGAATACAGGTTAAAGGTCTGGATGGAGGCAAAATGAATTGGCTGGAATGCAATCTTGGAACACATTGGTTATTGTCTAACATTAGTTTTTATCATCCTTAAAATAGCTATAAAAGGTGTCTAGTTTCCAACCATCTGGTTGATGTTGTTTCTCGACTTCAACTCCATCTTTGTGTCTCAAGTTGCTTGTCAACCTAAATAATGACCTGCACATATAAAAGGAATTATTCTACCATGAAGCCAACGGCTACACTTAAACCCCTAAATGATGTCTCCCAATTGCCCCCCTGACAGCCAAGGGGTTTTGAGATTCATCGTTATTCTGTCTCTTTCTTGATCACCTTATGCTTTTCTCTTGTGGACATCTATTTCGGACACACATAGAATCATTGACATTTACCCCCTCTCTTCTCTCTTCCCTCTCCTCCCCCAACTCATTCAGATCCATGGCTGTATATTTGGCCTTTGTAGAGACAGCCTCGCTCCTGGAGGATTCTCCTGGAATCAATTTACCCTGCCAGTGCCAAGCCAGTGATCAACAATTTACAAGCCATCAACTGCTGGGCTGCTGCTTAACCGGTATATTAGGTGTCTGACATGACAGAGCATTTACAGCAGGTATAGTCTCTGCTTTAAACACTAAATGTTTGGAATACCTTTAGTATTCTGTCTACACCATTACATATTATCCACAGCAGTTTCATTTACTCTGCAGTCCCTTTCTGGTTTGCTGACATGCTGCCTTTTGGGACCCGAGTAGATTTAATCGATAAGGATTTACACTGTAACACAAATGTGCTGCAGCAAACTGTTCAGAGCTCTAAGCCTGGATCTTGTAATGCAAAAATTATTGGGTTGATAAGCCAAAGTTCTTTGCATGTCTGAAGTTTGTTTGCAACATCATTGGGACAGAAAGATGAAGGCTAAATAAGTAATATAAAACACCTACAGCATGGATATATTTGCAGTAGACATGCAAACCCCATTACAGAGAATATCACATGCCATTGCTTTCTTCTGTTGAACATTGCAGTATACAATTTAAAAACCCCTAGCTCTGTACTGCTGTATCCATGGAGATTAATTACATTCATTGTGGCTCTCTCCAGTGCTCTCTTTGTCGACCCTCTAAGCGTGAGTAGAAAGAGAAAGCGAGAATGAAAGGGTGGAAGAAGAAAAAAAACAAAGGAAGAAATGGGAGAGACAGTCAGGCGGTTCAACAGACAGGCAGATAGGAACGTGTTGGTTGCCATGCGACGGCCATATAGAGCGGTGATGGCTGTGGTAATGCTACCTGGCATTCTGTTCAGTGATTTAATCAACTCGCCGGGCCGGCCATAAATCATCATCAGGCTGAGTTACAGAAGCTTAAAGGCGAAACACAGACAAACACCACAACTCACATCACCGCTGCTGAAGGGAACGCTTGCTGCTTTGACTTCTTCTGTGTAACTTTAAGTGGTAGCTGCTCAAGATGTGTGTGCATTGGCTAGTCCAGTATTCAAACCATCCTTGAAATTGTTTTCTGAGAATTCAGTATGTATGGACTGGGTTTATATATGCCCGTTGTTCTTTTGTCATGTCGTGACAATAACTCTTTATTCGTATTTTCCAGAGAGAAAAAACACTTTGGCCAGGATGTGGTCGTTTAAATTTAGCACCTTTTATATTTGGGCAACAGTGTCACTCCCTGAACGTCCAGGAGCGACGCTTCGTCAGGGTCCTTTGGTGTGCAGTTGTGACGCGCCGAGTCTCCTTCAGCGTCATAAACGAACGCAAAGAGATTTCAACTGATTGCAATGTATTCCCATCGGCGGCGGTATTTGACGCTCAGGGAAGCACCACATCGGTCCATGTCGGCGGCATTTAAAGGCAATGTGAGCGTCCATTCCCATTGGATAACGGAGGATTTTACACCCGGAAGTAAGTATTCTCTTTGCTGTCGATTGATTTTACAGTCATATCTGCACTACTCATCAACTCAAAAACACCAGATTATCCTTGTTAATTACACAACATTGATTGGTTTAAATTGTGTATAATGCTTTTGTATTTTTCTCCTTCGATTCAGAGAAACAAATATTTTTTCGGAGTTCAGGATGGCATAAGACACTACACTACCCAGAATCCTCAGCTGTCGTTTGGGACTACACCATGTGCTTTGCTTCACAAACCCGTGGCTAGTCCTCAAGCTCTGTGATTGGAGTGGCAGTGCGCGAAGTTGGAGGTCAAACAGCACTTTGAAATGGAATGAATCCCATCAACGGCACACTAACCAAAACAGGAATCAAACGTGTCCTACCCCCCCCCCCCCCCTCCTTAGGTCACAGGCTCCTCCAACAGTGCAACACAATAAAACAGATACACAGAAAAAATAGTGCAAGTAAATACAAAAAGAAAAATAGTAAAATAGTAAAAAGTGAAATAGTGCAATAAGAGTCTATATACAACTTGTATATAGACTCTTATTGCACTATTTCATTTTTTACTATTTTACTATTATATGTCAAATACAAGTGATTGGAATATGATATATTTGAGAGATAATTTCTAAGTAGCAGCCAGATGAATGTTATGGATGTTGTTTCAAAGTGCAGGTGCTTAATAGTCTTCTGGCCTGTGGGATGAAACTGTCCCTGAGTCTGGTGGTTTTAGTCCGGATGCTGCAGTAGCGCCTGCCAGACGGCAGCAGACAGAACAGTTTGTGGCTGGGGTGATGCGGGTCTTTTTATAATCCTGAGGGCTTTCTTTAAGGTTAACCTGGTATTTTTACTACACTACATTTATTTTAGTTACTTTACAGATTCTGATTAATGATGTGAAATATAAACAACCCTTAAATCAGACTTTAGTTACACCTGAGTAAAATTCAGTGAAGGTGATTGTCAAGTGCAAACAATCAAGCGAGATATTTGATAGTTGGTGCTTGAGAAGACAAAATGTATCTGCAGATCTCTATAAAGCATATTCATTACTGGTTATTCTCTAATCGTTCATCAAAAACTATATAATGGCTATTTTGCACATCCCTTTCAAGATGTCAAGATTTTCAAAGGTTTATTGACATATCATAATACACAACTACGGTGTAGTTATGCAATGATGACACACTTGGGTCATAGGTTCCTCAACAAGACATCTATCAATATGTGTGCACCTCCACCATTAAACTGTCATATTCTGCACATTTCCTATTCTATCTACATACATCTTACAAGAGTATAATAAATATGTATAATATTGGTTAAAACAAGTGCTTCAACATAGTTAACATTGCAGGAAAGTTGATTGTCAAGTCCCAAAACAAACCATGCAATATATTAAACGTTAAGTACTTTGTCAGGCTTAATATTTATCAGACACCCCCAAAGCTTTTTGCTTACATGTATTTAAAAGAAGACCTTAACCTAAAGTATTATTTAATGTTTTAATAAAGCCTAATTAGTTTGTCTGTTTTGCACATCCTCCTATTAATATCTTTGTACATCTTTGTAAACTGTTTTATTCTAGATATCATTTACAGTATCTTCTTGATATTTTCTATTCTATATTTTTATCATTGACCTTCTACTTTCCTCCTATTTTGTATGTACTCCTAATATTTCAATGTTTTCATAAAATATAATACATTCAAAAGTGCTTTACAAAAGTGAAAGACATTAAGAAAAAGGCATTTTAAACAGTCATTAAAAAAGCAACACAATCTACCTGCATTGCAATTACTCTAAACGTGTAATAACGTGCTTTAACCAGTAGGTGGTTTGGGTTAAAAAGCTGTCAAGTTTACAGTGTTAACAAAATAAAATATACTGCTGTTTCCGGTTTAGTTTACGACGGATATATTTTGTTATTGTTTTGATATTTGTAACACAAAAGCGATGGAAAAAACCCACAGCAACACAGAAAAGATGGTCTTAACACGACCCAGCGGTCTAGTAGTTAATAAAAAACAATAATATCAAAACAAAATATTACTACTAACTTTATTGTGAAATTAAAACCGAGTGGTAAAAGAATAGTTTCCGGTCTATTCTGAGGCCCGATCTCTGTAGATAAATAAAGAACTACGACAGATGTGTAATATTTAATGCAGCCGAACCATTTATTACACTGCATTCATGTGATGACTTTCAAAGAGTAAAGTAAGCACTAACGGGCGGTGGTGGCGAAGTCCATAGCATAGCCGCGGGAAGTCATTTTGCTCAGGGGGTGCTGCCAAAAGTGGGGAGGAGGCCGCTTAAAAAAAAAAGAAAAAAGGCGGTACCGGGCCGGGCCTGGCTGTCAGCGGTACGAGCCGCATACATTTTTTGTTAAAGGCGAGACACGGCAGGCAAAACCATCGTTTTTCATGCACTGGTCAATTTTGAGATGTTGTGCTATTTTGATTCCAAAACATGTTTTCTTTCAGGCTTTTGGAAGGAAAATGTACAAAATACACATTTAAGTGTTTATTTTACTATAGTTTGTCTATTTGCGTCTGTATATTTCTCCTAAATTCACCAAAAGTTAGCATTCTAACGTAACATAAAGTACCGCGACCGCTGTGTGCACCATGTCAACAGAGATATCGTTGGAAAGCTCCGTGTCTCCTGCACAATCTCAGCAGATCCAAATATGGTCATTTCCTTTGTATCAGCAACCAATCGTGATAGTACAAAAGGGTCTTAAACCAATAAACAACATCTCATTGGCTGGTGTCAATTTCTGACAACGTAATTTGTTCAGAAGCGTCACGTGGTGTGCTAAAACACTTCCTGGTTAGCTTTCCGCTAGAAATTGAAATCTCAAAATGGCAAAAGAACGGCGAAAAAAACTTTCACAGAGAAGACAACAACAATTGTCACTTGCACGAAGCAAGATTATACAAAAAACAAATGACCCCGAACATGAAATACCTTCACGGAGTGTGTCGATGCGCAAGCTGTCATCCAAAGAACAGGAGGGTTTAGCTAGCGCTACACTGCAATCTTTAAAGGATGTTTTCTCAAAATGAGTTTTTTATCCTACTCTGAGTTTGAAATTTCAACTTCAGTAGCACGTAGATACACCAAACCTTCCAGTTATATTCCTATCAATATTATGAAGGCTTTTACAGAAGGGTTTGTTCATATGTCATTCATAGCCTGAATTATATAAGATTTTATACCTAGAAACATGGCGAAAATTGATATTTTAGGGCTGTTGACAGTATTTTCTGATTTATGGAGTGATAAAGAGAGATATCCAAAATCCCTTCTGTAAAAGCCTTAGATGCTAATATGACTACAAAATGAAACGAGAATTTTGAACCTGGCTTTTTCCAAAATTCAGATTTCGGTTCCTGAAATTTGTTAAAATATGCGCAAATTTTATGAGATAATGACTCATTTGCATATTCAGAAAACTTGTAATACAAGAAACAATTGCCTTATTGTAGGTAATTAACTGGAGACATTTCTAGCTGATATCTTTAAGTTAAAAAAATTACCCTATTCACCTGGTGTCTCGCCTTAACTGTTAGGCTTTATAGAACTACATCACTTAGCAACAGCTGCACATGCCCACATGCTAACTATGGGTCTTACAAACCTACATAACATTACAAATAGTCAGAAAATATTATTTACAATATTAATAAAACTATGAATTCAATTTTAACTGATTGACAAGGCAAAACACTGCACAGCGGCAGCAGCATTAAAGGAGAAATAACGTTTTACCTTGTGTTGGGGCTTCACAAAACTCCAAATGTAGACTGGGGTGGCACTAATGAAGACCCTCATTAGAGCAGATACATCCACATTGTCCAACATGTTACTGTGGACATGCATCAAAGTCAGATGTGTCAGTCTCTTCTGTGTCATGACATGTCATGTGTCACTATTAGGGCTGTAACGATACCAAAAACTCACGGTACGATAATATCGCGATAACAAGTCCACGGTACGGTATTTATCGCGATATTGAATAATAAAGGGAAAAAAAATGTTCAATACAAATTTGTTTTACTCTGAAAATGTTTCTTTATTAAATAATACATCTGATTTGTACAGCATTTTAGTAGGATAGCAGTATTGTCAAAAACAAAGTGACGGTAACAGACTGGAACAAGAAAACCAGTGTTTTTGTACCTATAGTACTACCAAACAAAGTAGGCATTTTCTTTGTGCCACTGCATCTCACAAATAAACAAGGACATTTAATAATCAGACCCTGCAATAAAATAAATCAAGCTTCACTTTAGTTTTTCAAGTAACTCAACTCAAACTCAGTAGTCACTCACTCGGCATCATCAGACAGGTTTTTAGGAATATGAGAATGTCCACATTTCCAGGTTCCAGGTTAAGCTGGGATGTTTGAGCATATACAATATCCCCTGCTCTGGAAAAAAAAAGAGATCGATGATCTCAATGGGACCATCTGGTTAAATAAAGGTTTAAAACAAAAACAAAAGTTTAAAAAAATATATTTTATTTTATTTAAAAAAAAAATGTTTTATCGCGGTAGATTTTGTCAGTCTCACGACGGTATTGGGACGTTTATTTACCGCGATACCGCGATATTCGGTATATTGTTACATCCCTAGTCACTATCCAGCGATTTAAGAGTCAAACACGGAGGATTGTTCGCTCAGCGCTGTAAATTAAATGTCCCTTAACTTTCCCCTTAACTGCCGAATCGGATGCTCTGAATCGGAAGCCAACTTCAGCGTTGTGTTGTAGAGGTGGTGGGCTGAGGAGTAGCTGGTGGTCCACTCTTTTTATTGGGTTGTTTGTTGGAGAAAAAAATCCCAAATCCTTTTTTGCGCCATTCTAGAAAGTTGTCACTCTGCAGTGTGTGTGTCGCGTCAATTACGTCACTCTCCCACGACCTACGACCTAGATGACTCGGATTTTATTTATTTGGATAATAAATTCAAGCCACCTGACTGATACAAATATATACTATGACTATTACTGTATACAGCTAATTTTATTTTAAGTAAAATCATAACTATTTTATGTAGTTTAATCATTTTTATTTAGGTGGTCACTCAGTTTTTCAAATGTACACTACTCGCCAACAGGGGGTGCTGCAGCACATTTCGGTTCGGTACATACCTCGGTTTTTAGGTCACGGTTCGGTTCGGTACGTTTTCGGTACAGCAGAAAAAATTATCACATAACATATATATATATATTTTTTTATTATTATTAAACTGTGAATAATGTATTCACTCAAATAAATACAAAATATAATAAAATAAACATTAAGGTGCAGCTTTTCGATGAACTGAAATAATCTGTATTTGAACTGTACTGTACTAGTACCTAAGCAGCCAGTTTGACATTATGACTTGCTTGTCATTGCATTTTCATGTTTTTTTAAAGAAAAATTAACTTGTCCACATTGCTTGCCGAAAGGGCAGATCTGCTGGCACTAACAATGTCTCCTGCTGTGGGGAACACCCTCTCGCTAGGGACAGAGGTAGCAGATACAGCCAGGTAGCGGTTTGCTAACATGGCAACATAAGGATATTTGGCGTTTGTAATAGCTTTGGCTTGGTCTGAACTTTTTGTGAGTGGTGGAGGCTTAAATGCTAGTGGGAGTTGGGTTTGCACTTCAGTCTTTGTTCTTTTGGTACCGGTGATATTCACGTTCGGGTGGTGCCTTTTCAAATGAGTGTGCAAGTTTGATGTATTGCCAGCCGCGTAACCAATTTTAGTTGAACAATGCCGACAAACAGCTTTGGTTCGGTCCACCTGTCTTTGTTCGTCATCCTTGTACGTAACTGCGAAACCAAAATGTTCCCAAACCAAAGACATCAATGATGCTGGAAGATTTTCCAGCTCAACTTTATCTGCGTTCGCCATTTCGACAGTTCCTCAAATTACTGAACGCATCTCTGTGACCAGTTCTCATAGTATGCCTCTCGTCCAATGAAATGACTTGCTCGCTCTATGACGCGTTGAACACAATGTGAGCAAATTACTCTGAATGCTGCGACGCAGCACCTGAGATCACTTCCAAGAAGTTGTTCATGTTCTCAATTTTTTACGTTTAACGTTATATTTTTTACGTTTAACGTTATATTCGTTCGGTACACACGTGTACCGAACCGAAGGGCTCGTACCAAATAATTTCGGTACGGGTACGTGTACCGTTACACCCCTAACATACGTACATATATATATATATATATATATATATATATATATATATATATATATATATATTAATGCTGTCAAAATTATCGCGTTAACGGCGGTAATTAATTTTTGGAATTAATTGCGTTAAAATATTTAACGCATTTAACGCATGTGCAGAATGGCCCGCCCCATACATCCCACCAGTGGCGGCGCCAGGGTATGGCTGGAGTAGGCTACACCCATACCAAGAAATGAAAAATGATGTTAAAGTAAGCAAAATAAAGTCCGCCAACTCGCGCAGAGAATTGCACAGACAGCAGTTAGTAAGATTGTTTTCAGTAGCCACTTGTCTGGAAATACCGAAGAGCAGAAACGGTTTGGAAAACTTTTGTCACGTAGTGATCGTCTTCTCAATAGAACATCTTTGATAATGTCTTCTGTCCAATCAGAATCAAGATAACGGCGTGGTGTTGTTGCAGGAAGTCCCGACGGAGAATACTTTTGCTGTAGTACAGGTAACACATAACTGGTACGCAGGTTATGTGCGTAATCTGAATTGCGTACCATCACTTGTGTCACAAAGCGCATTTGCGTACCGACGTACTTGTGAAGCTTTTCCAGAAGGCGGTTAGATCACCGGTCTCCGTGTGCACAGACAGGGCTGCTGTTAACGTCGGTCTGTACAACGGAATTGTGCCAAAACTACGCCAACCGGCTGCGGAGGGAGACTCCCCCCCTTCACCGGAGAACTGCGCTAAAACAGCTGATCACAAGTTCACACTCTGTGGTCATGAAGTACTCCACTAGCCTCCCCCCCCGTCAACTTTCCTGAAGTACTCCCCCGTTGATAGAAATCAACACGTAATGCATTAAGACCCCACGGTTTGATCATTGATAGGTTTGTGGGCTGTCTTTCATTTTGACACGCAGAAAAATGTTATAATACACATAGATACTGTATGTTAAATGGATATATCCGCCTTCTTTCATTTATCTTTCCATTCCCACAACAATATACATAAAGAAATGGCATATTTTGGACATAGTTCGAATGGTGATTAATCATGATTAATTCATTTTTAAGCTGTGATTAATCTGATTAAAAATGTTAATCGTTTGACAGCCCTAATATATATATATATATACGTATATATATATATACATACATATATATATATATTACCAAGTGGTTTCATGTACAACCCACACAAGTATCATGCTAAATTAAGCTCTGTTGCTTGGATACCACTAGATCCTGTTACAGTGTAATATAAAAGTACATAACTATTGATGTGTAAATTAGCATAATTACTAGCTAGCCGCTAGCTGCTAGCTGCCGCCGCCACCGCCGCCGCCTTGTTAATATCAAAATCCATCATATAACAATCCAGTGGGCTACCATGCTGTCATGAACATGCGGTGCTGTTACGTGTTCAAATCATAGACTGTATATGGTTCAAATTGACGTCAATGGCATGAAGATAAAATGGCCCAACTTTTGAGAGAGCGAAACGTCACAGATTACCCGTCATGCCTTAGAAGTACCCGTATGTGCTCTCATAGAGCATGCACAACTTTAACCACGCCCCCCAAAATGCTCGTTCACATTAAGTTAATGTGACGTCTCAGGCATGACGGGTAATCTGTGACGTTTCGCTCAAGTTGGGACATTTTATCTTCATGCGCCAATGAGCAGCTCTCATAGGAATTAATGAGGCCCCACCTCCCACGCTGTATCCAGTTCTCATTATACATCCATGGGGCAGATTGGGTAGTGACAGTTCACACCACACAGAGCCGGGGTGGTACTGCGTCATTGCCTCATCGTTTGCGTCATGACGTAACCGTTTACGTGCCTGCTTCATAAAAGCCAAACCGCGCGGAAATCCCTCACATCGACAACAACAACACTGGCCGATTGTATTGAAGCGCTGTTCGCTTTGGTTATGCTCTTATGCATTGTGTACAAATTGGATAACACACGGGCATTTTGTTGTTGTTCAGGAGGTTGATCCCGCCCATGCCCCTGCCCCCGCCTCGATGTAAGAGAGACATAAGCGGTGCTGCCTCTTAGCTCCGGAATCTTGCTTCTAGACCGACAATTTTTTGGAGCTGGAAACGAACCGGATTCCGGAGCTAAGAGGAGGCGCCGCTGCGGTGTGAAGAGGAAAAACCGGTACTTTTCAGGCTCTAGCTCCGAGCCGGCCCTGACAACGCGTTGGTGTCAAAGGGGCATAAGTGCCGCCAAGATGGACCGATGCGGTGCTTCCCTGAGCGTCAAATACCGATGCTGATGGGAATACATTGCAACCAGTTGAAAGCTCTTTGCGTCCGTTTATGAAGCTGAAGGAGACTCGGCGCGTCACAACTGCACGCCACGGGACCCTGACCAAGCGTCGCTCGTGGACGTTCAGGAAGTGAGACTGTGTTGATTTGGGAGCACTAGAAAACGTTGTAATATTTCCTCAGTTTCGAAGACTACACAGTTAACTGCTGGGCGTTGGAACGTTGTTAGCTGTTGCTTGGTACCATCTGTAATTTTAGCACACCTTTTAGTAAATCAGTGACTTCATACAACGTACTGTACTGTGCATAGTGCTAAGGTTACTGGATTCTTCTTGTTGCTGACAGTCTGGCCATTTGCAATCACTCGACCCATGAAAGAAGGCTAATGCCATCTATATGTCTTAAATACCATCAATAAATACCAAAATCTAGTAGGGATCAGTGAATGAGTATGAGTATATGTACAGTGGGGCAAAAAAGTATTTAGTCAGCCACCAATTGTGCAAGTTCTCCCACTTAAAAAGATGAGAGGCCTGTAATTTTCATCCTAGGTATACCTTAACTATGAGAGACAAAATGAGAAAAAAAGAAATCCAGAAAATCACTGATCTGATTTGTAAAGAGTTTATTTGCAAATGATGGTGGAAAATAAGTATTTGGTCAATAACAAAAGTTAATCTCAATACTTTGTTATATACCCTTTGTTGGCAATGACAGAGGTCAAACGTTTTCTGTAAGTCTTCACAAGGTTTTCACACACTGTTGCTGGTATTTTGGCCCATTCGTCCATGCAGATCTCCTCCATGCAGTGATGTTTTGGGGCTGTCGCTGGGCAACACAGACTTTCAACTCCCTCCAAGGATGTTCTATGGGGTTGAGATCTGGAGACTGGCTAGGCCACTCCAGGACCTTGAAATGCTTCTTACGAAGCCACTCCTTCGTTGCCCGGGCGGTGTGTTTGGGATCATTGTCATGCTGAAAGACCCAGCCACGTTTCATCTTCAATGCCCTTGCTGATGGAAGGAGGTTGTCACTCAAAATCTCACGATACATGGCCCCATTCATTCTTTCCTTTACACAGATCAGTCGTCCTGGTCCCTTTGCAGAAAAACAGCCCCAAAGCATGATGTTTCCACCCCCATGTTTCACAGTAGGTATGGTGTTCTTTGGATGCAACTCAGCATTCTTTCTCCTCCAAACACATCTAGTTGAGTTTTTACCAAAAAGTTATATTTTGGTTTTATCTGACCATATGACATTCTCTCAATCCTCTTCTGGATCATCTAAATGCTCTCTAGCAAACTTCAGACTTGATTTCCTCACACCAAGCTGCTTACCTATTGCAGATTCAGTCTTCCCAGCCTGGTGCAGGTCTACAATTTTGTTTCTGGTGTCCTTTGACAGCTCTTTGGTCTTGGCCATAGTGGGGTTTGGAGTCTGACTGTTTGAGGTTGTGGGCAGGTGTCTTTTATACTGATAACGAGTTCAAACAGGTGCCATTAATACAGTTAACGAGTGGAGGACAGAGGAGGCTCTTAAAGAAGAAGTTACAGGTCTGTGAGAGCCAGAAATCTTGTTTGTTTGTAGGTGACCAAATACTTATTTTACCGAGGAATTTACCAATTCATTCATTAAAAATCCTACAATGTGATTTCCTGGATTCTTTCCCCCCATTCTGTCTCTCATAGTTGAAGTGTACCTAGGACGAAAATTACAAGCCTCTCTCATCTTTTTAAGTGGGAGAACTTGCACAATTGGTGGCTGACTAAATACTTTTTTGCCCCACTGTATATGTCAGAGGATGTAATCAGTGCATATATGCAACTTTTGGGGGAAACAAATTGGCGTTGTCAACTATCATCCGCTGCCGTCCACTGCTTGTATTCGGCATTAAAAAAAACATACCACTTCTGTGTTTTAGTATGTTTTTCAAACCTGATGCAAATGGTGCCTGACCACATGAACCATACTTAAGACCCCCTATTCCCAAGGACCCGGGCTTGGTACGACAAACCATGCCCTAGTAGTTTACACAGTGTTAGACACTCGCCCAGGTAACTTGAAATACTCCCTTTTTTGACAAGCTACCACTAATGGAATTTTCTGATAATTATTTTGTATTATATTCTCTAAATGTTATCTCTAAATGCCTTCTCCACATTTCCCAGTAGCAAGGAGACCTAAAAGATCCGGCCTTTAATCTTTAGGCGTTCATTCCGGCAGAACTTCGCCTGTTCAGGACTGCGATGCCTAAGAACCCGTCAGCCCCGTAGACAGCCCTGGAAACTCACTTAAAGTCAACTTTGTCTGTGACAATCAGCCACCAAGTTCTCGTATAATGAACTTTACCTCTTTTTGCCTCAACCATTGAGGAATCGTGTGCCTGAATGCCTTTTGTAAAACACATTTTCAGTTGCCATTAACAATGCTTTATCGTACAATGGAAGGATCTCCACAAACTTCGACAGAACTTGTACAGTATCTCGCTGTGTATCAGAAATTATCGGTTTGATTGTGTATTATTGGTGGAATGATGGTTAGGGGCTCAGAAATCCTCCTCTCTGTCTATAAAGTATTGCCCTCCAACTTCCCTTTAAGCACAAGACAGGTGGCTCCTGTGTCAACTAAGCTGTTAAGAAGGATCCACACACAAACACGTGTGTGCACACAAACACACCTGCAGGTAGACTTGAACCGCAGGTCTTATCAGGTTGCCCCAGCTGTGTTGCCAGACGCTGGCCTCCACTCCCCGTCTGTCTGCCGGAGTTACACTAGGGGTGTTTAAAATTAGATTTAACATCGATCATTTCCCCAGCCTGAATGGGGCCCAATGTCAGAGGCTGGCAGGGGCAATCCCTCACCCCCTGTCCGTCTGCCTCACCTCCACACACCATCAGTCAGGCCTGGGAGAGGGAGGGAGTAACGGAGAGAAAAGGAAAACAAGGATAAAGGAAGGAAAGGACAAATAGAGATAGAAGGAAAGGGGTTGATATGAAGGAAAGGACATAGGAGGGAGCGAAAGATGATGGAGAGAAATGGAAGGCTTGAGACATGAAGGAAGAAGAGACAAGGAACGAGAAGAAAAAAGAAGACATATTTTAAAAACACTTTAATTAAATGTGGAACAAATTTAGGTTCAGACCGAGTTTGCAACAGTTACACTGAGTTTATTACAGGCCCTGGAATGGATAGCAGAAATTGAACAGCAGTGATATACACTGTAGGTGTCATTTACATGACTTATTTGCTTGGTAATTATATTTTCATGCTACGCTTCCCTTAATGCACTGTCACCATCATGCAAGAGGCAGAGGTGATCTGCATATTAACAAGTTACAATGTGGGTAATGGTGCCACAATGTTGCATAATAGAATATGTTTATAATCTAACTGTTAGTGGATCATTGTCCCTGTGGTTTAGTGTTGTAGGTGCTTAAATAATGGAACATTTGGTTTAAAGTGTGTTTAGTTAACCTTGACAGTTTGGATACTTTCTTTCTCTATGTGACGTTCCATACAATCTTTGAGGCACAATATAGACCTGGTTCTCGAATCAAATCAAAACACCCACTAACATCTGGCTTTTGTCTTTAGTGGGAAATATTACAATTGACAATTATTCCTAGGAAAAAAAACTACGCAGTCACAGTATTTAGCAGCTCCAGCTCAAATTAGCATTGGTGGCAATAAACATGAGATCTGGGTAGACACAGACACTAATATTTTCCCCCTTTTCTGACGCAAACTTTGTGATATGTGTTTAAGTGAAATATATCAACAGGGATTTGGACAATTATTTAAAATGTATTAACGTACAAAACATCAGAGGTGGAAGAAGTATTAAGATCCTTTGCTTAAATAAAAGTAGTGATACCACAGTCTGAAAATACTCCACTACAAGTTAATGTCACAAACGAGCTGAGGACCAAAATGCAGAACACGGGAAACCAGAGATAGTCGGTAACCAGCTTTATTGAAGGCAATAGGCTGGTAGGAGACAACACGGCAGATAGTAGGCAAAGGGCTGGTCGGGGACAGGCGAGGGTTCCAGGAGACAGCAGGACGGGAGTCGCAGGTACAGAACGGGTCAGGGAGCAGGCGAGGCAGGCTGGTCAGGGACAGGCAGGGTCGAAACCGGGAGAGCAATCTGAAGGGTAATGCGGGAAAGACTGGCATGCTGCAAAGTACGATCTGGCACTGAGGTGAAAGTGAAGTGGGCCTAAATACTAAATAGCTGATGGGTGTAACAGAGTGAGAGAGAGACAGGGTGTGACTACCAGGTGACTAAGGAATGTTAATGCAGAAAATAGATGAGTGAGAAAGCAGACTGTGACAGAACCCCCCCCTTAATGGACGGCTCCAGACGTCTAAAAAAAATTAAAGAAGACTCAAGAAAAACCCTACAGACACCGGGTGGAAGGTGGAGGTATGGGAAAGGTTAGTACTCGTCAGAGAATGCTCTCTCGGCCTCTCCCTCCTGGAAATCCTCGTCCTCCTCGACTGATGACGCCTCCCCCTCCTCCTCGACGAAGCCTCTGGTCCGTAGCGGACGAGTACCCCCTGGCTTAACGCCTGGTTGAGCGTGGGTCCTAGACGGCTGCTCCGGGTAACGCAGGTGGAAGTCTCGGATGAGTTGAGGGTTGAGGATATGACGAGCCGGAATCCACTGCCTCTCCTCAGGACCATAGCCCTCCCAGTCCACCAAATATTGAACCCCTCTTCCTCGGAGACGGGAACGGAGTAGACGACGAAGGGTGTAGGTAGGACCCCCATCGATCATCCTAGGGGGTGGTGGTGGAGGGGCAGCGGAAACCATAGGACTCTCCCGGACAGGTTTAATCCTAGAAACGTGGAAGGTGGGATGGATCTTCATGTTCCGGGGCAAACTTAGTCGAACTGCTGCAGGATTAATGACCTTGACAATCCTGAAGGGTCCAATAAACCCGGGGCGCTAATTTCTTAGACTCCACCTGAAGGGGAATGTTCTGAGTGGAAAGCCACACCCTCTGGTCTACCTGGTACACAGGTGCCTTGGTGCGTCGGCGGTTCGCTGATGTGGCGTACCGTTTAGCAGACTGAAGCAGAGTTGTTCGAGCCTGCCTCCAAGTCCTCCGACAACGTCTGATGAAAGCCTGGACAGACGGACAGGTAACCTCCTTCTCCAATGCAGAGAACAATGGGGGTTGAAAACCGTATGCACACTGAAAAGGGGAAAGACCAGTAGCGGAACTGATGAGGGTGTTGTGGGCATACTCCACCCACAGGAGTTGTTTTGACCAGGTCGTGGGATGATCGGAAGCCATGCAGCGGAGAGTGGTCTCCATCTCCTGATTCTTCCGTTCGGTCTGGCCATTGGCCTGTGGGTGGAAACCGGAGGTGAGACTGACCGTTGCCCCGATCAGTTCACAAAACTCCCTCCAAAACACAGAGGTGAATTGGGGCCCCCGGTCGGAAACCACATCAGTCGCCAGTCCGTGAATACGAAAAACGTGGAGAAGAATCAGTTCTGCCGTCTCCTTAGCTGACGGGATCTTAGGCAGGGGTACGAAATGAGCCATCTTACTAAACCGATCTACCACCGTGAAGATGGCAGTATGTCTGTGGGACGGTGGTAGACCAGTCACAAAGTCCAATGAAATATGTGACCAAGGGCGACGTGGGACCGGTAATAGATGAAAGAGGCCAGCTGGCGCTTGGTGAGATGGTTTGTGCCGATTGCAAACAGGACAGGCGTTCACAAACTCCCGGGTGTCAGCCTCCAGCGTGGCCCACCAGAACCGTTGTAGGACCATCCCTCTGGTACGTTGAATTCCAGGGTGGCAGGAAAGTCTGGAGCTATGAGCCCACTGAAGCACCTCAGCCCTCAAAACCTGAGGCACAAACAAGCGGTTAAGAGGACAAGAACTAGGACCGGGTTGGTCCACCAAAGCGGTCTTAACCCTCTCCTCAATCTCCCAAGCGAGGACGCCGATCACTCGAGGAGCAGGAAGAATAGTGTCCGGAATACCCCGGGTGTCTCCCTCCCTCCCGAACTGCCGGGACAAAGCGTCGGCCTTCACGTTGCGGGAGCCCGGGCGGTAGGAGAGGAAAAAGTTAAACCGGGTGAAAAATAACGACTACCTGGCTTGCCGAGAATTCAGTCTTTGTGCCGACCTGATGTATTCCAGGTTCTTATGGTCGGTCCAAACCTGAAATGGTTGTTCTGTCCCCTCAAGCCAGTGTCGCCACTCCTCCAATGCCAACTTGACTGCTAGAAGCTCCCGATTCCCCACGTCATAGTTTCTCTCCGCCGGACTCAATCTCTTCGAAAAGAAAGCACAGGGGTGGAGCCTCTGGTTCTCAGCAGAACGTTGCGACAGGATGGCCCCCACCCTCTACGTCAGAAGCATCCACCTCCACCACCAACTGACCAGCGGGGTCTGGTACTTGCAGGATAGGAGCCGACGTAAACCGGCCCTTGAGGTCCTGAAAAGCCTCCTCGGCTGCAGGGGACCAACGGAACGTCACCTTGGACGAGGTCAGGGCGGTGAGCGGGGCGGCCACGGTGCTGTAGCCACGGATGAACCGTCTGTAAAAGTTGGCGAATCCCAGGAAACGCTGCAGCTCCCTCCGGGAATCAGGGACCCGCCACGAGGTAACTGCTGAAACCTTAGAAGGATCCATCTCCACACTTCCTTGACCCACGATGTAGCCAAGAAAGGCGACCGAAGAAGTGTGAAACTCGCACTTCTCCGTTTTGACGAACAGCGAGTTCTCCAGAAGTCTCTGGAGGACTGTCTGGACATGATGGAAGTGTTCCTTGAGGTTCCTTGAAAAAATCAAAATGTCGTCCAGATAAACAAAAACATAACGATCCAACATGTCCCGGAGTACGTCGTTCACCAACGCTTGGAAAACTGCAGGGGCGTTGGTAAGTCCAAATGGCATCACCAGGTACTCGTAATGTCCCGAAGAGGTGTTGAAGGCGGTCTTCCATTTGTCCCCCTCCCGGATTCGTACCAGGTGATAAGCGTTTTGTAGATCCAGCTTAGTGAAGATTGTAGCCCCCCCTGTAGTAACTCGAATGCTGACGAGATGAGTGGCAAGGGATAACGATTCTTCACCGTGATGTCGTTCAGGCCCCGATAGTCAATGCAGGGTCTCAGGGTCTTGTCCTTCTTCGCCACAAAAAAAAACCCCTGTCCTGCGGATGATGTGGAAGGACGAATAATTCCCGCAGCCAGAGAGTCATTGACGTAAGTCTCCATGGCCTTCCTCTCCGGTGCCGAAAGCGAGTACAACCGGGCCTTGGGTGGGACTGCGCCTGGATGTAGCTCAATGGCGCAGTCATAGGGCCGATGAGATGGGAGAGATGTCGCCTTAGCCTTGCTAAAAACCTCCTTAAAGTCCAAATATTCAGCCGGAACCCCTGTGACATCCGGAACCAGGTTCATATCCACAGATAGTTGAGGTGCGGCGGCCTGCTTGAGGCAAACCTGATGACAGGAGGAACTCCAACCTAGGATGGACCCAGTTGCCCAGTCAATGTTCGGGTTGTGGCGGCAGAGCCACGGATAACCCAAAATCAGAGGGATTTGGGGGGACCGTAGCACATGAAACTGGATTGTCTCATGGTGGTTCCCCGACATGAGCATATGGACCGGTGTCGTCTGGTGTGTCACCGTTCCCAGCAGGTGACCATCCAAAGCATTAGCCGGTACCGGCTGGAGCAGCCGAACCTGTTGGATGCCCAGCTGTAGTGCGAGCTCCTCGTCAATGATGCTAACATCTGATCCGGAGTCGATAAAAACAGCCAGAGCCTGAGATTTGCCTATCAGGAGGAGTCGAGCATGGCACAAGGGTCTTAGATTGGGAATCAGCTCAGAGGTTTGACCCACCAGTATACTCCCCATTACTGATGAGCTCTGTCCTTTTACCGGACAACGGGAAACTATATGTCCAGCCTGACCACAGTAAAGGCAAAGATTACCTCTTCGACGTAATTCCCTCTCCTCAGAGGTAAGACTGGTACGACCCACTTGCATGGGCTCGACCTCGTACCGTGAGTCAGAGTAGGAATGGGAATTCTCCGCCGAAACCGGAAGTCGAAATCTCCCGGAAACCGGAAGTTGTTGTCAACTTCCGGTCTGTTGCTCTCCTCTCCGGGTCTGGATTCGTCTGTCAATCCGAGAGGTGAGCTCAATCAACCCATCCAAGGAAGCAGGGAGATCATAGGAAACCAGCTCATCTCTCATATAATCCGCTAATCCTCTCAGATATGCGTCACACTGCGCCGGCTCATTCCAGCTACTGCGGCGGCTGCTGGTGCGGAAGTCAATAGCGTAATCCACCACCGTGCCGGAACCCTGGCTCAAACTTAGCAGGCCTCCAGCAGCGTCGGGACCCAGACGAACGGAACCGAACACCTTCCGCATCTCCGCGGAAAATACAGCAAAAGAGGCGCAGGCTGGAGTCTGCAGGTACAGAACGGGTCAGGGAGCAGGCGAGGCAGGCTGGTCAGGGACAGGCAGGGTCGAAACCGGGAGAGCAATCTGAAGGGTAATGCGGGAAAGACTGGCATGCTGCAAAGTACGATCTGGCACTGAGGTGAAAATGAAGTGGGCCTAAATACTAATGGAGCTGATGGGTGTAACAGAGTGAGAGAGAGACAGGGTGTGACTACCAGGTGACTAAGGAATGTTAATGCAGAAAATAGCTGAGTGAGAAAGCAGACTGTGACAGGGTAGGTAATTCACTTCAGAAACACTTTTTGTTATATTCCATGGAATGCTCTTAACATCCCGATAGCAATGAATACATTACATGCTTTGACAATAAATATATTTCATCTGTGGAAGCTGTGGCGTTGTAAAAAGCAAGTCCAATCATCTGCCTCGGCCTGCGGGAAATAATTGGATGGCCTACCTGCCTGGCAGCCTTCCATCTCGGGCACAAACTTATCTTGTGCTCTCATTGGTAATGTGCGTGTTAGTGTGTGTTGGAGGAGGGGCTCTGTAAGGAAGTCTGAAGGAAGGACGGGCAGATTTTTTTCGGTTGTGTACTTTCAAATTCTAGTGCACTCGTGATGGTTTCTCCATTCTATACCCTACCTTTAACTTATCGTATAATCAGACAAATGTACCATTATTAGAGAATATTACATTACCTGTCTATAGCATATTTTCAGTGGGTATTCTTCCATCTGTAAAAAAAAAGAAAACCCTGCATATACACTCATTTTGTTTTAAAAAGGGTGTTAATGGCTGCCATGTTTTGTTGAGTCATGAAATAGAGACTCATCTGGAAAAATACTGTTAAATACAACCTTAATTTAGTCTATGGAGGTGAGGGATTTTATTTCACTTACCGTTTGGAATACGTCTTCAAAGGCAATGTAAAGTGCTACCATTCTTTACTGTGAGCGAAAATTTAAGTAACTTGAAAGTTTGAAGTGAAAGTTTGATACAGCGTATTTTTGGTATATTCATCTTAATGTCCCCTGATATATAAGAAGTGTGTTTTTATATATTCATGTATGTATGCATTGCAGGAGCCATATGGCTGTATAATAACTGCTCAATTATACTGGTGTTTGTGTTTTATATTGATTTCTCTGTTTTATTCTTTCATAAATGTGAGGACTAAAATTGCTCCAAACATTGTGAGGTGGTTGGGGTAAACAGGTTTTATTACTCTGGGGAGGGGGTGCGGGTTTGAAAGACAGGAGACTAGGAATGATGGGGGAGGGGAGCAGAGAGGGAAGTTGGAAGAAAGGGTGTGTGTGAAAGTCTATGCCAGAATGTGAAGATAACGGACACCAGATGTATTTTGCTACCACCTCAGAGACACTTGTTTATTATCTGGCTGGCTCGCGCTGATTCGCTGTGACACGCCATCTTTTTACATCTCCCAATGAGATGACCTGACTCAGCTCCTCCCGTGTTTTGTAGTATATAAGCTTGTTTTGTATTTGGATTCGCTCTCTTCTTCCTCCTGCCGTCAAGACGATGAGGTTCTCCCGGCATTTGAACCAGGGCAGGGGTGGGCGTACCCCTTTGAGAAGTGTATTGTATTCTTACCGTTTATCATTAAAACAGATTATTGTTTAACCCCTGTATCTGGTGCTTTGAATTCCTTACTTTATGATTTTACAAGATGCTCACCAAACGAACACGTGGAGCCGAGGTGGGTTTTAAAACCACTAAGACTCCAACAACTGATGCCCCTGCCATATATCCAGTAGTTTATTGATAATTTTCTTTAAATTGGTGCCCATCCATTTAGGATAGAAACATTGTAAAACAAATAAAGGCAGGCTTTGTAGAACAGTAAAAAAGAAAAAAGATCTCTGATGTGCTGTATCAACCTGTCGGACCTTTTTGCAGTCTCCTTTTATGGAAAAACTCAGTAAAATCTTCCCAGCATGATGTTCTCTCTGTAATGTCATCCATCCACCACACCCCACTTATGTCCTTGCAGCTATAATGCCCACTCATTGGACTGTCGCCATTAACATCAGCATTCCTGTTATGTTTGTGAGGCATGGCCAGGGGCGGACTGGCCATCTGTAGAATCTGGAGAACCACAGAACGGCCGGTGGTCAAGGGCCGTTGACGGCCGGCCCTTAAAAAATAGTTTAACGTCATCATTTAAGTTGCGCTAACGGTCGACAGAGGGCGACAGCGGCCGCTAATGCAGTTGTGTGGTTCTTATCTGTCAAATAATCACACACGAAGAAGAAAAAAGACCGGCCACACTGAGGCCCATTCCCAAACCGCCCCCTACACCCTACCCCTCCGTTTGCGTGTTCACGCGGAGGGTCCGCCATATTGAGGGCTATTCCAAAGCAACGAGTGTGGAGGGGGAGTGGGCTATCAAGCCCTCAAACAGCGAGGCTGCAGTCGAATAGTCCATTTAGCTTAGGAACCTTCCTAACGGAGTGAAATGACCCGGAAGTCCCTCAGTGGCAGCCATGATAAGTGCCGTTCGAATTCTCTAGAATGATAGGAAAGGAGGTTTCAAACTTCCTTTATATTATAAAGGAAGTTTGAAACCTCCTTTAGCTTAGGAACCACTGGACCTCCCTAACCGAAAGGAGAGGAGAAAATTCTGCCCCACAATGCATTGCAGCCGCAGCATTTGACGTCACACAACAGTCGGCCGTTCACGGAAACAATCGATTATGACGGAGAAATGATATCATGAAAGTTACGGTGCTTATTAAGCATTTTAAAACGTATGTGGTAAGTTGCCAAAGTGCTTTGTTTTGAACGTTCATCAGTATTATAATCAAAAAGAGAAATATGAACGTTAGTTTTTACTGAAATGATCAAATAAAGTCAACATTTCACTGAGCTGTGTGGGGTTTGTTCAACTTTTAAAAGATGTTTGAATGGTGATGTACACAGTGATAGGTGTTAAAGACTAACGTTTATAATAAATACATTTGTATTGATTTTAAGATATTTTCATAGTTCATACAATCATACTGGGATCATTTTTTGTATTAATGTAGACCGGAGGGAGAGGGTGACGAGCATAAGTTTCACTTTCCTTTTTTATTTAAATTCCAACTTTGGTCATGAAGAATATGTGTCTCTGTTGTCCACGTTCATAAAGCATAACACAACAGCATCAGAGCATGGTGCAGAGTCTCTAGATGAGTTTACAGTAGTCCGTCGTTCTTATTAAACATCCATGTTGTAGTCCGCTGTATAGAAAACTGTAGTTTCCATAGTTTCCCCACAGCAGCAGACGCACAAAATGACGTCCGCTGGCGCATCATAAACACGTCGGATAGTGAAAGTGCATTCGGATTCTCTAAAGCACCGCAGTCTCTTCTCCTAAATCCTTTTGAATTCTCCTATTCACTATCCCTTAACCCCGTGACGTTTCACTCAGAGGTCAAGGAATAGGAGATAGGGTTAGAACTTAGGAGCTGATTTTTAAACTATCCTAACGCAACCCGAGTCTGCAGCGGTGCTGACTTGAGACCGGTCTCTACCTGACCGGAGTCACGCTGTTTGTGTCCGTCAGGAAACACGCTGTTTACAAGTAGTTCAAGCAAACATCCACTGATAAACTGCGATGTTAACAACATGATAACCTCATATGTTTTTAACTTAGGATCATACCTGTGTTTAGTCTAGAAAAAGGTAAATGTGTGCATTTTATCATAAAGTTGTGTATATTTACAGACCGTTGCAAAAACTAAGACGCTTATAAACATCAGGTTTAAAACTAAAAGAGCTTTGAAACACAATGAAAGATGTTTGGAGTTTTATTTGAGTTATTCATTTAAACTTTTTGTCTAAGAAATGCTGATTTGAAACCGTTGTTACATACAGTTACGGCATTTCCTGTTTCTGCCGGAGAGAGGGGAGGCCGTCCCAAAGCTTGCTGCTGTATTTACTCCCTCCATCTGACAGGAGGGAGCCTCGTTGAGCTGCGAGTCTGGCTACAGACGGAGTTCACTCCATCACGGAGGGGTAGGGTCGAGGGAGTGGTTTGGGATTGGGCCGAAGAGAAGGGATTAGACGCCGCGGCAGACAGGGAGAATGAAAAAACATGGATAAAAATCAAAGAAAACAAAGAGAAAAAGGTGGGGCCGAGAAGGCAAGAGAAAAAAAGGTGAAGTCACTCGCAGGTGAAGCATATAAATGTCGCAAATTGACAGACCATTTTGGCAGCAGTGCTGCTACAAGCACTATCAGCAGCAGTTTAGAACAAGTGCAAGATGATGAAGAGAATGATGAGGGCGCAAGTTCAGATATACAGCCAACCTCCTGCGTTCATGATGAGGGACAGAGTTGAGCTGCTGGAAGAACCAGCTCAACTGGCACATACAAGTGCAGGGCAAGAGCAAGAGGTGGGTGAATTATCCCCTGAACTCAGTGGCGTTTTCTCCTGGAGGCCAAGGGAAGCCAGGCTTCCCCTGTTTTTTTGGATTGTAGTTATAATTGTAATAAATAAATAAAAACACTTTCTTTAGTTTCGGTAATTATTCTGCAGGCCCGTCTCTCCCTCTCTCATTGAGTATTTTACAAAGAGTGAAACAGCGCCCCTCTAGATGTTATGGTGAAACAGTAGATTGCACACTCTGTTGAGAGAGGAGGCCAGCCGAAATTGGCTTCCCTTGGTGAAATAAAATGGAGAGATTGACCAATCAGATGAGGCTCACGTCATGCCTCACAATCCAATTAAATCGCATCAACTTCAGTTCGTACTATGACTATCATCACCGCCCTTAGAAAGTAGCAAGCAACTGAAGCACGTGCAATTATGGAGGGTGGAGATTTGGAGTATTTCATCAAAAATAATTGTACTAAACTTCCGCTACAGCAGCAACTAAAAATGAAATCTGATGACAGGTCAATGCCCAAACTGGAGCTGTGTACAGAGAGGAAAAAAGGAGCGAATCGGACGTAAAACTTTAAATAATAAACAGCGGATTTCTAACATTTGACATTTCATGTGGCCGGACTGGGTCAGTTTCCAGGGCTGCATTTTAGTCCCAGTCCGCCCCTGGGCATGGCCTCTCCAAATGCGAGGAACATTGATTTTTATATCCCAGCTTCCAGCAAGGTTTGTAGCATCTTTATCCTTTCTGGCCTTTGCAGGGGCAATATTTCTGAATGAACATGGTAACTAAGCAGTTAAGGTCTTCCTGATAAACATTTGATGACCAAAATAACAAACTGTTTCCCTTCCATAGAACAAACACCCAACTCTGTTTCTGTTCATTCAAATCCTGAAGAGGTTTTGTCATTACTGTCTTAATGGTTGTTCAATTAAGAGTTCCCATCACTTTGAATTGAAAGTGTATTAGCCCAACACTGCAGAATGAACTGCAGTCAACTCTTAGTAAAAAGGGACCATTCAGGATGTGAAAATGGATTTACCTCAGCAATGAAATCATAGGGCTTTTACCAAAATGGGAAGACAGTTTCATCCCCACATATATCGACTGTTGAGGGAATAATGTATCTATGGACAATTATATAAAACATGTCTGTAAAGTTTTTTTTTCAAAATACCAAACAGATCATGCATTTTAGCCATGCCTCATTTAGCTCTTTTTGCTGTATTCCAGCCCTGTCTTCACAAGGGCTGATTCTGTGGCAAATGAGCTGCAGCTGACCACGCCGTATAGGGCCCGCGAGACAATTTGATACGGCGCTCGAGGTCATTTATAAACACACCAGTGAGGTAAAGGCACATCTTTATATGATCATTATAGTTATAAAAAAATAAGAGAATAAAGTAAACAGGTATAAAATACTATATGACAGTAAAAAAAAGTTGTTATTAATAAACAAGAATACAGTTTGAAATGGGAGTGATTTTTAAAATATCCAGAAAGACAAAGAAATCTGCTTACAGTTCTGTTTCATATGGATGTTGAGAGATGTATCCATAGATTTCTTAATGTTGCTCTCAAAGTGCACCAGATTGATGTTTTTACCTTCAACATTTAAAAAATAAAAAATAATCTTCCTGGGGAGCATGCCCCCCGGACCCCCCTAGAGGAGGTTAGGTCCCCCCCCCACACTTAAATCATGTTCACATGGATATGAAACTAAATACATTGGCACACATCTTGTGTCCATATCTTTCTGTTTTGGTGGTCATGCCACAACCGTGCACGTAAATGCATACGCGAGTCATGGTAAGATATCTGGATTAAGAGGTTGCTTTTTCTTTGCACAGCATGAAAGAAAGGCGAAATGAATGGGCTGTAATTTTAGTATTTTCAAGCAGAGGTCAACCATTTATACGGCCCTCGGAGGATGTTGAAACAATTTAAATGGCCCTTGAGAGGAAAAAGGTTCCCCACCCCTGCTCTATAGAGTGGCGATGTTATGCCCATCTACTTCCAGTCCATGGAACCTTATTTCGGAAAAATTATGTATTGAAGTCAATGGAGAGAGAAAACGTATCTTTCGATCCCGATTGAATGAATTACACATGAATTACACATATGATGTTTGTCAATCTTAAAAAATAATTTCCATGTCAAAAAAGTCACAGTTTGTCGTAAAACTGTTGAAATATAAGACTATGAAAAATATGCAACTAGAAAGACTACAAATCCCAGAGTCGCATAAGTGATAACATAACTGATGTCACAATTGTTTTCCTCCACCAAATAAGAGATAGCTAAGATAAGATAACTTTAACAAGATGCCTGTGTGCTTAGTACCAGGTTGTTATCATACCAGCAGTGGGTCTTGCTCGTTCTTTCGCTTCCAGTCTGATGAAAGGACCAGGAGTGTCTGGATCAAGTTAGCTACCTAGCTAGTAGCAAGCACGTTAGTTAGCATTACAGCCTTGTAATTTTTATTAGCCTTATTATGAAATAACATTAAGTAACCCAACATGTTAAACCGTAGTAGTCATATTTCGTGAACCCTTTGAAGAGAACTGTCACACCGGTGTTATCATTCTTTAATACACCATACTACATTAGCATCGGCGATCTTTTCTACTTCATGCTATCTGCACAAATGGTTGACATTAAACATTAAAAAGATCAGGCTGTTCAGAGAGAATCAAAGGAAGGCAGGCAGGCAGGCAGGAAGCTTTGCATGACATTCTTCTGGACGTGTTGATAGTGAGGGTAGTCAATCCCTTTTTTGACAAGACAGTAGTGGCCATCTTGGTGACGTGTGTTGTTGTGCGAGTCTGCGAGACCAGAGATGTAGTTCCAATGTTTCCCCTATAGACAAATAGTGGCGGCGCAGCGCGGCTGCTAAAATATGCGTGCCGCTGCTAGGGGGCGCCAGCCAGGTACCCAAAAAAATAAAAATAATAATAATTTTGTTTTACTTTTTATTTTTTTATTAAAAATAATAATAATTGGCAACCCTTTTTCATTTTTGATTGTTTGTTATGTGGATTTGTAGTATTTGTGTTACTGTATGTTCAATAAAGGTGTATTTTTGCTAAATCTTGAGACATTGCCACTGTATGTACTAGGCAGGGCCGATTTTTGGCATAGGCGGTATGCCAAAAATCATCGCCTAGGGCTCCAGATCTGGGGGGCGCTGCGCTGGTAGCTCTGGGAGGGGAAAAAACTATTTTGACCGTTGGCGCTCATCCTAATTTTTGGCCTTGATGTAACAACATTCATAATTAAGTAAATGTAACATCCTTTTCACCCCGGTTACAATTTTCATTTGCCCTGTATGATGGGCGCTGTAAGTGATGAAAGTGGGGGATGTTGGCTTATCAGGCGCCTGCAGCTCACAGCCAAAGTGCGAGCGTGGGAGCGAGAGAGAGAGCGAGGGAGGGAGGGAGAGAGAGAGGGCGCACCGGTACCGGCGCTGTTGTTATTAGAATCTGGTGCTAGCTGCGCTAACGGATAGAAGTAGATGTTTCTACAACCAGGGTGGAGGAGAGTTCTCCTGTCAGACTGAGAGGCTCAGTGAGGTAATACGTGTTTAGATAGTTCACTTTAGTCTAAGTTATCTCAGTGGGTCTCAAACATTTTGACCACAAATGATGTAAACACATATTTCCAAGGCACTCCTTTATAATTATTAGGATAAATGAAAACAGGTTTGAAATCATTCCAATGTATACTATAGGACAGTAAACCAAAAATATCGTTTAACGTTGGAGAGATACAAAAATATGCATAAATAAATAAATGAATGTTAACTAGGTAAAATAAGATATGAATGAACAACACAAATAAAATAGTTACATTTATTTGTTATTGGCTATGGTAGGTTATTGGTTATGTTCACATACTTATTTAATTAATAAAATGTAAACCGATCTTTTTCATATGGGTGTTTTAGAGTTGTACCCCCTAGATCAGGTCTCTAGTAATTGTGTGCTCAAAGTGCACCAGATTGAAGCATTTTACTTTAAAATGTTCCCGGGGGGGGGGCATACTCCCGGACCCCCCTAGAGGATGTGACGTCCACCCCCTAATTCAAACATGTTCATACAATACTGAATACATTTGAAGCCATTTTGACGTATATTACCTATGTCAATAAGTTTTTATTTAATAAGTGTGTTTGTCTTTTGTAGAGATTTTTCATGTATTCTTTATATATAAAATCTCGCCTAGGGCAGCAAATTGTCTAGAACCTGCCCTGGTACTAGGCCTCAAGAGCCTTTCTTGTGCTGGCAGACACAGAGAAACAAATTGGCGGGGCGCACTTCGCACGTGCACACACTAAAAAATTCCACACGCTCTGCGCTCACATTAGGCTTGGCCCACGTGCCTTAGCACCGCTGCTATGACATCCTAGGGGAAACACTGAGTTCATTGATCGTGTCACACAAACAAATGTGTTACTTCACAGTTTTACGACACATTTTTTTTTTTTTGACTTGCAAAATTATCTTTTAAATTGACAAACATCATATGTGTAATTCGTGGCACAATTCAAACGGGATTGAAAGATAATCTTTCTCTCTCCATTGACTTCAATACATAATTTTTCCGAAATAAGGTCCCATGGAGGTCCACCGGAAGGGGAGGGACTTCGCCACCTTTTTTTGTGTGAAACACTCAATGAACTACATCTCTGGTCTTGCACAACAACACACGTCACCAAGATGGCCGCCACTACTGTCTTGCTAAACAATGGCATTTCGTGATCACCAACACGATTTTGAATCTATTGATTCGTGTTCACCAACACGATTTTCCCCTTTTTTTCGTGTTGCACAGCACGATTTTAAAAGCAATGTATTTCTATTGGTAGTATGTTTCGTGCCTGCAGCACGTCTTTTTCTCCGGTCGGGTCGTGGTAGAGCGGAAGCTGTGTGGTTCATAAAAACATGTTCTTACTCAATATCAAGCCTCAATTATTGCTTTTATATTAAATCGTATAATTTCGGACTTGTTGCCGTCTGTGAGGAAAATAAATGGGGCTCACGGCCTCAGAATACTGAACTCTGTATTTTTTAAATCTTTTTTTCCTTCTAATTTGTTATTCTTTTCAAAATAACACACTGTTATTTACTCACCAATAACACACAATTATCCTTGCTTTTATTTATTGGTTTGATTCCATAATCTCTGGCTTTTTTGACGTCCGTCAGTAACTGAATTTCAAAATAAAAATAACCGAAAACAGACGAAGCCCTATCAGGGACATTTGGAGCATCATTGCGATTGTCAACATTTTGTTTAGGATGGTCGAAGACACTACACTACCCATAATCCCCAGCTATCGTTTAGGACTACAGTCCCCGTGATTAATCTTCAAGCTCTGGGATTGGATGTTGGAGTGGCAGTGCGCCAAGGTTACCCGAGCGTCAAACAGCTGTTTGAAATGGAACGAAACCACGCCAGACTATCCAAAACTGGAATCGAACGCCCCCCCAGAACTACACATGCTGGCTATTGTGTTTCGCAAAATGTTCTATGGGACGTCTGTACTGAACGTTTTCGTTTTTCCCACAATTAGAAGTTGCCAGTATTAAACACATTGGTGTTATCAAATGTAAAACATATAATTAATAAATGGGTGAAAATCGCTGTCCATAATGCGCAGCATTATTATATACCCACATGACAGCTCATTGTTACTTTGTAATTCTACTCCACTACAATTCAGAGGTTAACCTGGTATTTTTACTCCACTACACTTATTTGAGTTACTTTGCAGATTCTGATTAATGATGTGAAATATAAACAACCCTTAAATCAGACTTTAATAATAATAATAATTATAGCTTTGATTTATATAGCGCCTTTCAAGGGACCCAAGGTCGCTTTACAAGTAATAGGGCAAAAACAAACATAACAAAACAAAAGTCAGACAGACAAAACAACAGATCGATTTAGGGGTCGAAAGCCTTGGCAAACAGATGGGACTTGAGGGCCCTTTTGAAGGCGTCAAGTGTGGGGATGTTGTGAAACTCCGCAGGGAGAGCGTTCCAGAGGGTGGGGGCTGCCACACTGAAGGCTCTGTCCCCGAAGGTTCGCAGTTTGGTGCGGGGGGTGGTAAGCAGGCCAGAGTCTGAGGACCGCAGGTTCCGGGGTGGGGCATGTGGGTGAAGGATGTCCGATAGGTACATGGAGGGACTTGTAGGTGAGAAGGAGGACTTTGAAAGATATGCGGGACTTGACCGGCAACCAGTGTAGGTGGATGAGGGTGGGAGGTATGTGCTGCCACGGCTTTGTGTGCGTGAGTACTCTAGCAGCACAGTTTTGGACATACTGGAGCCTGTCCAGGGTTTTGTTGAGAACCCCGGACAGGACACCATTGCAGTAGTCCAAGCTGGTGGTGACAAACGCATGCACTAGGGTTTCGGCAACCGACTCCGAGAGTGACGGTCGGAGTCTGGCAATGTTCCTCAGGTGGTAAAAGGCCGATTTGGTCACAGATTTGATGTGGGAATGGAAGGAAAGGGTGGAGTCGAGGATGACACCCAGGTTGCGGGCTTCAGGAGATGGGGAGATGGAGCAGCCGTCGACCTCAAGGACGAAGTCACCAACCTTCTGGAGCAGGGCCTTGGGTGCCACAACCATGAGCTCTGTTTTCCTGCTGTTCAGCTTAAGATAGTTGTAAGACATCCATTCTTTGATGTCATGCAGGCAGTTGATGAGAGACTGAGGGGGGAGCTGGGAGGATGGAGTGGTGCTGAGATACAATTGTGTATCATCAGCGTAGCAGTGGAAATTGAGTCCATGATGTCGGATGATCTGGCTGAGGGGGAGCATGTAAATGGTGAACAGGAGGGGGCCAAGCACAGAGCCCTGGGGTACACCGTGGTGGACTGGGGCCGGGGGTTGAGTTTGAGCCACTGATGGAGACAAACTGTTTCCTGTTGTGGAGGTAGGATGTCAACCAGGACAGCGCTGTGCCAGTGACACCTAGGAGGTCTGAGAGGCGGGTGAGGAGGATGTTGTGAGAGATGGTGTCAAATGCTGCAGAGAGGTCCAGGAGGATGAGGATGCTGAGGCGGCCAGAGTCAGCAGCAATGAGGAGATCGTTAGTGATCTTGATGAGGGCGGTCTCAGTGCTGTGTTGCTGTCTGAAGCCGGATTGGAAGGGCTCATAGAGCTCATGGTTGTAACTTTAGTTACACCTGAGTAAAATTCAGGGAAGGTGATTGTCAAGTGCCAACAATCAGGAGAGATATTTGATAGTTGGTGCTTGAGAAGACTAAACATGTATCTGCAATTGACATGAATGGAAACGAGTAATAAAGTATATTCATTACTCGTTATTCTCTACTAATAGTTAATTAATTAATGTATATTATGGCTATTTTGCACATCCCTTTCAAGATTTCAAGATTTTCAAAGGTTTATTGACAAATCATATACACAACTACGGTGTAGTTATGCAATGAATGAAAAATCTTGGGTCACAGGTTCCTCAACAGTGCATTACAAGACATCTATCAATATGTGTGTACCTCCACCATTAAACTGTCATATTCTGCACATTTCTTATTCTATCTACACACATAAGAGTATAATCCATAAGTATAATATCAGTTAAAATAAGTGCTTCAACATAGTTAACATTGCAGGAAAGCAATATATTAGACGTTAAGTACTTTGTCAGGCTTAATATTTATCTGTAGATAGATACGCCCAACGTTGTTTTCTTATTTAAAAGAAGACCTTAATCTGTTATTTAATGTTTAAATAAAGGTTAATTAGTTTGTCTGTTTTGCACATCCTCCTATTAATATCTTTGTACATCCTGCACTAAAGTGTTTTATTGTAGAGATCACTTATAGTATCTCCTTGATTTTTTATATTCTATATTTCTATCACAGACCTTCTACTTTGATTAAAAAAATATTAAGACTACATTATTGTTTTTATGTGTTATATTATAACTAGGGCTGTCAGTCGATTAAAATATTTAATCGCGATTAATCGCATGATTGTCCATAGTTAATCGCGATTAATCGCAAATTGATCGCACATTTTTGATCTGTTCTAAATGTACCTTAGAGGAATATTTTTCAAGTTTTTAATACTCTTATCAACATATGAGTGGACAAATATGCGTTATGCTAATGTTTATTATCATTTGAACAATGACAAATATTCTCATGAATATTAAACACAACAACCTCTGAAAGTGTGTGTGTGTGTGTGTGTGTGTGTGTGTGTGTGTGTGTGTGTGTGTGTGTGTGTGTGTGTGTGTGTGTGTGTGTGTGTGTGTGTGTGTGTGTGTGTGTGTGTGATGGATCGTTGGAGCTATGTGCAACTCAAGGCATATGCTCGAACGGGAGCTGCCTGGACGCTGCAATCATGTTGCGCACTATCCGTGCTGAGTGTGCTGACTTTTCGTACCATGTCCCACTGTCTGGCTGCCTGCATAAAGTCAAGTGCTCGGCGCAGTTGTGGCGAAATGTCGCTACTCTGTTTTCATTGAAACAGCTCCTTATATCCGTTAGCCGCTAGCATCTGGTGCTAGCTAGCACCAGATGCTAACAACAGCAATACACGTAAGGTATGCCTCGCTCGCTCGTGCCACACATACACACACCCTCCCGGTCCTCCCGATAGCCAGTCGGTGCCTGCCGGTGAGCGTGGAAGTGTGGTCTGCCACAAGCGGGCGGCAGGAGCGGGGCTGTAATTAACGCGTTAACGCGTTAATTATAACACATAAAAACAATAATTCAATAACGTGCTTTAACCACTAGGAGGTGCACACAAGGTACACACAGCCATAATAACTTTGTATTATTAGTGTAGGACACTTATGTATGTACAACATCTGAAGATGTGTAGTTTTATTCATGTTTTCACATAATTTTACAGCATATTGCTATACTATTTCAGACTCAGTATTTACATTCTTACATTCAATGAAAATCAATAATATCTTTAAAAACTTTAAAAACTCCTTTTATATCAGCTGTGCACCATTATGGTGTAAATATAACCTATCTATGAATTAGATCAAAAGTAAAAGTCAGCCGAATTAGTGTTGATACTGCAAGGAGACGTATTGTGTGAAGAGAAATTGAAGATGTTGTTTAATTATTGATATATTTATGATCCACGTCAAGTATTCAGTTTCGGCGGCATTTCTTCAGTTTTTCCAAAGGTCTTCTCATCAGGGCTGTATAAATAAAGAACTACGGCAGATCTGTAATATGTAATGCAGCCGAACCGTGTATTACATTGCCGTTATGTGATGACTTTCAAAAAGAAAAGCAAGAACACTCGGAATTAAGTATTATTTTATTATTTTAAAATGTTTTCCGGATTTCATATAATATAAACACCAAATCCCAGCATGCATTGCGGCTAAAACATCCAATCAGCGAGCTTAAAACATAGCTGAGGATCTTGGGTAATCGCTCGAAATGCCTACGTCTGTTTCCGGTTATTTTTATTATGAAATTCAGTTCCTGACGGACGCCAAAAAAGCCCGAGATTATGGAATGAAACCAATAAATAAAAGCAAGGATAATTGTGTGTTATTGGTGAGTAAATAACAGTGTGTTATTTTGAAAAGAATAACAAATTAGAAGGAAAAAAATATTTAATAAAAAATACAGATTTCAGTATCCTGAGGCTCTGAGCCCCATTTATTTTCCGATTTAAAATAAAAGCAATAATTGTGGCTTGATATTGAGTAAGAACATGTTTTTATTAACCACACAGCTTCCGGTCTTCCACGACCCGACCGGAGAAAAAGACGTTACCACTGTCACTACCCGATCTGCAGCTCTGCCCGATCTGCAGTGCGCATGTGCGAGATGGTCCGCCATATTGGACAACGCCGGACAGCAACCCAAGTAGGACAACATTGACACAGTGGCTTTTGGCAAAGCTCAAAAATAAAACGAGAGAGAGATGAGTTATTGTTATTACAACGTGACTTCACTATTATTTAACAACTCTTTTTATTGGGTTCTTTTATTTGGGGTTAAGTACATTGTCAGAATAAGTGAGAAATGAATTTAACTTCTGTTAGACAGCTATATGCCATACATTTTTGCACACATTCACAGTAAATATGTATTCAGTATAATAGCTGTCTAACAGAAGTTAAATCCATTTCTCACTTATTCTGACAATGTACTTAACCCCAAATAAAAGAACCCAATAAAAAGAGTTGTTAAATAATAGTGAAGTCACGTTGTAATAACAATAACTCATCTCTCTCGAGTTTTCCTTTTGAGCTTTGCTAAAAGCCACTGTGTCAAGTGTCCATCTTGGGTTGCCGTCCGGAGTTGTCCAATATGGCGGACCATCTCGCACATGCGCAGTACCGATCGGGCAAGGGTACGGATCGGGTAGTGACAACCACTGTCACTACCCGATCCGTCCCCCTGCCCGATCGGTACTGCGACGGATCGGGTAGTGACAACCACGAAACACATAGAGAACCGCAGTGACGCGTCCTAAAACCCGGATGTAAACTCCGTCGTCAAAAACGCAATGCAATTTCTCCATAGGATTTTGGAAAATAGCTCGAAATAAGGTCTGTGGTTGACACACATTTAAGAGACGGATCACGTTTTGTTCAGCCGGATAATATCCACATGTCTATCCTACTTTTATAATTTTTGAATCATAAATCTAGTCGCCAGAAGCAAAATGCTAACGTTATGCTATAAACGAACTACAAAAAAGTACAGCAGCAGGGTCGCACGACTTCAATGTCACGCCAACTTTAGATCGTTTCAACTGACTTTCGCACGCTTGCAACAAAGTTTTTCATTTCAGCCACACTGAATTTCACTAGAAGTCATGGCTGTGTCAATTACCAGTCTGATATCATTTTACAAAGATGACAAGAAGAGTGTAGATAGAGGAGAGAACCACTACAAGTCAGGACACGTACAGCAGTGCAGCCTAGATGAAGGTGTGCTTACCGGTGTTGTCAGGGCTAGCATGAGAGACAAGGTTTATAGAGTGTCGGTGAGTAGTGATAGCAAGAGTACCGTTAACCTAGAGTTAATTTATTCACATTAGTGACATTAATTCCCATCAACAAATCCATTTTATGTGTCACGTGAAATCTTTATTACAAATATTACACACCAGAAAACACAGAAATATCCATGAAAGAAACATACAGTAGGCTATAAACAATTAAAGGGATAATTGGGAAGGCATTACAAATGTAAATATATTTTAAATAATAAAACAATCCCACCACCACAGGTATCTACAGGAGAAGAGGGAATTCTCTCCACAAAATGTGAATGCCCACGTGGAGAATAGAAATGCCCTCATGCAGCTGCATTAGCCATCTTTGCCATCCACAATTTCAGCTGCACTGACACCCCCTGTCAGTGGAAGAAGCCAAAGGCAGCTAAACGTACGCATTCAGTGGAGGAGCTATTTCCTCCAACCAATAACTCATTCAACCCGCTGACAAGAGAGCCCACCTCCGAAGATCGTGACTGGCTGAGGGACAGACTCGGGGGCAGGTTCTCAGGAATTTCTTGGCTTCTCTCCCCCGAGCCAGAAGAGGAACACTACAGCTTGGAAACACTTACTGTTCCTGAAATTATCAAATCTGTTGGGCATCAGGGACGTGAGGCAATTGTGGCAAGCATGGCATTGTCTGAGGAGCAACAGAGGGCAATTCAGGTGGCTACCACTGGTCAGCGAACATACCCAAACTGGCATTTGTTCAGGAAAGGAAGGTTGACTGCCAGCAACTTTGGAGCTGTCCTGAGGTCAAAGTGTGTGACTGCTTCCCTTATTGCCAGGGTGCTACGGCAACAACAGGCCCTTGATGGTGTTTTGTCTGTACAGTGGGGGACTATGAATGAATGTGAGGGCGTCAGGGCATTCACCACTGCAACCCAGATGCAGGTCCATGAGTCAGGTTTGAGGCTCTCCCAATCAGGAGTGTTGGGGGCATCTCCAGATGGTCTGGTAGGGTCTTCCGCTGTGCTGGAGGTAAAGTGCTCCTACGGAGCCAGGGAAATGACAATTAGTGAAGCATTGCAAATCAAGGGCTTCTGTGTCAGTAAGGAGGGAGAAACATTCAGCCTGCGTGAGGAACATCCTTACTGGCACCAAGTGCAAGGTCAGCTTCACCTCACTGCAAGAGAGACTTGCTACTTTGTGGTCTGGACTACGAAAGACAGTGTCATCATTCCGATAGCCCGAGATGACAATTGGCAGCCTAACCTGTTGGCTCTTGAGGAGTTTTTCAAGGCCCACATGCTTCCAAAGCTGGCACTGCCGGAATAATCACCTTTGTCACTGTTGTGGTTATTTTCTGAAAAAGACAGAAAAACAAAAAGGCATATTAATTGATATTAATTTTTTTAGAGAAAACTCATCTTCAGGATGTTATGGTTCCCCTTTGAAGATCTTTCTTGTAGCTGCTGCGATCCTTGCTTGAGTCGTTCATATGTTCACGGCGGCACCTTCTGGAAAACTCCTGCACAATTATGCTGTCAAATCATCGCATAATTTCTTCAGAGTCTGAACAGTTTGAGACAAGCCTGTCTCAAGATCTTGTCATAATGAGAACAGTCAGTGATTTGTTGTCCTCTGCAGCTGTAGTCAGTTGGATCAATGAAACTCTTGTTTGGCACTGGGATGTCCTGAGGGGGAAGGAACCTCTGGATCAATGTGCTACAATCAGCAGACACACGTTGTCCTCTGCACAGTAGAAATCCCCAAAAACTTGCAGTTCCTCCTCACACCACTGTTGCCTTGACAACGAGGCACAAGCAAAATGTCAAAACCTCCTCAGAGATGCGTTCCTTGCACAGTTCTTCTGTTTCTGTAGTGAGCAACTTTTCACTTAACACACTGATTCAGAGTACAACCCAAAGGTGGCGCACAACTATCCAGTGCTGCTGTAATCACAGCAAATCAGCAACTGGAGAAAAACTCAATTTAAATCTCTCCCCCAAAGGGTTACAAAATAAAACGGCTGAGTGTCTATATGGTCAGGAATGCTAAAACATATGAATGTTAAAACAAACTAATGGTAGTAGTCCATCCAGATTCTTTACTTTATTAAAAGTGATAAAACTACATTGTAAAATCTCTTTTGTCTAGTTGGTGTCCTGCTTCTAAAATTCTAGTCAGGAAAATAAAATAAACTTCATCTTTAAAATCTTCTTTAATTTGAAACCAAAAAGGTCTTCATTCTCCACCATGATCCATTTCTTCATCAATGTCCATACAAACTGATGATTTATCTTTAAAAACCATGAGGAATGACAGTTCTCATAAAACACTATTCTTCCTTACTTGAGTTCTAAATCAAAACAGAAAAACCCTCCTTAACCATCTTAGATTAATCTTTTATCTACTTGCTTATTCTATTCTTTTTCAAATTGTTTATCTAAGTTGTGTTACAAGCATGGTTAGATTTGTAACAGAATACAAAACTAACTGTATTTAGCGCTATATTTTAAAAACAAGTAATCTGATTACAGTTAATATATATATTTTTGGAACACTTAAAGGAATTATTGGTGGAAAAGTTTCCTCACAAAATGTAATCTTCATTACCAAAGCTAAAAACTTTCTTAATATGAATTGTAAATGCAACGTATGTTCTCTTTAGAACACAGATAGGACAGTAGCTGCTGAAACTGGTTAACAGCAGCTTTCTGTCAACCTAGATAAGCATGTTGTTCCCAATCTAGTAATATATTTTATTTCAAGTTTTACTCATAAAACAATATGACATTTTCCAGAATAGTAGTTAACTTTATATAACTTTTACTCTTTCTAATCTTTTCAAACATCTTAATTCTCTTTTCTCTCTCTCCTTCCTCACTGTGCCCTGCAGCTGCCTGCTCCTGCACAAGTTTCTCTCATCAATCACTTCTTTTTACTTTCCCTCAACGTTACTGTATGTAATTAAGTTCCTCTGAAATATAATTAAGTACAATTCTCAGTTCATGACAAATACCACGAAATTCACAATGCAATGGTACCAATCAGTTCTCAAAACTTCTCATAAAAACCACAATGTGACGTAACTGTATCCCTCAAAAACTATGCTAAAAACAACAAATTATAGTTTCTTATTTATTTCAATATATCTTACTACATCAAATCACACATTGATCCATTAATTTTCAATGTATTTCAGTCCAACTTCAGATCACTCATTGATCTGTTAATTTTTATTTTTAGGCATCAGAGAAAAGAGCAAGAATGCACACTGCTGCTCTCCCGGCTGATGAAACAAAGGGTCTACTCTTCTACAGAATCAGAAAGAGGGGTGAGATTCTTTCACAGACAAATACTGACACCCCGGCTCCGGCTGGAGCTCTCAGCCTTTTCAAGAGAAGGGGGGCTTCTTTCAACAACTAACATTTAAACTATGGTATACCAAAACATTTAGCAACATAAAACAAGGCCTTTACGAATCAACAATGACAACCAACAAACAGAACAATCAACAAACAGATTTCCGAATGTCTCGTCAGCCCCTACTCTGTCTTCTGCTATCATTTTATTGCGTAGGAAACGGAGATCTGTGGAGGACTTTTTTCCATCTGCCGTTTTAATCCCACTGCTAATCAATTTCCCTAAGGGTCCCTAAGGGTCCCTGATACTGGGGCTCCTAACTCACACTCTTCTTGTTCAAATTCTCCTCCCATTATGACTTCGCATTTCTTTATCTGACTAAGGTTCATTTATGTTCACCTTTTATACTTTTTATTCACAGAAAATGATTCCCCGTACAGTCTATCCGTCCTTTATAGTGCGATGTATATTTCCTTTCTCGTCACGTTTAGCCTTTAGACATTTAACCCAACAGAACAAGAGACAGTGAGATCCGATCATTCCAAATGGCTTTTGAAGTTCGCGTTTCTCCACTTGGATTTTTACATATAATACAACTGCAGGCTCCTATGAGACTGGAAAGCATTATTCTGGTTTGTTCTGGATTGAGTCTTTAGAAAACCAATAAACTTCCCCGATGAGTTTGCCGTCTCGATTTCTGAAAAAACCCACGGGGCCTTTCACCTTCGTCTTACACACCTCATCACTTCACGTGTAGCTAACGAGTCAGTCGTATGATTCTGAAAAATCTACGAGGCTTTCAACTGTTGCTTTATCTATTTTATAACGTACCTATCTATGCTAAAATATGTATTGCATTATACCGTCAAGACTATGACACTGGGAAATATCTTTGACAACTCTAAAATTTAGCTTTAGCCAATTACAGACCTTCGATAGAAACAGGCGTCCATTTTACCTTTCAGTTGTAGGATCCTTAGTTGTCAGAGATTATTCCAGGCATCTTCCTCCGTCCGCTGGCTGCCAGTGTTTGCTCAAAAAACCTACTCATGACGTCACCACGTCGGCACATCCTCACGTCACAACGTCATGACGTCATCACGTCGGGGTCACCATTCTGTTGGAGGAAATATCTCTGCTCCGCGCCGTTCTTATATGAGTTTGTTTTAAAAGAAGGAAAACTCAAAACAGCCAGGATAGGGGTTAAACAATAATCTGCTTTAATGGTAAAACACAACACAATACACCATACAGAGCACTCTGCAACAGTACTCCGGGCTCAATTCCTACCACCGGGTGATATACGTACCACGACAGCCAGTCAGGAAGAGAGCACAGAGCATAAGAATGTTACAGTATTTATACACATAAGCGGGGAGGAGTTTTGGCCGGTTTGCCTAGGCAATGAGTCAGCAGTTTGTTGATTCCATCTCCTTACAGTGTGTTTGTGTGTGTGTGTGTGTGTGTGTGTGTGTGTGTGTGTGTGTGTGTGTGTGTGTGTGTGTGTGTGTGTGTGTGTGTGTGTGTGTGTGTGTGTGTGTGTGTCTACCCTTAGGCAGTCCCACAGTCATGCTTTGGAGTCATATAATGTCACAGACAGAGGACTCTTTAACAGAACGCACACACATTCCCCCTAACACATCTTTAACACACACATTTGTTTAAAACAATTATTCCAAAATGTGGTGGCAATTTAGTACTTATAACATGAAAAAACAGATAGAAATCAATAAAACACAAACACCGGTATTGCTCAGCATAATGAATACACACATCTCATCCTGCAGTCCCTCGTGAATGTCACATGTCTTTCTCTATGAAAGCCATACTTGTTGGTGTTTACCAGTCATCATCTCATGACCTCCTCAGGACCAGCTAACCAACAAAGCTTAACTGTTCCTATACCCTAAGGCCATCTCTGAACTTCTCTTCCACTCAGAAGTCAGCTCACCCAGAATCAGAAGGACCATTGTCTCTCTAATTGTGTGTGACCCACTCGTCTCCTGCTCTTTAGGAGTCTTGAAATGAACGCACATACATTTCTCTCATTAATTTAAGCTTCCAGATTATACAGAAAACTCTTACAGACAATCTACTGAGTTCTGCCCTCGAAAGCCAAAATGACTCTCTGAAACACTTATCAATGGGTAATTATTTTACTTAAAGCAGAGATCACAGATTGTCCTGTATCATTACCTACTCACAAAATAGCCAAAAAACCACCTCCTGATTATTAACAAGTCAAGTGGAAGAAAAGACCATTTGCGCTAAATGTACTTCTACTAAAAATGGGACATCATTATAAGAACATCAATATAAAAAACCTCTCTATATTTAAGAGGAAATAATTGACTTGTCCATCCAAGTTTTAATACCCCTATATTAGATGACATTAAAAATGAATATACCAGAAATACGCTGTATTAAACTTTCTGCCATAACACTTTACTTCAATTCTTCAGTACAGACAGACAGAAGGAAGAAGTAAGGTGTCCCCCGACAGTCTAAACCTATAGCAGCTAAACTAACGTGTCTACGTACATGGACTCCCTTAGAATAGGTTGAGGGAAAGGGGTAGCAAGTAAGAAGTAAGGAACAGAGGTGGAGAGGCAGAACGTGTCTACGTACATGCACTCCCTTAGGATAGGGTTAGGGAAAAGAGTAGGAATTAAGATGTATGTGCCACATCTATACCATGAACGCATGGCTCCTACAAAGTTTTTTGGCACTGACACCAATCAACAGTTGTGCATCGACTCGGCAGCGATCAAGGCACGTATATGCCTCTCCCTGCTTCCACCGTCTACACACACCACCAAATGATATACCATCAGTAAGGAAAAAGAGTAAGAACTAAAATGTATAGGTGAAGAGGCACAACGTGTCTGCGTCAATGCACTCTTATTAGATTATTTTATCAACTATAAGCTTTATCAAAAAGGAAGGTCCTAAGCGTACTCTTAAAAACGGATAGGCTGTCTGCCACCCGAACACAAACTGGAAGCTGATTCCACAAAAGTGTAGCTTGATAAGAAAAGGCTCTGGCTCCCATTGTACTTTTAGAGACTCTAGGAACAACCAACAACTGTGCATTCTTGGAACGCAATGCCCTAGTTGGACAGTAGGGTATAATGAGTTCTTTAAGGTAAGATGGCGCTTGCCCATTAAGGGCTTTGTAGGCGAGAAGAAGAATTTTAAATTCTATCCTGTGTTCTATAGGGAGCCATTGTAAGGCAGCCGAAACTGGAGTAATGTGGTCCCTTTTCCGAACTCTAGTTAGTATACATGCTGCAACATTTTGAATTAGCTGAAGCGACGTAACTGACTTTTTGGTACACCCTGATAATAGAGAGTTACAATAATCCAGCCTCGAAGTAACAAATGCATGGATTAGTTTCTCTGCATCGTTTTGAGGCAAGATATGCCTGATTTTTGGAATGTTTTGTAGATGAAAGAAGGCGGTCCTTGAGATTGATTTTATGTGAGCGTTAAAAGATAAATCCTGATCAAATATAACACCAACATTCCTTACAGTCTCACTGGAGGCTAAATTAATGCCATCCATAGTTAATATATGTCTTTAGATAGTTTGTTTCGTAGATTCTTTGGGCCAATTACAATAACTTAAGTTTTGACCGTGTTTAACATAAAAAAATGTAAGGTCATTCACGTTTTTAAGTCCTTGAGGCAGTCTTGAATTTTATTTAGATGATTGGATTCATCAGGCTTGATGGATAAATATAGTTGAGTATCATCCGCATAACAATGGACATTTACAGAATGATTCCTTATAATATTGCCTAACGGAAGCATATATATGTGAACAAAATAGGTCCAAGCACTGAGCCCAGTGGCACTCCATGGCTAACTCTGGTTAGCATGGAAGATTCATCGTTGACACGTACAAACAGAGCGTTCAGATAGATAGGACCTAAACCAGCCAAAAACAGTTCCCTTTATGCCAACTAAGTGCTCTAGTCTTTGCAATAGGATATCATGGTCGATAGTATCAAATGCAGCACTGAGATTGAGCAAGACAAGAATAGAGACAAGTCCTTTGTCTGAGGCTATTAGAAGGCAAGGCAAGGCAAGTTTATTTATATAGCACTTTTCAACACAAGGCAATTCAAAGTGCTTTACAAAAAATGAAAGACATTAAGAAAATGGCATTTAAAATCAGTCATTAAAAAGAAAAGCTAATAAAATAAACATTAAAAGAAGAAATACATGGATAAAAAATTAAAAGAAAAAATACATGGATAGAAGGTAATTTGTGACTTTAACCAGAGCTGTCTCTGTGCTATGATGTGTACTAAAGCCAGACTGAACATCTTCAAATAAATAATTGTTTTTCAAGTAATCACACAACTGTTTTGCGACTGCTTTTTCAAGAATTTTTGAGAGGAACGGAAGATTAGAAATAGGTCTATAATTGGCTAAAATCTCTGGATCGAGGTTGTGCTTTTTAAGAAGAGGTTTTATCACTGCTACTATAAATGATTGTGAGACATAGCCTGATAATAAAGACATATTCATCATATTTAATAAAGAAGTGTTAATTAATGGAAAAATTCCTTTAACAGCTTAGTTGGAATTGGGTCTAACATACACGTTGATGGTTTAGAAGAGAGAATCATTGAATTTAATTGTTCAAGGTTTATGGCTGAAAAGCATTCTAGTTTACTATCTAGTGTAATATTAGAACTTAGGTTTCCGGGAGCTGTTGATAACACTATACTGGTCAAAGGCAAGAGGTCATTAATTTTGTTTCTAAGAGTAACAATTGTATCATTAAAAAAGCACATAAAATCATTACTACTGAGTGCTATGGGAATAGAAGGCTCAATCGAGCTGTGGCTCTCTGTCAGCCTGGCTACAGTGCTGAAAAGAAATCTTGCATTATTCTTATTCTCATCTATTAATGAAGAGTAGTAAGCTGCTCTCACTTTACGCAGTGCTTTCTTATATTCATTGAGAGTAATATGCCAAGTTAAATGAGATTTCAAGTTGTCTTGACTTTTGCTTTATTTTGCGGGTTTCGGTATTATGCCATGGAGCTAGTCTATGTTGTTTTATTTTCTTCTTTTTCAAAGGAGCAACAGAGTCTAATTTTATTCGCATGGCATCTGTAGCACTATCAACAACATGATCAATTTGGGGTGGTGTACATTTTCATCCAGTGTTGTAGTCAAGTCACCAATTCACGAGTCCAAGTCACTCTCGAGTCACCACTCTTCGAGTCAGAGTCCAAGTCTGAGTCACCAAGGGAGAGTCGTAGTCGAGTCCGAGTCCAAGTCCGAGTCACCCAAAGAGTGTCCGAGTCGAGTCCGAGTCATCATTACCTGTGTTCGAGTCCCAGTCCAAGTCCGAGTCACCCAAGGAGTTTCCGAGTCGAGTCCGAGTCATTATTACCTGTGTTCGAGTCCGAGTCCAAGTCACCTAAGAAGAGTCCAAGTCAAGTCCGAGTCACAAGTCTTCATGTATTAATCTTCGTGGATATATGTTTTGAAATGTAGCTGCTCCTCCACATTGCTTGTATCCTGTCATGTTATACTAATCTGTCTATTGAACTGCTGTGAAGCGAGTTTGGCTACAATAGGTGCTATACAAATATAAAGCTTATTACTAATATTATTATTATTATTATATATAAATAAACTATATTTAAAATGAGTTACCTTTTAGAGAAGTGATTATATTTGTATGCCAATATTTTCCTATGGTAAAGTTTTCGTTTTGCACTTTTATTTTGATAGTAATAAGATCAGGACTCTTATTTTGAAGGAACTTTTACCGGTTAAATTGGTTTACTGATAAAGATTTAGCCCCAGAAAGCACATGGCTACTTAACATGCACAATGACATAATTTTGCATGCCAAAATGATGAATCTTTATTTATTGATTAGATCATATTACTCCAGTGGCGAACCTTCAGGGCCTTCAAGGTATTCAGAGAATACCCTGGAACACTCAGATAAAACAAACAAAAAAATCGATTTAATTATATAAATAAAATGTAATAAAATGTATGTAAAATGAATAAATGAGAATCGTTTCTGTGTTGTTGATCTGTAATATTACAGTGTTACGTTGATTTGTTTGTCCTTCTTGGACCATGCACTACGCATTTCAGTGGTTTTGTGTTAGAAAAGAAAGCAACCAATCCGATCTTGTTCTGGGTCTCTAGGTAGTGGCGAAGTCAAGCCCATCTACTTCTGGTCCATGGGACCTTATTTCGGAAAAATAATGTATTGAAGTCAATGGAGAGACAAAACGTATCTTTCGATCCCGTTTGAATTGTGCCATGAATTACACATATGATGTTTGTCAATCTTAAAAAATAATTTCCATGTCAAAAAAGTCACAGTTTGTCGTAAAACTGTAGAAATATAAGACTATGAGAAATACGCAACTAGAAAGACTACAAATCCCAGAGTCGCGTAAGTGATGTCACAATTGTTTTCCTCCACTAAGAGATAGCTAAAATCAGAGCCATATAGATATAATCTATCTATATGGCACTGGCTAAGATAAGATAACAAGATGCCTGTGTGCTTAGTACCAGGTTGTTATCATACCAGCAATTGGTCTTGCTCGTTCTTTCGCCTCCCGTCTGATGAAAGGACCAGGAGTGGCTGGATCAAGTTAGCTACCTAGCTAGTAGCTAGCACGTTAGTTAGCATTACAGCCTTGTCATTTGTATTAGCCTTAATATGAAGTAACATTAAATAACCCAAAATGTTAAACAGTAAGAGTAGTAGTCATATTTCGTGAACCCTTTGAAGAGTACTGTCACCGGTGTGATCATTCTATAATACACAATTTAAGCCCGGGGAAGAAATGCTAACGCTAGCATCGGCGATCGCCGATCTTTTCTACTTCATGCTATCTGCACAAATGGTTGACATTAAACATTAAAAAGACCAGGCAGTTCAGAGAGAATCAAAGGAAGGCAGGCAGGCAGCTTTGCATGACATTCTTCTGGACATGTTTCATTGTGGTGATAGTGAGGGTAGTCAATCGTTTTGTTGACAAGACAGTAGTGACGGCCATCTTGGTGACGTGTGTTGTTGTGCTAGTCGGTGAGACCAGAGATGTAGTTCATTGAGCGTGTCACACAAACAAATGTGTTATTTCACAGTTTTACAACACTTTTTTTTTTTTGACTTGCAAAATTATCTTTTAAATTAACAAACATGATATGTGTTTTTCGTGGCACAATTCAAACGGGATCGAAAGATAATCTTTCTCTCTCCATTGACTTCAATACATAATTTTTTCGAAATAAGGTCCCATGGAGGTCCACCGGAAGGGGAGGGACTTCACCACTCTATATCCTTCAACCAAGGTATTCTACATCCTTGATCGAATGCACTGGCCGTTGCACTGAATGAGAGCGTACGTTTGGACTGACAGTTTGATCAACCAATCATATATTGATTTGAAGCCAATGGGCGTATTCTTTCAAAGTTTCCCTCGGTTCTAGGGTAGAGATGGCAAATCCGGATCCTTTGACAGACTCGGAGTCTTCTGAGTCAGTCATTGAAGAGATCTGGATCATACGAGTCCTTTGAGTCATATGAGTCAGCATCACCAAGAGCGTAGAAATCCTACCGGTGAAACCGAAAAGTTGTTGCATTTCACGAGCATATTAAACTAACTTTACATTAACCTCCGCTACACAGTGTATTTTGGTCTAATACAAAATGTTGATCACAAAAAAAAGGGTTATTTTGCAATTTGGCGAATCTGAGTCTACTGTTGACTCGTGCATGACGACGAGTCTGCTGGATCTCTGGATTTGCTGCTATACGGTTGCGGCTCTGAGTCCGCCCGAGTCTGCTATGTTTTGCACAGTGAGTCAGGATTTGCGAATCTTTGAGTCTGCTGTTGACTCGTGCACAATAGCCGCGGGAAGTAGGGGTGCTGGAGGAGGGGCTGCGAATGGTGTACATTTGAAAAACTTCATGTTACTGTTGCTGAAATCTCTCCCCACTTTTGTACGCACCCCCTAAGTAAAATGACGTCCCGCGGCTATGCTCGTGCATGACGGGTCTGGATCTCTGGATCTGCTATACGGTTACGGCTCTGAGTCCCCACGAGTCTGCAGGAAGTGAAGGAAGTTCCCATGATTCAGTGAGTCAGGATTTGAATCTGAGTCTGCTGTTGACTCATGCATGATGAGTCTGCCTGGATCTCTGGATCTGCTACGGTTACGGCTTTGAGTCCACACGAGTCTGCAGAAAGTTTCACTGATCCGCGTCCCCTGAGCCAAACGATAACTTCTGGCAGCTATCCTACTTACTAAAGGCCGCTAGGCAGATGGAATGGGGTACGTTGTAATGTGATTTTACATGTTATAAGGAGGGTAGCGAGCAGTGTTGGGTGTAACGCGTTACAAAAGTAACTGAGTTACAGTAATATATTTATTTTTGCTTAAACGAAGTAATGTAACGCATTACTAATGAAATGTGGGTAATATATTACCCGTTACAATGCTTAGTAACGGAGTTACAACACATTTTAACCCGAAATGAAATGGTGTTTTGTCTTTTAAGAATGTGCTAACATAGCGAGACATTCCGACACCAGACAAATTGTGCGGATAGATTAGTAGACCTGGTGTGTTTACTCTTCAGGCTTCGCGTCGGGATCTTCGGGGCAGTTGAATGTTATGCACCCTCTATTCAAAAAAGAGAACGGAGCGAAAAATACAAACAACAAATTGTGTCAGGCGCGTGACACACATCAGGCGCAGTGACACACATCAGTTTTTCCTTGTACGATGTGAGGGTCTAAGGACAGAGGGTGTCGTATTGTCATACTGATATTTTGTACAAACTGTGAAGTCCACTGAGACAAATGTAACATTTGTGATATTGGGCTATATAAATAAACATTGATTGATTGATTGATTGACTGTGGATAACCATTTATACGAACCAACCATCACTAAACGCCAGCAACACTGCATCTACTGCAGACAGTAGCAACATCACGTTACCCTCCACTGTGGACACTAGCTTACTCCCGCCCTCGCCCCCGGAGCAGCAGTCTTCGTCGCCCGAAACTACTTCGCCCCTCTGCGGCCCGCAGGTGCCAGGATACCACGGCAAAACAGAGCCTGCCCAGGTATAGTGGGGCAAAAAAGTATTTAGTCAGCCACCAATTGTGCAAGTTCTCCCACTTAAAAAGATGAGAGAGGCCTGTAATTTTCATCCTAGGTATAACTCAACGATGAGAGACAAAATGAGAAAAAATCACATTGTATGATTTTTAAAGAATTTATTATATTAAGTATTTGGTCAATAACAAAAGTTCATCTCAATACTTTGTTATATACCCTTTGTTGGCAATGACAGAGGTCAAACGTTTTCTGTAAGTCTTCACAAGGTTTTCACACACTGTTGCTGGTATTTTGGCCCATTCCTCCATGCAGATCTCCTCTAGAGCAGTGATGTTTTAGGGCTGTCGCTGGGCAACACGGTCTTTCAACTCCCTCCAAAGATTTTCTATGGGGTTGAGATCTGGAGACTGGCTAGGCCACTTCAGGACCTTGAAATGCTTCTTACGAAGCCACTCCTTGGTTGCCCGGGCGGTGTGTTTGGGATCATTGTCATGCTGAAAGACCCAGCCACGTTTCATCTTCAATGCCCTTGCTGATGGAAGGAGGTTGTCACTCAAAATCTCACGATACATGGGCCCATTCATTCTTTCCTTTACACGGATCAGTCGTCCTGGTCCCTTTACAGAAAAATAGCCCCAAAGCATGATGTTTCCACCCCCATGTTTCACAGTAGGTATGGTGTTCTTTGGATGCAACTCAGCATTCTTTCTCCTCCAAACACGTCTAGTTAAGTTTTTACCAAAAAGTTCTATTTTGGTTTAATCTGACCATATGACATTCTCCCAATCCTCTTCTGGATCATCTAAATGCTCTCTAGTAAACTTCAGACGGGCCTGGACATGTACTGGCTTAAGCAGGGGGACACGTCTGGCACTGCAGGATTGTGTGTTACTGATGGTAGCCTTTGTTACTTTGGTCCCAGCTCTCTGCAGGTCATTGACTAGGTCCCCACGTGTGGTTCTGGGATTTTTGCTCACCGTTCTTGTGATCATTTTGACCCCACGGGGTGAGATCTTGCGTGGAGCCCCAGATCGAGGGAGATTATCAGTGGTCTTGTATGTCTTCCATTTTCTAATAATTGCTCCCACAGTTGATTTCTTCACACCAAGCTGCTTACCTATGGCAGATGCAGTCTTCCCAGCCTGGTGCAGGTCTACAATTTTGTTTCTGGTGTCCTTTGACAGCTCTTTGGTCTTGGCCATAGTGGAGTTTGGAGTGTGACTGTTTGAGGTTGTGGACAGGTGTCTTTTATACTGATAACGAGTTCAAACAGGTGCCATTAATACAGTTAACGAGTGGGGGACAGAGGAGGCTCTTAAAGAAGAAGTTACAGGTCTGTGAGAGCCAGAAATCTTCTTTGTAGGTGACCAAATACTTATTTTACCGAGGAATTTACCAATTAATTCATTAAAAATCCTACATTGTGATTTCCTGGATTCTTTCCCCCCATTCTGTCTCTCATAGTTGAAGTGTACCTAGGATGAACATTACAGGCCTCTCTCATCTTTTTAAGTGGGAGAACTTTGAACACAATTGGTGGCTGACTAAATACTTTTTTGCCCCACTGTATATCTAAACAAGTACCCGCCTGTACAGTGGGGTTAGGCGGTCATTTTGCAGCTCGTGGTATACAAATGGACAATGGAATATGCATGTGAAAATAGTGCCATATTCTGCCATGCCTGTAGAAATGTTGGGTCAAAAATAATGCATACAATAGCACATATGCCTTCACCACGAATGGCTACTGTTACAACCCGGCTCCTGGGCTGCAACAAAACAAACAGGGAGGAGAGACAAAGGGTAAGAAAATAACAATTGTTTATTTCTTATAAACAATGTACTGCAGAACCAGCCACAGGTCCCCGAGGCTGGCACGGCAAGAGTGCCCAGAGGAGTCAGCTCCTCGTAACCGGCTGGGCTCCTTCTATATCCTTTCCTTTCCTTTCCAGGTGTAGCTCATCAGCACCTGAACCTATGAACCTAAGCACACCCACAAAGCACACACAGAAACAGCACCCCACATGGTGTGGAGGGGTCGTCACACTCCCCCCCATAAGAAAGGAGTTCTCCTAAGAACACCGTAAATTTCCTAACAATAGTAACATGGTAACCCTGGACGGATACATACAGACCGTGTTGTAGTTCCTGACTTTCCTCTTTCCCACCTCATCAACTCCGGCTCCCAAAGAGGCATTTCAGAAGCTCGGAGCTCTAGACAACGCATCGGCTACCACGTTATCCGAACCTTTAATGTGGCGAATGTCCAGGCAATAGGCCTGTAGATACAGCATGCATCGCATCAACCTACGATTTGGGCAACAAACTGAGTTCAAGAAAGTGATGGGGTTATGGTCTGTGTACACAACCAGCGGAACACTAGAGCCTACATACACCTCAAAATGCTGTAATGCCCAGATGAGAGCGAGGGTTTCCTTTTCGATTACCGAGTAGTTCAACTGAAACGAGTTAAACTTCTTGGAATAGAAACTCACGGGGCGGTCCACCCCACTACCATCAGCTTGGAACAGTACGGCTCCTGTCCCGACATCACTTGCATCCACATGCAGTTGAAAAGGTCGAACCATGCAAGGAGCGGCCAGCACAGGAGGTGAAGACAGAACCGACTTGACATTACCAAAAGCCTGCTGGCACACGTCTGACCAAACATACCAGGCCTTCCCTTTCAGCAAATCGGTCAGGGGCGCTACCACAGTTGAAAAGTTCTTACAGAAACTGCGATAATACCCAACTAACCCAAGGAACCGCTGAAGTTCCTTTTTGGTAGTAGGAACTGGGTACTTGGTTATCGCACTTACTTTGGCCTCAACGGCAGATACTGTCCCCTGCCCTACCACTTTTCCGAGGTAAGTGACGGTGGCCTTTGCAAAGTCACACTTTGCCAAGTTCACCGTCAGGCACGCTTCACTCAACCGGTCAAACAGTCTCTTAATACGGGCCAAATGTTCTTCCCACGTATCGCTACAGATCACAACGTCATCCAAGAACACGGCACAACCTTCCAACCCCGACACCACCCTGTTCATAAGTCGCTGAAATGTGGAGGGAGCATTACGCAGACCAAAACTCATCACATTATAGGAATACAATCCTGAGGGTGTAATAAAGGCAGAGATCTCCTTGGCCCTTTGAGAGAGTGGAACCTGCCAGTAACCCTTTAGGAGGTCAAATTTGCTCACAAACTGCGCAGAACCAACCTGATCAATACAATCCTCCATACGAGGCAGTGGATACGCATCCGGTTTAGTAACAGCGTTAACCTTCCGATAATCTGTGCAAAACCTAGGACTTTTATCAGACTTCTCCACAAGCAGACATGAGGCGCATTCACACTGCGGTACTTTTCCCATAAAGGTTCATGCGAACTTAGTTCATGCAAACTCTTTAGTTCGCATGAACTAAGTACAGATCGCGTTCACACCGGAAAAAGTCCCTGGGGGTGGATTAGGCAAATGAAGCCGCTGACGTCACTTCTTCTTCTTCTGCTTTGGGTTTACTGGCAGGCTACAAACCTTGTTGACTGATGTTGTGGTTTTTGTGCTCGTGTTATACAGCGTTGTAACTGAGTTATTTAAGCCACAAAAGCAGATCTACACCACCTCAAATGAAATAGCAACGCTGCTTCGGAAGCGAAGACGGGTAAGAAGCGATATCAAAAGGATTGGACGACGGAATGCACGCTCTCTGGCCTTGTTTGACTGTAGGGCGGCTGAGGATGATGAGCGTTATCACGCCATAAGAACAGCAATGGTAAGTTATCAGTAAATCATAATACTATCTAATGTAGGATTTGTGGAGTTATGTGGGTCATTCCAGAATTGGAAAACATTTCATGTCCCCCATATACAAAATCTTGGTGACCAACTTGCAAGTCAAATATAACATTTTAAATAGGGATTTTATTTACTTTTTTTGGTATTATTCTATTGATATATGTCTCTTGTAATGGTAAAATCAATTTGTTAAATCATAAACATATTTTAAATAACAGTAATTCTTAATAATTTTCAACCCTGTTACTTTCCACCCTGTTACTATAATTAGAGTAACCGGGGTAATTCTTCATTGGAAAATATACATTTGATGCCTAGCTGGGCAAATCACTTTTTTTGATGGTTTATTATCTGTTTTTCCTAAATACATAACCATTTTTTATAAAATTAAAGGTTCATTTTTCAAAAATGTTGGTGTCTAAATTGTCCTCCAATTCTGGAATGACCCATGTAGAGCTAATTTGTGCCTTTATATGTGTTCCAGATATGCGAATACTACGGTGCGCGTCGTATCCCACGCTCTCTCTGGGTGAACAATAGAACCTCGGCCTGGTGGGAGACGGTGGTGCCAACGTACACCGATGAGCAGTGGATTAAAGATTTCCGAATGTCCAAGCAGTCTTTTCAAGACCTCTGTTCTCGCCTGGAAGCAACGTTGGGGAGAAGCGACACAAACTTCCGGGAGTGTGTACCCGTGTGTAAAAAAATCGCCATAGCACTGTGGAAACTTGCGACCAACTCTGAGTACAGGACCATCTCTCATTTGTTTGGAGTCGGCATCTCTACGGTGCTTTGCTGTGTGCACGAGTTCTGCTCCTCTGTTGTGACGCTACTCCTTCCTGAGTTTATGCCATGGCCGAACTCTGACAAGTTAAAGGAGATGGCGTTATTTTTTGAGCGCAGATGGGGTGTGCCACAGTGTGTAGGTGCAGTAGATGGATCACACATCCCCATTCTGAGACCAGAGGAACACCACAACGAGTATTTCAACCGCAAAGGCTGGCACTCGCTCGTCCTGCAGGGTGTTGTGGATGGCAAGGGCCTCTTTTGGAGTGTTTTTGTTGGCTTACCAGGTAGCATGCATGATAGCAGAGTGTTAGGCATGTCATCACTGGGTAGTTTTGTGGATAGGGGTGGTCTACTTCCTCATGTGACAAGGGATATTGGTGGACATGATGTGGGTTACTATATCCTTGGTGACTCAGCCTACCCCTGCAAAGATGGCTGATGAAACCGTTCCAAGATAATGGAAGGCTCACACACGAGCAACATGTGTACAACTTCAAAACAAGTCGAGCACGAGTGGTGGTGGAGAACGCTTTTGGCAGACTGAAGGGCAGATGGAGGTGCTTGATGAAGTGAAACGACTGCAAGATTGACAAGATAAAAATTCAGGTGGCAGCATGTTGCATATTACATAACCTTTGTGAGAGTAATGGCGATGAGTACAGGGCCGAATGGACTGCCTTACCACCGACCCAGCTTGATGGGCCAGCGCCAGCCATTGGCGAGGCTGGGGGGCAGCCTCCCCAAGACACGCGCACACTGATATTTTCTACACTGCTTTTGGTTCTCTCTTTTATTTACCAGTCAAGACAGACACAATTACAATAGTGCAGACACACCACAGTTATAAGGGTACTTTACAACAATGTACATTTATTTATATAGTGTCCTCTCGGGCTGATTTAAGAAAAGGATATTAACCCTTGTATTTTCATTATTTATCTCAAAATGATATGATAAATTATTTGTGTATGCGTAAGACTAAGAGGAGAAATAAGCAAGATACAGGATCTGTTAATCGCTATGTAGGTTCTCTTTTATTTAGCACAGTCAAGACATAACAATAAAGGCATCACGCTGTCCCAGGTGTGTCGTATAAGTTAAAGTTTTAGTACCAAACCAATATAGTAACAGTGGCAATATCTATAATAACAATACAAAATAAACTGTCCCAGGTGTAGGGATAGGCTCCGCAGCAGACACACACTAGTGCAAAGTTAAGTGTCGGTATCAAAACAGTGGCAATATATATAATAATACAAAATAAACTGTGTAGGGATAGGCTCCGCAGCAGACACACACTAGTGCAAAGTTAAGTGTCAGTATCAAAACAGTGGCAATATATATAATAATACAAAATAAACTGTATAGGGATAGGCTCAGCAGCAGACACTAGTGCAAAGTTAAGTGTCAGTATCAAAACAGTGGCAATATATAATAACAATACAAAATAAACGGTGTAGGGATAGGCTCAGCAGCAGACACTAGTGCAAAGTTATGTGTCAGTATCAAAACAGTGGCAATATATATAATAACAATACAAAATAAACTGTGTAGGGATAGGCTCAGCAGCAGACACACCTTAGTGCAAGTAAAGTGTCAGTATCAAAACAGGTCATTTGTTAGACGCTTTTATCCCAAGCGACTTACATACTCAATACTGTGGACAACCACAGGAGCAATTTGGGGTGAAGTGTCTTGCCCAGGGACACAACGACATGCTGACTGCAGTGGGACTCGAACCTGCTACCCCCCGATTCAAAGTACAGCACAATATCCACTGAGCCACAGCCCCCCCCCCCCCCCCCCTGTATATACACACTACAGCGAAGAAGGCCTGTTGGATTTAACCAGCTCTGAAAGCACTGCCAGAAGCCCAACCTGGAAGGCCTGCTGTTGCTGCGCAGACACTTCAGCCTGGCGCGACATCGCCTCAGCCTGGCGCGACATCGCATCAGCCTGGCGCAACATCGCCATGACCAGATTGTCGTCTGTTTCCTGGGACTTATGGACAGACAACATCTGTTCGTCGTGCATCTCCCTGCTGGCCATGGCACGTCGGTCCTCACTCTCCTTGCTGGCCATGGCACGCCGGTCCTCCATCGCCGCGATGGTTTCAAGGAAGCTCTCATCCCGAGCCCGCTTTCCTAAGAGGACAAATAAGCAAAATACAAGATCAGTTTATTCTCCATGTAGTTTTACAACATACAAGGCATTTGTTTACTAGTAGGTTTTTCACGGAGACAACATTGGACAGGGTGCAGTCAGGGACAGTGTAAAAAATGCGGGTGTAAAGAAGAAGGTAAGATAGGATCAAATAGCATAATATATACACACACACTTTGTGTGTATGTATATATATATATATATATATATATATACACACACACACACACACATACACTTTGTGTGTACATATATATATATATACACACACACACTGTGTGTGTGTAGTGCCCTTATTTATTGTTTTGTATTTGTGAAGAGTGCTTAATGTATGCTTGAACTTAGTTTTTTTGGCAAAAAAATCTACCGGAAGTCATGCAACCTCTAGCCCGGAAGTTTGTGAGAGAGTGAAAAAAGGCGCTAAAAGTGTAAACTATGTATTTTCACGGTGTTTCATAATTGTACCAAGACGGAAATAAACGTGATTAGTGGACATCAGTTCGATGCATAACGTTATTTTCAAGACCAGAGTAGTAACAGTGTGTTTGTATGTACCTTTGCGTTTGGTTGGTGGAAATGGAGACGAGCGAGGACTGCTGTCCCGATCTGGAGGGGAAAGCTCACTCGTTTCTAGAGAGAGTTGTCCCATCTCTGCCCCTGAAAACACACGATTAGTTAGTGAAGCAAATTACAGAAACATTGCACACTTATTCACAAGTCAAAACGTATTCATAGCGGCCGAGAATAGTTAGCCAGCTAGCTGTTATTAGCCTGCTCAGGGTCGGCATGCTAACAGTGAAGTTCAGCCTAGCATGGCCAGCTCGATGTACTGAGCAAATAAAGGTACATATGAGACCAGTATTGTGCAGATTAAAACAGTGCAGTGCATATGTAGTTTATTTTTACCTTCTTCGTCGTCGTCGAACACTGAATCCGCCATTTCAGCGGCCTCCCACACCAGCGCGCCCGAATCGATTGTTGACGCTGTGCCGGAGAATGAGGGCCTGTGGCCGAGCAGAGCATCCAGTACATCATACCATTTGCTCGTCCTCCGGTCGTTGCCACTTTTATTATTGTGATCTTTTATTTTTTTGTAGTCCTGGCGGAGCTTCTTTATTTTGTCCTACATGAGTTAGCGCTGTGGAAGATTCCCAGGTCGCGTAACTTCAGTGAACAACGGTCGTACAACTTTGAATTGGAAACTGCCTTTAGCAGAAGCCGCTGGGTCACGTCCTCGGAGTAAATCGACAGAAGCGCCGACACATCCTCATCACTCCACCGCTCCGATGACTTCTTTGCAAACACTTCCATAACTGCTTTCAAAAATAGTACTCTCTCCGTTGGTGCGCTGGGCAATAATGCGAGGAAATAAAAATGGCATTTTCAGAGTTTCACGGGGCGTGGTTTGCAATCCGCCCAGCCAATCAGAAATATAGCTCTTTTCTCAAAAAAGAGCCGCTCGAAAGTCCCTGCTCTCTAGCAGGGACTTTCGAGGGGGTAAAAAGGTTCACATGAACTAATTTTAGTAACGGCTCTTTTTGGTGTGAACGCGATAAAAGAGTTCACATGAACTAAGTTCGCATGAACCTTTGTGGGAAAAGTACCGCAGTGTGAATGCGCCTATGGTGATGCCCAGCTAGAACAAGACGGTTCGGCGATGCCATTTTCGAGCATGTACTTGATTTCCGTGTCCATTACCTGGCGTTTTACCTCAGACACACGATAGAAACGCTGGCGAATGGGATGCACACTCTCCACATCTATATCGTGTGTCACTGAATAGGCACAGATTACTACGAATCAGAGCAGTCAACTCAACCCTTTCTTCTGCCAACAAATGACCCAACAGTGACTCCATATTCTGCAAAGTTTCAGTATTTTTCAATCTTCCCCGCAACAAGCTCTCATCCGGCGCTGTAACCCCATCATCTTCACCTCCGAAGACCTGACTCCCCACTGCCGCTGCTGCTGAGAGAGGTCTAGCCTCACCACCATAGTACGACTTCAGCAGGTTTACATGGCAGAGCTGAGTGGCTTTTCTACCCTTCGGCGTGGACAGGAGTACATTTTGGTCAGATACCTGCTCGAGTACTGTGAAAGGGCCAGAAATGTTTGCCTGAAACGGCGAATTAACCATTCACAACAAAGCCAGGACCTGATCACCAGGACTAAACGAGCACTGCTCGGTTTTCCGGTCATACAGACGCTTCATCTTTCCCTGGGCGGACGACAACTTATCCCTGGCCATCTCCGCAGCTGAATACAACCGATGCCGGAATCCGTTTACATAGTCAACAAGATTCTTAGGGGTTTCTGACGGCGTGGCAGCATCGCTCAACAGCGCAAGCGGCCCACGCACTCTGTGGCCAAAAACAAGTTCATTAGGGCTAAACCCTGTACTCTCCTGCACAACTTCTCTTGCCGCTAACATAAGCCAGGGTAGCCCTTCCTCCCAATCCCGATTCATCTCCACACAATAACCCCATAACAGAGACTTCAGAGTCTGATGGAACCTCTCTAACACTCCTTGGCTCTGTGGGTGATATGCAGAAGACTGCTTATGCTGGACCTTCAACTGCTTCACCACCTGCGCAAAAAGATGTGATGAGAAGTTTGAACCCTGATCGCTCTGAATAACTTTTGGGATTCCAAAGATTGACATGAACCGTGTCAGGGCTTTAACAACTGACCTTGTGGTGATGGAACGCAGCGGGTACGCAGGTGGATACCTTGTGCTTTGACACATCACAGTAAGCAAATAATTGCTACCTGCTTTAGAACAAGGAGACAATGGAGCGGATTTCACTTTCTGATTTGGCTTACCCGTCATTTAGCATGTGTGACACGACTTAATATACACATCTTTCCTTAACAGAGGCCAAAAAAAATACCGCAAGATGTAGTTATAGGTTTTACGGACGCCCAGGTGTCCCGATTGATTATGTGCGGTCCTAAGGACCTCCTCCCGAAATTTTAACGGGACCACAACCTGAAACACTGGCTCACCGATGAAATCCTCCCCATGTGGTAACCATTTCCTGACCAGCAGCTCCCCCTGCAGCAGATAACCACCGGCGGCGCTCTTTCCATCCTCAGTGGAAAGAACAGCCTCAAAGAACCGACTGAGGGAGATGGCAGCCTTCTGTTCTACTCCCAACTCACTGCGGGAGACAGACAACAATGAGTAAGGAACAACCACAAAATCTACATCAATCGCATCCTCCTCAGATTCTTCTTGGACACGGCTCCCAGCCCGGGTCACTGCACAAGCTACAAACACATCAGGAAAACACCTAGCGATCTCATCGGGGTAACCAGTCTCCGATAGTGAAGATGATACTATCGGAGGTGGAGGACCATCAGCCCACACCCGGCTGCCAGCCAGGCCGTTCCCCAGGATGATATCCACTCCTTCAATCGGCAGTACAGGACGGACCCCCATGACGACCTCCCCCTGTACCAAATCAGAGTTAAGCACAACCAAATGCAGAGGAACAGGCACAACATTCATCCCCATACCTCGCATCAGGACAAAATCCCCAGTTCCAGAGTTGTGTGAAAATGATACCACAGAGCTCAAAATGTAGGAATCATATGCTGCCGTGTCCCTCAAAATTCTTACCGGCACTCTAACGTCACCCCCCACCAGTGACACGTATCCGTTTGACATAAATGCAGAGAAATCCGGTTCCTTCAACCCACATGGCTCATTAATCTGCTGACAGGGAGAGACGACAGGGACAGGTTTTACAGACACCGCACAAGCAGCAGAGTTAACCCGGCCTACATGGTTCCCCCTGCTAGCATTAGCTTTGGGACAGTCAACCTTCCAGTGCCCTCTCCCCCTGCAGAAATGACATATATCCGAATCACCCTGTGCCTGACCTCGCGTCTTACGTTCAGGTCTACCCCAGGTTGACCTATTTTTCTCCTCCCATCTCCCAGGACCATACATACCCCCTTCATCCTGGACCTTGAAGTTACGACCGCCCCTGTGCGTTAGCACATAATCATCTGCCAGAGCAGCAGCCTCTGCAGCAGTTCTCACCTTACGCTCGCTGATGTAAACCGCAATGTGGCTGGGCACAGAATTTTTAAATTGCTCCAACACCATCAACTCACACAATGCGACATACGTATCCACTTTCAAGGAGTTACACCACCTACCGAAAAAAGTAACCAGATCCCTGGCAAACTCAACATGTGTCTGCTGTTAGGGAAATATTTTAATCATGTCTGTCTCCTTATATGGAATTAGGACCCTATCTGCAGAGCTTCTTCTCTGGTTAAGAGTGTTGTTCTTCAATCTGTGGAATATCATCATGTCGTTCTCAGGGTCAACTCAAAGGTCGGACGCCTGGCTTTCTGAAGAAAGGGGGGCTTTCCGGTGCCTCTGAGTTCCCCTGCAGTGTGTACATTATGTGTTATGGTTAGCAGACACAGGCGCATAAATCTCAGATCCGTTTGTTTCAATATATATATTGGGTGTGTTTTGTCCAACTTTTCAGAGAGTCCGCTCGGTGGAAGACGGTTAACTGTATGAAACTGAGTGTATCCTCTCCGGCCGTTACTTCAATAAATCTCCGTGTTTGATGAAAGATTCTCCGTCTCCAATTCTTCAACATTGGCTCTGCATTGAATCCCAGAAGATTATTCTTCACAGATTGGCGTCACGACAGAATATCAAATATATCTTCAGAATACTGGTAAGTGTAATTTCAAATCTATTTGAATATTGCCTTACCAGGATCTGTGATTGACGATATCTAAATTACCTGTGAAGCTGAAAGGCTGCACATTTTTTTCTCGGTGTCTCTATTTAAATTTCGGAGAGACCTTAAAATAGAGAATCAGTAAAGTGGATTTCTGCATTAGAGCAATGTTATGGATTTGTATTGAAACAAATCGCCGAATTCTGGAGACTTCAGCGGTCAAAATAAAATAAAGCAGCTGTTTTAAAGCGGACCCTGTGCTGCTGCAGAGAAGGAGAACGGGCCTGCATGTGTCCCTCCCCCCCCCTGCGGAGCGCAGTAGAGCAGAAAGAAATTCAGTTTAGTGGTATAATATTCTTTTCCTCGCACCATAGTCGTTTTTAGGAACTAAACTAAGATTGTCATATATGAGGCGGAATGCGAGAATGTGTCATTAAACGATCATTTTTTTCATTGTTGTAAGAAAAGTATGGGTTGATAAATACGGAGGATAAACTGATGGTTTTATTCTCTGGACAGAGGGAATCCACCACTAAATTAGCATAGTGGTTGTTGATTTGAGGATAAATTCGTTATTGCTCTTCAACAGATCCAGTCTAAGCTAATATGAGTAAGAAGGCACTCATATTAATTATATTTCCCAACCCCCGCTGAAGTTCTCTTTATTCGGATTAAATTAAACTTTCTGTCACACGGAGGTTTGCTGTGGTTTTATGTTTGTTTGTCTAATCTGCAGTGTTTGTTGATTGTACTAACCGTTAAACATGGGTAATTCTCAGTCCACAAAGGAGTCAGTTGGTAAGAGGAAAACTAATGAACGCAATAAAACTTTTTCTAAAAATCCAGTTACAGAGACCCACTATCTTCATATGTTTTCACCCAATATGCCGTCTGGGATTATAGGAAGAAGCTTGGATTGGTCTAAAGTTATGCCATTTACCTCGCTACTTTGTGAGCACTCACAACAAAATAATCAGAAAGGAAAGATTCAATTTGACTGGCCGTTGATAGGGAGCTTTGACATGGCAGTTTTATGGCAAGCATTTCAAATTGTGAAAAATGATCCGAACCCTTCCTGGGATATAGGATACATGTCGGGTTGTCTCAAAGCTTGGATGTCTATTGCAGAGAAAAGAGGATATGATGAACGAAAGAATGAAAAATCAGTTGGTAAAGAAATAGCCTCCACAGAGCTCAAAGCTTTAATTGAAAGAATTTCCAAATGTGCGGCGACTTGTCATTTGCTCAGTCTAGAGGCTGCGTTCGATGTTAAATCAGAAAACATGTCAAGAATTAGGGAAAGACACGGAGAAGACGCAGGAGCCATAGCTAAATCTGTCATTTTTGATTGGCTGAAAAGACAAGGAAAGTCAACGATTGACATGTCTTCTTCCCCCAGAGCTGATATGTTGCAAACTCCTATCCCTAATTCAGATATGATTCTCTACACAGACGGATCTGCGAGCAGGCCGTCTGACACAGTACATTTAGCAGGCTATGCTGTTGTGAACGACTGGGAGGTTTTGGAAAGCCAGGCCTTGCCAAATGGCACGTCAGCTCAGGCTGCAGAGTTGCATGCTCTGCTGAGGGCGTGTATTTTGGCTAAAGGAAAAGTTGCAACCATTTTCACAGACTCCAGGTATGCATTTGGTGTGTGCCATGATTTTGGTGTCTTGTGGAAGATGCGCGGTTTCTTAACATCGGCTGGTAAGCCTATTCAACATCATGCGTTGGTAGCTCAGTTGTTAGACGCTATCCTGCTCCCTGCACAGCTAGCAGTAGTGAAATGTGCTGCTCACACAAATTCTGATGACCCTATTTCGCGTGGAAATGCGTTAGCCGACACCGCGGCTAAACAAGCAGCAGTTTCATGTTCTTCTATGGTGCTCCAATGCCCCCTGACACAACCCACAGAACCGATTTCTTTGCCTTCCTTTAATGATGTCGCGGTAATGCAAGCCCGCGCTGATGTTAGGGAGAAAGATTTATGGCTAAGACGAGGTTGTACATTTGACGCTGAGTCCAGCTTGTGGCTCCACCCGGATGGCCGGATGGTCTGTCCCCGTTCATTCCTCCATGTTCTGGCACATGTTGCACATGGCAAATCACATGTAGGAAAAGGAGGGATGAATGGGATTATAAAGTCACAATGGTTTGCTCCAGGCATCACATTAGCTACACAGACCCTAGTAGATAGATGCATGATATGCCAGCAAACAAGAAGAAGAAGTGGTCTGGTTCAGCATGAACATCTACCGCCCCCTTCAGGGCCCTTTGTAAATATGCAAATTGACTTTTCGCATATGCCACCATGCCAAGGATTCAAATATCTTTTGGTAATAGTGTGCCAGTTCTCCAAATGGGTAGAGGCCTACCCTACCAGAAAAGAAGACGCTAGAACAGTTGTAAAGTGTCTTCTCAAAGATGTTATCCCTAGATTTGGTGTTCCAGCAGGGATTAACAGTGACAGAGGTCCAGCATTCATTTCTAAGATAACCCAGAGTCTAGCTACAGTGTTAGGGTTTAAATGGCAATTGCATGTTCCCTATCACCCGCAGAGCTCAGGCCAGGTTGAGAGAATGAACTTGACTATAAAAGAGAAACTCACTAAAACAATGTTGACCACAGGACTAAAATGGGTAGACGCGCTGCCGCTAGTTCTGTGCTCCATCAGAAGCGCACCAAATGCAACGACAGGGCTTAGCCCACACGAAGTATTGATGGGAAGAGTAATGTTCACAGGGTCTAGCCCCCCAGCATCACCCCACACACTCACCCTTCTGTGGACAGAGGATTACATGACTAACTATGTAAAATATCTAACTGACATGTTGAGAAAGTTTCACAGGCAGGTGGCTGATAGGCTCCCTCAGCCGGGGGAAGAGCCCACCCACCCTTTTAAGATTGGTGATAATGTACTAATCAAATATCTTGAAAAAGATTCCCTGTCACACAGGTGGAAAGGTCCTTTCCAGGTGTTGATCGTGACCAGAACCGCCCTAAGAGTCCAAGGCAGAGCAGAGTGGATCCACGCTTCCAGATGTCGTCTCTCCCCTCTACCGGATGCTGGCGTATGAAGGCAGTCATCATCATCGTCATCCTGGGTTTGCTGTACCTGGCCAAGAACGCCCTACTAGATGAAGCTGTGGAAATCTCAACGACAGGTGGCGAAGGCTCTCGCCCCTCTGAGAGAGAAGATAAGGTGCTCTTATCCAAGAGCGCAGACGATTTGACTACTCAGGGTCCAGACCCTGAGGGCAAAACAACACCAACGGGCAAATCAGTGCCTAGCGACAAGGACAGGTTGTATCTAAACACCACACAGACATTCAGTATGGTGCGAGAGAGACAGAGAGAGAGAGAAGGAGGAAGAGTGAAGAGGATCGTCGACATCACTCATGAAATAGAGACTATTTCTTTTAACTGTTCAACTTCAATATGTAACCCATCTAACTGTATTATTGTGTTTGCTGTGTCTTCAATCAAGGGTGATGATTACTTGACATGGGGAATGTATCCGCAAAACCAGTACCAGTGGTTCGGGAGAACAAAGGAGGTGGTAAGAATAGCACTCAACACCATTGCCAACATGCCCTCAGAATTGTGGTGTACTAAACCAGATTATAAAGTCCCCAATTCACCTGTCACTAAATGCTAAATGTATCTAACACAGCGATGTTGGCTGAACACAAAGAATTGCAGGAAGTGAGGACAGTAGCACTACAGAATCGCATGGCGCTGGATCTCCTCCTCGCTGCTCAGGGAGGCACATGTAAGGTGATTGGGTCTGAGTGTTGTTCTTTCATCTCTGATGCTACACCTGAAGTTCTGGATATGGCACATGATACTGCTAGGGGAATAAAACAATTGCATGAAACACATGGGTTTACATTTGGAGATTTAAGTGGAACTATTGGATCCTGGGGAGCGGGGTTGGTTAAATTTGTTGTTACTGTTGCAGTGTTTATCTTGGGTGTGCTAATCCTAATTACCTGTTTGATAACTGTAGTTAAATTGGCCATACGCAGGTGCGCCAAAACTGCTCTCCAGGCCCCACAGAGGATTGTGGGGTATTCAACTGCAGATGAAATAATATTGATGTACAACAAGGAATTGCGAGATCCATGGGTCTCCATCGCAGTTTCTGACCCATGGGTACCGCCGTTTCAGTGATTAATAAATTGATTACAGTTGACTTTCAGAATAAAGAACAGATGTTTTGATTTTTCCTTTTCAGGTTGTTATACAATAAATATCTGATTCTTCCTTTTCAGATATTGAACAAATGTATTTGAATGAAATATATGTAACTACTAAAAATGCCTTACTCTTGAATGAAGCGTATTAAAGTAAACGTAAAATAATGTTAAGATTGAGGACATTGAACTTTACAGATTACAGATTCATCACTGAGAATTTTATCCTGGATCTCTCATGATTCAGTTTTTATACCTCATTTGGATTTCTTATAATCCTAAATTCTAATTGTGCTTAAGTAATTGCCTTGAAGTAAATCTTTGAGATGTAAACTGACTTTGCATTTGTGTTTGAAGAATGAGATTAACTGAGTGTTAAATGATAAAAGATCTTATTTTTGAAACATATATTTTGCCATTATATTTTGTATTACATGTGTGTTTATTATTGTGCTTTTGACAAATGATATCAGACACGGAGGAGAGATGATTTTTATTATGATTGACTGTGTTCAATCAAGGTAATTGAAATGTTTCAATTCTGCTTACTTTTATGATGTGATTAATGTGTGTGATCTCAGACTCTGAAGGCGTTCATTGATTTGAGTATTGACTAAAATATTCTTAGACTAGTGTTAATTGGTTATCAATTAATTGATAAAAGGAGGGGCTGTTAGGGAAATATTTTAATCATGTCTGTCTCCTTATATGGAATTAGGACCCTATCTGCAGAGCTTCTTCTCTGGTTAAGAGTGTTGTTCTTCAATCTGTGGAATATCATCATGTCGTTCTCAGGGTCAACTCAAAGGTCGGACGCCTGGCTTTCTGAAGAAAGGGGGGCTTTCCGGTGCCTCTGAGTTCCCCTGCAGTGTGTACATTATGTGTTATGGTTAGCAGACACAGGCGCATAAATCTCAGATCCGTTTGTTTCAATATATATATTGGGTGTGTTTTGTCCAACTTTTCAGAGAGTCCGCTCGGTGGAAGACGGTTAACTGTATGAAACTGAGTGTATCCTCTCCGGCCGTTACTTCAATAAATCTCCGTGTTTGATGAAAGATTCTCCGTCTCCAATTCTTCAACATTGGCTCTGCATTGAATCCCAGAAGATTATTCTTCACATCTGCCTGTCAGACATCTCCCAGGACCGAAACCTCTGTCGATAGGCCTCAGGGACCAACTCGTAAGCCTTCAACACCGCAGTTTTAACCATCAGATACACTTTGCTATCCGCCACCGTTAAAGCTGAATAAGCTTCCTGGGCCCTACCGGTTAGCACACACTGCAGCAATAAGGTGCCATTACTGGCCCCGTGTATCTCGTAATCGATATAACCGGCCTGCTCTCGTCTATTCCACATGCTCCACTGACATCCAACATCTAGTTTCAGGTGGCCTGTGGAACTGCCAGTCAGCTGTCCCCAAAGCTGACTTCATCTCTGGCTACGCTTCCCTGCAGTCCCTGGATTTCCTTGCTCTCACGGAGACCTGGATTACTCCATCCAACACATCCACCCCAGCAGCTCTCTCCACAGCATATTCCTTCTCCCATACACCCAGACCCACTGGCAGAGGAGGTGGCACTGGTCTCCTGCTCTCTCCCAAATGGAGCTTTTCCCTCTTCAAGCTATCTAACTTCACTCCCTCCACCTTTGAATTCCATGCCGTCACAGTAACCCATCCTATACAATTAACCATTTTTGTTCTCTACCGTCCACCAGGCGCCTTGGGGGACTTCTTGGAGGAATTAGATCATCTCCTCTCACATATCCCTGAAACTGGCCCTCCGGCTGTACTTCTCGGAGACTTCAACCTCCAGACGGGGAAGATAGACGAACTAACATCTCTGTTAACCGCCTTCGCTTTCTCATTGTCTCCATCCCCACCAACTCATAAAGCTGGCAATGTCCTTTATCTCATATTCTCAAGGAACTGCACTACTTCTAACCTCTCCGTTAACCCGCTCCACACATCTGATCACTTCTTCCTTTCATTCTCTCTACCCCTTTCCAAACATAACAAACTAATCTCTTCTCAGCCTGCACCTGTCCGCCGTAACCTTCGTTCCCTCTCCCCCTCTACCTTTGCCTCATCGGTGCTCTCAGCCCTCCCTTCCTCTGACTCGTTTCAACTCCTGCCTCTAAACTCTGCTGCAGAAACTCTCCTCTCCACTCGTTCATCTTCTCTGGACTCTCTCTGTCCTCTCACATCTCGGCAGGCTCGTCAGTCCCCCCCTGCTCCCTGGCTAAATGACGCACTGCGTGCTAATAGAACCGTCCTTCGGGCAGCAGAGCGGAAATGGTGGAAATCCAAACACCGTGACGACCTCCTAACCTACCAGGCTCTCCTCTCCTCTTTCTCTGCCTCGATCTCTCAGGCAAAGAGCACTTTCTTTCAAGATAAGATCCAATCTTCCTATTCCAATCCCAAAAAACTATTTTCCATCTTCTCCACCCTCTTGGACCCTCCCAAAGCCCCTCCCCCCTCCTCACTTCTGTCAAGCGACTTTGTTAACCACTTCGAAAAAAAGGTTGATGATATTCGCTCTTCTTTTTCTGACTCACCTTTACTGACCGCTGGGTCACCAGACCCTCCTTTCACCCACACACTGACCTCCTTTTCCCCTCTCTCTCCAAGTGAGGTTCTTACCCTCATTACCTCTGCCCGCCCTACCACCTGTCCTCTGGACCCTATCCCTTCAAACCTCCTTCAGACTATCGCTCCTGATATTCTACCGTTTCTCACCCATTTCATCAACACTTCTCTAACTTCTGGTCACTTTCCAAATAGTCTCAAGGAGGCAAGAGTAAACCCTCTCCTAAAGAAACCCACTCTCAACCCGTCTGATGTTATAAACTACAGGCCTGTGTCTCTCCTCCCGTTCCTGTCTAAAACACTTGAACGCGCTGTCTTTAAACAACTCTCCTGTTATCTCCATCAGAACAACCTTCTGGATCCGCACCAGTCTGGTTTCAAGGCAGGTCACTCCACAGAAACGGCCCTCCTTGCTGTCACTGAGGAACTGCACACTGCTAAAACAGCATCCCTCTCCTCTGTCATCATCATGTTGGACCTGTCAGCTGCATTCGACACGGTGAACCATCTGATCCTCCTTCGCACTCTCCAAGAACTTGGAGTTTCAGGCTCTGCACTCTCCCTCCTCGCCTCATACCTCAAAGACCGTACCTACAGGGTAACTTGGAGAGGGTCTGAGTCCGACCCTTATCAATTAACTACAGGGGTCCCTCAGGGCTCTGTTCTTGGTCCCCTCCTTTTCTCCCTGTACACAAACTCGCTCGGATCGGTCATTAGCCCGCATGGTTTTTCATACCACTGCTATGCTGACGACACCCAATTAATTCTGTCCTTTCCCCGCTCAGAAACTCAGGTCGTCGCACGCATCTCTGCTTGTCTAGCTGACATCTCTCAGTGGATGTCTGCTCATCACCTCAAGCTCAACCTTGACAAGACTGAACTGCTTTTCCTTCCGGGAAAAGATTGTCCCACTCTTGACCTGACAATCAACATCGGCACCTCTGTTGTTTCCCCGACTCAGACGGCAAGGAATCTGGGTGTGACCCTAGATAACAACCTGTCCTTCACTGCAAACATCGCTGCTACAACCCGTTGCTGCAGATATACGCTGTACAACATCAGGAAGATTCGTCCCCAGCTGACCCAGAAAGCCACCCAGGTTCTGGTCCAGGCTCTCGTCAACTCACGACTAGACTATTGCAACTCCCTCCTGGCTGGGCTACCTGCATGTGCCATCCGACCCCTGCAGCTCATCCAGAATGCAGCGGCTCGTCTGGTCTTCAACCTTCCAAAATGTTCCCACACCACTCCGCTCCTCCGCTCCCTTCACTGGCTCCCGGTAACTGCTAGAATCCACTTCAAGACACTAGTACTTGCATACCATGCCCAGAAGGGATCTGGCCCTTCCTACATCCAGGATATGGTTAAACTGTACACCCCAGCGCGTGCACTCCGCTCTGCATCAGCCAAACGACTCGCTGCACCCTCGCTGCGAGGTGGACCCAAGTTCCCATCAGCAAAAACACGTGGGTTTGCTATCCTGGCTCCAAGATGGTGGAATGAGCTCCCCATTGACATCAGGACGGCAGAAAGCCTGCACATCTTCCGGCGCAGACTGAAAACTCATCTCTTTCGACTCCACTTCGAGCCATAAAATTACTAACAAAGCACTTATATACTAACAAAGGACTGGCTTCTCTAAAGCCAGCTGAGTAGCACTTGAAATATTTGGCTCTATGATACCTGATGTACTTATATGATTCTGTTTTTCTTATATGATTCTGTTTTTCTTCTGGGCTGTGTCTTCCTGGTCGTATGTACTTATTGTAAGTCGCTTTGGACAAAAGCGTCAGCTAAATGCAATGTAATGTAATGTAATGTAATTAGCATCTGACCACTCTCTGCTCTCAGCCACACGCTCAAACAAGGAGAAAAATGTTTCTGGATCTCGTTCATTAAACTGAGGCACAACCCGCAGATTACCGGCAACGTCAAATGGAGTAGCTCTACCAGAGACATTAGGGCCCTGACTTGCAGCCCCAGCAGGTAAACACAACCTCCGCTCCTCTAACTCAAGCCTTTTAATTTCTACCTGTAACATTAACAGTCTTTCTCTTTGTTCAAAAGTCAGGTCTGTATCACGGGAGCCAGATACATTGATACTGTCTCTGCCTGAATCAACAGTAATTTGTTCCCCTTTGAAAACACCTAACTCGAACAGACTTGCCCTAACAATTCCTCTTATGTTTTCCTTCATCCTCTTATCCCCAACATCCAAGCGGAAATGTTCAGCAACACCGATCAGCAGCTCACGTGAGAAGCCCTCCAGTAGCTCCTCAGTAGGCGCTCTCACAAACTCCTCCACACTCTCCATCATGCAGCACTGAGTGCACGCTCACGCTACTACGCAGCCTATACGCTACCGTGGCCCATCCCTCTAACTGCCTACAGAAACTAGCTAAACTCCCCGCTAGTCTTCAGGTGCTAGTTATGGCGGGTACTTATGCACTTAGTACCGTAAGCTCAGCGAAGCGACCAGCAAACCAGCAACTCCACCTGCATCCTCGGCGTGCTCCCGAGCTAATAGCTCTAACCACTTTCACACCGCACTACAGCCCCCCCCTACGACCTCCAAGGAAGACCGTACTAGACCTAACAGGGATAGACACCACGGTAATTAACGATCTGTGCTCGTACTCGCTGCCATACAATCTTCGTGCACTAGAACTGCAAAACACTCACCCCCGCAACGCTACTCCCAAACAACCAGCGAAAACCGTCCCCACAACGGACATCCAGTTGCACACACTTCCCAGGTCCAAAACAACGAGCCCCCATCTGTTACAACCCGGCTCCTGGGCTGCAACAAAACAAACAGGGAGGAGAGACGAAGGGTAAGAAAATAACAATTGTTTATTTCTTATAAACAATGTACTGCAGAACCAGCCACAGGTCCCCGAGGCTGGCACGGCAAGAGTGCCCAGAGGAGTCAAATCCTCGTAACCGGCTGGGCTCCTCCTATATCCTTTCCTTTCCTTTCCAGGTGTAGCTCATCAGCACCTGAACCTATGAACCTAAGCACACCCACAAAGCACACACAGAAACAGCACCCCACATGCTGTGGAGGGGTCGTCACACTACAAAAATATCTCATATCCCAAGCTTATCAACAAGCTAATGTTGCAGCTGAAATGTTCTCCAGGTCACAAAGTCAACCTCACATGATGATGTGATACCAGTTTTCAAGCACAGTAAATATTCTCTTCCCAGAGTATATGATGGGACCAAGGTGATGATGTAGTACATGGTTTTAATAATACTTTTGCTTTTCAATGTTTGCCATTTCAAACCATGAGCTGGTTCAAATAATATTTGCCTTGATTTACAATATGTTCTCATTTGTTTTATCACTACAGTTTTGAAGCTTTTGTGCTTTTCTTTGCCACAGTCCACTTTGGACTATATGAAATATTTCAGGATTGCACTTTAACCCACTTGAAATGTTCTCACTTGCTTGGTTTCAAAACATAACAAATGCCATAATCTTTTCATTGGGGACCATCAATGCTATTTTGCATTGCTGTTGCCGGCCACTATTGCTCATGTAAACCTACTGCTGCTGTGCCCCCTGTAATCTCAGAGGCACCCTGAGTCATTTGTTCTGGAACCGGGCCTGTACACGGCCATATACTAAAAACAAACTACAGAGCCCATTCCGTGTCCTGTTATTGTTTACTTCCTGTCTGCCTTCTTCTGGTGATTTATCTGACATCCAGCGCTCCGTCTTTTAACCTCTTTTCCTTTCTCTTTCTTGATCCTCCTTAGCAACCTTCATTATAATCCTTGACAGTAATCTGTACTACTGTATTAACAAATAATCGAGTATTCAACAAAGCCGTGTAATACAAGTTCTTAGTAGCCTTAAGGGCCTACACAGTTGTTATGCTATACCACATCGCCCTTCACTGGATGCATAATGAGCTGCACTAAACTACATTTTAGCATTTAAAATACCTAGCCATTCTTTTGCCGTTATTTTGGTGAAAGTAAAGTACTCATTACATTTCAGAGACAGTAATATTGTAATGTAACTTATTACTTTCAAAAGACAGTAATAATAATAAAATAATAATAATAATAATAATAATAACTTGAATTTATATAGCGCCTTTCAAGGGACCCAAGGTCGCTTTACAAGTAATAGGCAAAAAACAAACATAACAAAACAAAAGGCAGACAGACAAAACAACAGATCGATTTAGGGGCCGAAAGCCTTGGCAAACAGATGGGTCTTGAGGGCCCCTTTGAAGGCATCGAGTGTGGGGATGTTGCGAATCTCCGCAGGGAGAGCGTTCCAGAGGGTGGGGGCTGCCACGCTGAAGGCTCTGTCCCCAAAGGTTCGCAGTTTGGTGCGGGGGGTGGTAAGCAGGCCGGAGTCTGAGGACCGCAGGTTCCGGGGTGGGGCATGTGGGTGAAGGATGTCCGATAGGTACTGGGGGGCAAGGGCATGGAGGGACTTGTAGGTAAGGAGGAGGATTTTGTAGGTGATGCGGGACTTGACCGGCAACCAGTGTAGGTGGATGAGGGTGGGAGTGATGTGCTGCCACGTATAATAAGTAATGTAATATATTACATTTTGGAAGTAATTTGCCCAACACTGGTAGCGAGTGACGCAATTTATAGTTTTAATTTGTACGTCACCAGGAGTAGGACTCAAAGGACTCGGGTTAATCGAGAGGGGAGACTCGTCACGACCAGCTCATTACTAGGATCCGGGTTAATGATCCGGATGAATCAGGACTCACCCATCTCTATTCCAGGGTACTCTAGAAGGCCCGCTAGTTAACTGGCTCGAGACAGAGGATCTAGATGAATGCGACGAAGCAATTCATGCCGTTTTATTGTTTTTAACGTTGAAATGACAAGTGCAACAGGTGAAGATGAAGTTGTTGCGGAATTGTTGTGAGTACCCTTTTCAAGACGACAATTCAGTGAAAAGACGGACATTATAATGTCGCGGCGGCGGGGGGTGTGTGTGTCTACAGAAGGTCCAGTTGTGATAGACACGGTTCGCCACTGCGTTACTCTGATGATAGTGTTCAGGACAGCCTATATGTCTGAACTCGATCCTCAGAGTAATGTGTTACGGAGCCTTCTGTTCAATATTGTTTCCACATAACGAGCATTTTGCGCTGCTCTTTTCCAATGTGGAAGCAGAATGTGTGAAAGCATACAGCACGATGCGGGGTGTGTCTCTAGACATCTTTAGACTGGAATAGCGGGGCCTAGTACATGAACTCGCCTCGCAGGTGCACACGCCAGGATAGAGGACATCAGACTCCAGAGAAAATTAGCTCGAGTCCGAGTCGGAGCGTTAATGTACGAGTTGAGCCCGAGTCATCTTAGGGGGGAAAATTCACGAGTCCGAGTCCAAGTCAGCATACGCGATAATTCATGAGTCCGAGTCCAAGTCATCGTGCGCGAGAATTCACGAGTCCAAGTCTGAGTCGCGTCAATCAGTGCGCGAGTCCGAGTCGAGTCACGAGTCCCGAAAATGGGCACTCGAGTCCGAGTCCAGGACTCGAGTACTCCATCTCTGGTTTCCTCCCTTACATGCAGACATGCTATCAAGTTGGTATTGGTAGAATCTCTTCCTTAAATTTGGCTATAGCACTAACAGATATGTTTCTGCTGCAGGAGCTTTTGACTAATGGTTTGTAGTCTAGTAACAGTACTTCACAAGTATGGTATTTAGAGTAAAAGTACTTAAAGTATAGTTTCTGTCCTCCACTGTGTTTACCGTTTTACCGTTATTGAATCTGTTGTGGTTAACAATTTCTTAAGAGTGTCCATATTCTCTACTAAGATTTTGCTTGGTATAAATGCAGATATAGCATCAATGGTAATGAAACGGAGCATTCCTGTTCCTAGCAGCAAAGCTCTAAGGATTGCAGTCAATCAGGCGGTCCACAATTTTAGTCCAAACTGAAATATCTCTCCAACCATTGGATAGATGGGCATGACATTTTGTGCAGACATTTATGTTCCCCAAAAAATGAACACTACTTTTCCTGCCACTGTGACCTTGACATTTGTTGCTGATCTATTGGATGGATAGCCATGCAATTTGATGTCACCGGCAAGTCAAATACTAATCTGATCAATATTTCAACATATATTTTATATAGTGGCACCTTCATCAGATTATAATGTAAGTAAAACACTAGAAGATGGTGAACATGGAAAACACTAAACCTGATTAACATTAACCTGTTAGTTTTATTTAGCATGCTAATTTTAATGTTTAGCTAACACATGCAGAGAACAGTAAGCTAGAGAATTTTTTTATTTAACATTATTAAGGCGTACAAGTTGTCTCTTTCCATACCTCTCCTTTACTTCCATCCAAACTAAGTTAATTTTCTTTTTTTTCATTGCTGTCTTCCTCCCTCTCGACCCCTCCGCGATACCCATCAATCCTTAACTGTTGAGGGACACACTCATTTCACAGGTCAATTAATTTTAATCAGAGTGTGTCAATTTAATCTGAGTTCAAACCGCTAGACGGACACTTTGTAAAAATCTCATTAACCTTCCCATTTCCAATCTGCTCACTTCATCAGCAGGGCAGAGCCATGACTCAATCTTTTTCAAACCAATGCTTTTTTTTCTTTGGTAAACAAACTTCTGAATTTGGATATATCACAGGAAAAGGAGGGGGAAGGCACAACATCCTCTCACAGCACAAGTGACACTGACATTGAATTAGTGTCCTCACGTACCACAGGTGTTTTGATAGCCGTAACAAAATCAATGTGATTTCGAGATAAGGTTAAGGTTAAATGATTGCAGGATAAGGGATGACTGCAGCAAGCAGGAAGAGGGTGACATACTGTATAGAAAGCACAACAAAGGGGACATGTAATGTTAGATAATGCAAAAACTGGTGCTGAAGATTAAACAGCAAGAAATAAAACAGGACATAATTTCTTCATCAGACCAACAGTAAACAACTATAGAAGTGTCCACACTACAAATAAAAAATATGTTCCTATACTGCATAAATTCTGATACCGCCACAGCTAAAATCTTGGTTGGAGCCCTTATATATAATATGTTTTACATTATTTTACAATGACAACAATGTTCTTCTGCAATAAAACATGTTTGATAGCTGACAGGTACAAACAAGATACTTCAACGGCCGAAAAACATTTCCACTAGGAGAAACGCGCTGCAGACACATACAAATGAAGAAACATCTTGAGCAACTTGACAACACATGCGCAGCATTTAAACGCTGCCAATAAAGAATGCCACAAGAAACTCAAAACATAATCGTTTTTAAGAATGTGATTGCATGGTTCCTTCCGATATTATTGAAGGTCTGCTGTGAGCTAGCTAGCTAAACAATTTATTTACTGACAAAACACTTAGAATTATGAAACAGGTTATCTTTGACAGCATTGATAGATTTGTGTTAGTAAGGCCTGCGCATGTTTCATCAAGATGGGGAATGTTTTAAAGTGCTGCGCACGTGTTATCAGGTAAAGTCGGTAAAGATGTTTTTTCATATGCATGTGTTTTGGCACATTAGTGTTTTTATATCTGCATCGTTGCTCAAGCTGCAGTGCATTTCTCCTCATGGAAATGTTTTGGGCTTTTGCACCTATCTGCCACCGTAGACATGCAGCAATTTACAGTAAACAAAGTCCTCTTATGAGAAGAACGTGAACAGCAAACTGTGGGGAAAATGTTGATTAAGTGCTGATTATACTGTTCACCAGCACCTCTCAAAATAAGTAAAAAATTGTAATTCTTAATTAAACTGCTTAACTAAAGTATTATCCTGAAAACTGTTAAAAAAATCAAAAATCCCTTTTATTTCATTTTTGTTATTTAAAGTATGAACGCAGCAATTAGAGCAGAGCAGATGTGTATGTGTGAATAATTAGCTCTTAATCATTATCCCATATAGAGCCAAATAGACATATACAGTATATAGTTATACACATGATCATACAATATAGCAGCTTTCACTTAATGGTTTGTAAAATCGATACCAGACTATAAAATGAAACACTGAAAAATAATGTTTTAATATGCTGAATCTTCATGCACATAGATAACATCTCCTGAGTCGAGAGTACACGCTTTGACTCCTGCTTAGTGCTTTTTTTCCCGAGCCGTTGTAATGTGCTCGACAGACCAAAGCAAGTACGTCCGACCACTATGGCCTGTATTCATTATTTGGACTTGGGTGTCATAAAGAACTGATAGGATGCAAGCTCATTTGCATGTGAGGACGAGACACCCTTCAGAAACCACGGAGCCGTGCAGGCTTTAGTCAACACTGGCCTTTCATCTCTATCTCTTTTACTCTCCCATTCTCTTTATTCACACGGGCACTCACCTGCACCGCCAGGCACGTATAACAGGCACGCGCTGCAAGAAATGACAAGGTTGGCACGAGATTGTATTTCCTACCAAAGCTTATCAGCCTTGTTTTGAGATAGTTTCAGTCAATGCGCTCTCCTGAAGGCTCCAGAACATAATGTGAATTGTTTCAGGGCATTATGCTTCAAAGAAGAGAAACTACCTTCGGGTTTTTTGTTAGTAGACTTTATGATTATTCCCTAAGAGAGGTAATTGAAAGTGAAACTAGAGGAATTCAAGAGAATGAGTATAACAATACCCCCAAAGTGAGGATGATAATTATTTAAAAAAAATAAAAGCCTTTGTCAAGCTTGTAATTTTCAAAGTGCAGGAAAATGAGGACACAAACGAACACACACACAGCTTCCTGCTCCCTTTATCTCTCTAGCTCTTTCAGGTAAAGGCACTCTCTGGCCTCTTTAGTATTCTGATGTGATTTGTGATTCTCTGTCAACATTGGACTTCACAGGCGGTGGGGATCAGACTCACACAGAGAGAGGCCGACCGCTTGTGGCCCTTGGCTGCAGAGGAATGTCGATCGGGATTACATGGTTGTCGAGACGGACTGATAGAACGACATACATACAGACAGACGATGACTCTCTTACAGACGAAGTGACATGATCTTTGACCTTGTACGATCAGTATTGTCCGATACAAAAGTAACAGCGAGACGTAATCATCTGAACTGTGGCGGATGTTTTTGACCCCGTTTGTTATAGCTATGGTGTTGGTTGCTGTAACAAAATCTACCGATTCTGTTATCGGTTGTTATCGGAAGGGGCAGAACAGCTTTGCCTCGCTATTTTGTAACCCTTTTTTCCAATGTTTTTGTGTTTAAGTGACTATGAGGACAACTATTTATTCAGTCTGGTATTGGGTCTAACTAACATTGTCGAATCAATTAAATATTCAGCCATGATAGTTTTCTTTTAAGATAACCCTAAGCTCTCTTTTCTCAACAAAACAAGCTGACAACTAATTTCTCTCTCCAACTCCCACACAAAAGTCCACTGTTGTCTTTCCTCAACGTGACACAAAAACTACGAGACCAGAACAAGTGATAGTTAAATAAATATGTTTTATTGCTTTGTAGGGTCATTTCCATAATGTTGTCATCCATTATAATATAAATCTAAGGCTCTCAGTGTCAAAAACCAAAATGTCGACATCCATTAACAGTGAGGAATTGCCCTGAGAATTACATTTCAGCACATTTAGCGGCTACCTTATGTAGCATTACTCTTTAATAGTCGACCAATTCCGGCAGTGGCTCAGTCAGTAGGGGCTTGTACTGTGAGCTGTAGGTTCAAGTCCCCGACCAGACCTAAATATGGAGTGTGGACTTCTACTTGGAGAGGTCCCAGTTCACCTCCTGCCCTGCCGTGGTGCCCTTGAGTAGTATTTTCATCTGAGCCGCACGCTCCTTCGGGCATATCGAGGAAATAAAGCCGCCTGGTGCGAAAAAGGGTGGAGCAGACAAGTGATTGTTTGTTGCTACACGGACCACTATTGCGGTAAGCATGTTGTAACTTCCGGTTTTGTCATTGTCATCTCCGGGTATCCCGTGTGCCTGTTCTGCTGCTGATAGCTTATTTGTGATATTGGGCTATATAAATAAACATTGATTGATTGATTGAGCAAGCCACCGGACATCCCCCTTCCCCCCTCACTCCCATCGCTCCCCGGGTGCTGTACAATAGCTGCCCACTGCTCAGCTATTGTGCTACTACTAGACTCCTGGTACTAGGATGGGTTACAAGCAGAGAACAAATGTCACTGTGTGTGCTGTGTGCTCTGCATGTGTGACCATTAAAGAGGGTTTCATCCCTCCAATTCTATTAATTCCAAAATGTGTTGTCATCATTATTCACGTAGACACAAACACAAGGGAATAGAGGGTCCAGGCAAAAAAATCATTATTATTCTTTTAAATGGCACAGTTTTGAACAGGTTCTTATAATGTGAATAAAAACTAAACAACTTGTTTTTAGTTCAGGCAACAGATTACTTGACTTCCCTTTGGCTCTTTTTCATAATTGGATGGCCACTAGAGGGTCACATTTTGTATTTGTATCAGTATCAACCATGTCAAGTAAGCCCTTCTAAACCTAGTAGTAGGTCTAGCAGGCCCCTTGTCTGGCTCCCTATAGAACACAGGATATCATTTAAAATTCTTCTTCTCGCCTACAAAGCCCTTAATGGGCAGGCACCATCTTACCTTAAAGAACTCATTATACCCTACTGTCCTACTAGGGCATTGCGTTCCAAGAATGCAGGGTTGTTGGTTGTTCCTAGGGTCTCGACAAGTACAATGGGAGCCAGAGCCTTTTCTTATCAAGCTCCACATTTGTGGAATCAGCTTCCAGATTGTGTTCGGGCGGCAGACACCCTATTCGTTTTTAAAAGTACGCTTAAGACCTTCCTTTTTGATAAAGCTTATAGTTGATAAAATAAAATAATCTAATAAGAATGCATTGACGTATACGTTGTGCCTCTTCACCTATACATTTTAGTTCTTACTCTATCACTTAAATCCTAAAAACTTAGATCTTATATTTAAAACTTTATCCAAAACCTTTCCCCTCTCTGACCTCTCGAGGTTCTAATAGAGGGTAACAGGTTGCAGAGAGGCCTATCCCGGCCGGGGAGTGTGGAACGTAGTCACAGACCTACTCCTCACCTCTGACCAATTCCAATTAAGGTTCCAGTGGGGACCTTTCTCCCTGCATGTGCCTCTCCACCTCTGCTTCTTACTTCTTACTTGCTACTCTTTTCCCTCAACCTATCCTAAGGGAGTGCATGTATGTAGACACGTTAGTTTAGCTGCTATAGGCTTGGACTGTCGGGGGGGGGACCTTACTTCGTCTTTCTGTCATGTTCCGATTAACCCAGCTTCCCCCAAATCTCTTTTTTGTGTCGACATATACGCCGGGATCCTGAGTCGAGGCTAATCCTGTTGCTGTGGTCGTGTGTCCTGGATCCTCTATCCTGAGTACTGGATCTGAGTCCTGGACTTCGAGTCGTGGCTGAACCTGTCTCTGCGGTCCTGCCTGACTCTCATCATACTACTTCCCTGATGGCTCCCACAGGATTGCTGACATCCTCGTGGATTCATCTTCTTATTATAGACACATGCATTTCCAAACATTTGGTCTTTCCAAAAATGTGGTCTACCTATGCTGTAAAAAGTATTATCTCTTAGATTTACACACAGCATCTATTGCACGTCTGTCCGTCCTGGGAGAGGGACCCCTCCTCTGTTGCTCTCCCTGAGGTTTCTCCCATGTTCCCCTTTAAACTGTGGGGTTTTCTCTGGAAGTTTTTCCTTGTACGATGTGAGGGTCTAAGGACAGAGGGTGTCGTATTGTCATACTGATATTCTGTACAAACTGTGAAGTCCACTGAGACAAATGTAACATTTGTGATATTGGGTGAAATAAATAAACATTGATTGATTGATTGATTGATTGATTGATTGATTGATTGATTGATTGATTGATTGTCAACCATAATATGTATGAGGCTGATAACCACTCATAACATCTATCCAATATTCTGATAACATTTGTTGCGGTTGACAAAACAAAAGAGTCAGAGACAAATTACAGCAGAGGACTGGACTACAGATAAAGAATGTTCAGTTTTCACCACTAGACTGGCAAGACCACTTTTACTTATAGCCCCTTTAACATTCATCTCACATCCAGTTTGCTTCTGGATATGATTCAGCTGGAGTACATTTATGGCTGACATTAAAATACAACAGCGGTATACACAGCGAAATTGGATTTCTCTGTCCCTCGCCCAGATGCAGATTGTGTCCTTTACGTCCTTCAAAACTGGCAGTAAACATCTCATCCTGCTTGTTGTTCCCCCGCAAGTGTCCCATTTTTTACAAGTATTTTACAATCAGAGACGTCTGTTGGCAGTTTGATTTGTTTTATGTGTATTGGCTTTATGTGGAGTGGAGTTGCTTTACACTTCAGGGTATCTGGGAAGGGGAGATGACATCCTGTACATGCACATACTCTTGCACGATGAAATACATTTAAACATGCTGGTGCAGTAGTATCCTGATAGCAATATTGCTGATAAGTAATAGAGCTTATGGCCAAATGCAGGACATCTCAAATGGTTTTACAAATGCCTCAAACCTGTAATGGAGGGGGTGGGGGATTTAATGGCCAGCAATCTGATTTCAAGTGTCCTCCAGCAATCCCTGTTGTGGTCATGCATTCAAAGAAGATTATAAATACTTAAACACAGTCTTTACCACTCAGTGCAACCTCCCAGCTGTTAGCTATGTGGTCATGCTGGCATCTCAGATCTGTTTCCATTGGTCCAAACAAAACTTGTATGAATCCAAATATAGCCTACTTATTCCATTTCTTGTTGGTTATTATATGCAAGCTGTAGGCCTACCCCCTAATTGAATGGCCGCATAGGTTGTCTGTGCAAAAAAACTTGATTTGACCCTTATTCACACAATTCACAATTATTGTTAGACTATAGTAATTATGCCAGACAAAGGAAGAAGTCATGTGATATGAAGAGCGACAGCCGCTTGTGGAGGAGATTGGGATCTATGGGTAGGTTAAATAATAGGACCTTCAACAAGGAGGCCCTTATTTGGCCCTTAAGTACACAATATAATTTAGGTACAAACCTTATTTACATAACAAACATACTTATTTTATCCCAAACAATGATATTTGCCCAAAACTAAGTAGTTTTATTTCAATTCCAAACGTTATGTGTTTTCAACTTGCGCTCAAGTTTCACAACTATCATTTAGCCTATGACATTTTGACAGGAGGACCTATTGTGTCATTTTGTAATAACAACGTGTTGGTTAGATTGATTCACTGTCTGAATGCAAAATATGGAGCGGGAGCCAACAGGCAGTTAGCTTAGCTTAGCATAGCATACAGACTGTAGCAGGCGGAACAGCTAGCTTGACTCTGTCAAAGGCTTAAAGAAAACCTACCTTCCAGTAACTTTGTATTGGACTAATCAACACTAAATGTCTAATTTAATCCACACAGAGACAGAACATTTGAATAATAAACATTGTGATGTACTCGTAGGACAAAAGACAAGATAGCTATTGATGACAGTTTGACACTGAAGCTTCGAACGGAGCTTCAACCCTGTGTTAGGGAATAATTTGCCTAGGTATTCAACCTTTGGCACAGTTCATAATTTTCTCCTCTCACTGCCTCCTTTCCCATGGCATATGTCTACGGCCTTGGGTATTACTGCTATCTCTCTTAAGGCAGGGTTGCCAACTCTCACGCATCTGGCGTGTGACACACGCTTTCACTCTCAATCTCACGCTCTCACGCTGCCCAAACTATTCTCACGCCAAAAACAAGAATACCGAAGACTAGAAACGGTTTTGAAAACTTTTGTCACGTAGTGATCGTCTTCTCAATAGAACATTTTCGATCATGTGTTCTGGCCAATCAGAATCAAGATAACGGCGTGGTGTTGTTCCAGGAAGTCCCGACGGAGAATACTTTTGCTGTAGTACATCTCTATACATCGATACAACATTACGTGTTGATAGAAATCAACACGTAATGAAATAAGACCCCACGGTTTGATGATTGATAGGTGTGTGGGCTGTCTTTCATTTTGACACACAGAACAATGGGGGCTATCCACCCTTATCCACAATGTAAAGTAATTCACAGCCTCTCCTCTTCTCTCTGTGAGGAGCAGCAGGTTCAGCTTTCAGAACAAAGTAACAACAAACTAAAATGGCATTCATTTTTTTAATATGTCGTGTAGTAATAGATTTATTTATTTTTCTTCTTAAGAGAGTACCAGAATGTGTATTTTATGTTAGTAGCCTATTTCAAAACAAACAAAAAAAAATCTCCTGGGGGAGAATCCCCCCAGACCCCCCTGCAGGTGTTGGGCTTTCAGCAGGTCAACTCTTTCACCTGTGGGGAAGTTGCAGGATTGGCTCCAGCTCGCCCTTTTTATTTACTACAAGACAAATGTGCCTTTTTATTTCATACAGTTCAATTTGGATTGAGACAGGGAAATAATAATAATAATAATAATATAATAATAATAAACCTCACGCGTGGTGTTTCACTGTCAAGGGGAGCGTGTATGTAATTACATTGCAAATACTGACTTGAGCCCCACCACTGTATGGGTTAGCCCTACCCAGGGCCGGACTGGGACAATAAGTCAGGCCGGGATTTATACACCCAGCCAGGCCACTACCAGTTTTTTGTGCCATTTTGCTGGATTTATTGTCAATTTTTACAGCGTTGCTGCCCATAGTGATAGCCCTCTAAATCTACAACCCAAAAATAAACATATGGACATGGGTTACTATTTTTAAAAATGTGCACATTTATTTAGGAACCTATGTGAACAGATTTTTTTTTTAATCTTGGACTTAAATGCATCAATCTGGTGCATTTGAGGGGGAAATAAAGAGACTACACCCATATGAAACACAACTGTATACATTTAAATAATCATAAAATCATAAAAACATGGCCATAACCAATAACATACCATATCCAATATGAAAACACATTGAAACTTGTTTATTTATTTATTTTTGGTTCATTTATAGTTGTGAGTGTGTCTGGGCTCCTGAACCAGCCTCACCTGTCTCCCTCCTCTCCCTCCTCTCCCCCTGCTCCTCTTTGAGGCAGCAGCAAAGACTAGTTTTAGCTCTCAACAAGTTACTTACCTTTTTTCACCTAGTTAACGTTTTTTTAATTATTATTCATGCATATTTCACTAATCACTCCCCCCTCAAATGGAATAATATGTGTTTACATAAATGGTGACCAAACCGTTTGAGAAGTTAACTATCTAAACACTCAGAGAGTCCTTTACCTCACCTGAGCTTGTCACAGTTCTGTCTCGGTTTGGGTGTTTTCACTGTTCTCTGTCATGTTTTCCTCCTGTCGTTAGTGTCCCTGTGTGTTCTCCTCCCTCCTCACCTGTGTCTCGTTAGCTAATTGTGTTCACCTGTGGCTCTTGTGTTTTTCTCCTCCCTCCTCACCTGTGTCTCGTTTGCCGATTGTGTTCACCTGTGTCTTGTAATTATCCCTCCCTGTATTTAGTCTTGTCTCGTGCTGTGTTCAGTGTCGGTGCTTCTTTTGTTGGTGACGGACTTCACCGGTGAGTGTTCTGTGTTTGTCTGTATTCGTTCCATTTTAGCCTTGAAATAAAGGTTTATCAAAGTTATCTGCGCTTGGGTCCTGCTTCCTTCACTCAACCGTGACAGAAAGCACCGACCAGAGATGGACCCAGCAGATGACCCATTTGAGGTGGAATTACAGCATTTTTCATTTGCTTTGGCTTGCTGCTATGATTGGTGGAGGGGAGCGTCCAGTGTTCGGCAGAAGGAGGCCGCTCTGGTAGAGGCGCACCGGTTGGCTATGGAGAAACCGGACTTGGTGAAGTTCTTACCTGACTGGATGTTGAACTTCATCTGGGTGTGTGATTTCCAGCCTGCGGACTATAAACGTCTCGGTGTGTTCCGTCTGGAGTCAACCAGTGCTTCCGCCCCAGTTCCTGCTCCTGTCCAAGAGGCGTTTTCTGGAACTCGGCTGGCTTTTGGAGGTCCACGGAGCCTTCAGGCGGCTTCTAGGAGAAGGAGTCGCAAGTCCAGGCTAGCAATCCGAGCCCCAAGAGTCATGGTTCCGGCTACAGAACCGGCCCACACAGCCATAGTTCCGGCCCCAGTACAGGCCCCAGCAGCCATGGTTCCAGCCCCAGTTCTGGCCCCAGCAGCCATGGTTCCAGCCTTAGCTCTGGCCCCAGCTGTCCTAGTCCCTTCTCTAGTCCCTTCTCCAGTCCCACCTCTAGTCACTTCTCAAGTCCCTCCTCGAGTCACTTCTCTAGTCCCTTCCCTCATCCCATCTCAAGTTCCCTCTCGAGTCTTTTCTCAAGTCCCCTCTCAGGTCCCCTCTCGAGTCTTTTCTCGAGTCCCCTCTCAAGTCAACTCCCCAGTGTCCTCTCGAGTCACCTCCCAAGTCAACTCTCCAGTGTCCTCTCGAGTCACCTCTCAAGTTTCCCCCTCAGGTCTCCTCTCGAGTTCCCTCTCAAGTCCCCTCTCTAGTCCCCTCTCGAGTTCCCTCTCGAGTCACCTCTCAAGTTTCCCCTCAGGTCTCCTCTCGAGTTCCCTCTCAAGTCCCCTCTCAGGTCCCCTCTCAAGTCCCCTCTCGAGTTACCTCTCGAGTTCCTTCTCGAGTCCACTCTCCAGTTCCCTCTCAAGCCCTCTCTCGAGTCCCCACTCAAGCCCCTACTCATGTCCAGTTGGAGGTCCCGCAGACTAGTCTTCTGCCGGGGGTCCTGCCAACCCCATGTCCTGTACCGTTGGAGGTTCCGCTGGGGGTCCTGCCAACCTCATGTCCTGTCCAGTTGGAGGTCCCGCAGACTAGTCTTCTGCCGGGGGTCCTGCCAACCCCATGTCCCGTCCAGTTGGAGGTCCCGCAGACTAGCCCCCTGCCGGGGGTCCTGCCAACCCCATGTCTTGTCCAGTTGGAGGTCCCGCAGACTAGCCCTCTGCCGGGGGGTCCTGCCAACCCCATGTCCTGTCCAGTTGGAGGTCCCGCAGACTAGCCCTCTGCCGGGGGTCCTGCCAACCCCATGTCTTGTCCCGTTGGAGGCCCCGCCGACTACTCTCCTGCCGGGGTTCCTGCCAACCCTTTGTCCGGTCTCGTTGGAGGCCCCGCCGACTACTCTCCTGCCGGGGGTCCTGCCAACCCTGTGTCCTGTCCCGTTGGAGGCCCCGCCGACTACTCTCCTGCCGGGGGTCCTGCCAACCCTATGTCCTGTTCCGTTGGAGGCCCCGCCGACTACTCTCCTGCCGGGGGTCCTGCCAACCCTGTGTCCTGTCCCGTTGGAGGCCCCGCCGACTACTCTCCTGCCGGGGGTCCTGCCAACCCTGTGTCCTGTCCCATTGGAGGCCCCGCCGACTACTCTCCTGCCGGGGGTCCTGCCAACCCTGTGTCCTGTCCCGTTGGAGGCCCCGCCGACTACTCTCCTGCCGGGGGTCCTGCCAACCCTGTGTCCTGTCCCGTTGGAGGCCCCGCCGACTAATCTCCTGCCGGGGGTCCTGCCAACCCTATGTCCTGTCCCGTTGGAGGCCCCGCCGACTACTCTCCTGCCGGGGGTCCTGCCAACCCCATGTCCTGTCCCGTTGGAGGCCCCGCCGACTACTCTCCTGCCGGGGTTCCTGCCAACCCCATGTCCTGTCCCGTTGGAGGTCCCGCCGACTACTCTCCTGCCGGGGGTCCTGCCAACCCTATGTCCTGTTCCGTTGGAGGTCCCGCCGTCTACTCACCTGCCGGGGGTATTGCCAACCCTGTGTCCTGTGCCGTTGGAGGTCCCGCCGTCTACTCTCCTGCCGGGGGTACTGCCAACCTTTTGTCCTGTCTCGTCGGAGGTCCCGCCAACCGCTCTCCTGCTGGGGGGTCCTGCCAACTCCTGGTCCTCTTCCGTGGGGGATCCTGCCGAAGCCTGTCCCGCCGGCTCCGGTTCCTGTCCGGCCGACACCGGGTCCTGCCCGGCCTCCGGAGCTGTCTGGTCTTCGCCCTCGATCCCGACCCTCTGTGAGCCGCGGTCTTCGTCCGCGGGCCCGGCCTCCTGACTCTTCCTGCCGCTGCCCTCGTCCTCGAGCCCGGCCCCCTGACTCTTCCTGCCGCTGCCTTCGCCCTCATGCTCGGCCCCCTGAGTTCGCCCGCGGTGGCCTACGCCCCACCATGGACTCTGCCTTGCCCCCGGGCCGTCCGCCCGAGACCCCCACCATGGACTCTGCCTTGCCCCCAGGCCGTCCGCCCGAGTCCCCCTTCTCGGCTTCTGCCGTGCCCCCGGGCCGTCCGCCCGAGATCCCTTCCTGGTCCCCTACTGGGCTCCTGGGCGGTCAGCTTAGTCCCGTCCTCCGGACCCCCTCCACCCACCCTGGTGGCCTAGGGATACGTCCCTCCTCCGGACCCCCTCCACCCACCCTGCTGGATTTTTTTTGGATTTTTGTGTTGGGGTTTAGGGACGTCTGGAATCCGTCCCTTGAGGGGGGGGTTCTGTCACAGTTCTGTCTAGGTTTGGGTGTTTTCACTGTTCTCTGTCATGTTTTCCTCCTGTCGTTAGTGTCCCTGTGTGTTCTCCTCCCTCCTCACCTGTGTCTCGTTAGCTAATTGTGTTCACCTGTGGCTCTTGTGTTTTTCTCCTCCCTCCTCACCTGTGTCTCGTTTGCCGATTGTGTTCACCTGTGTCTTGTAATTATCCCTCCCTGTATTTAGTCTTGTCTCGTGCTGTGTTCAGTGTCGGTGCTTCTTTTGTTGGTGACGGACTTCACCGGTGAGTGTTCTGTGTTTGTCTGTATTCGTTCCATTTTAGCCTTGAAATAAAGGTTTATCAAAGTTATCTGCGCTTGGGTCCTGCTTCCTTCACTCAACCGTGACAGAGCTGTAGTTATCAGTCTCTCAGTCTGACAGGAGAGGACTCTCCCTCCACCTTGTTGTTGAAAAAGCTCCTTATATCCGTTAGCGCAGCTAGCTAGCACCAAATGCTAACAACAATACACGTAACCGGTGCGCGCGCTTTATCTCACTCGCTCGTGCCACACATACACTAACACACACCCTCCCGAGCTTGAATGACACACAGAGACCAATCGAGGGCATTAGTATGGTCTGTATGAAAGTGGCCATGCCGGCAGGCCACATCATGTAGACAGCCAGTCACCCTCTGTGAGGCAGAGTCAGACCCACATTTGCGCAGCGTTGCGTACACAATAGTAGTAGTACCGATGCTGTTTCAATCACATTAGTATGCATAAAAAGTGACAGGTGACACGCCCCCAATTATGCAAATGAGCTAAGTCCCGCCTCCCCTCGCCTCCCATTGGTCGAGAGCCTTTTATCAGAGCTATGTCCCGCCTCCCATTGTTTGAGACCCTTTAATGTGAGGGGTGATGTGTTATAACGGGTAGGTGTGAAAAGCCCCCCCTGTGGAATGCCTTTGTTATCTAATTCTTTGATGTGTTGATTAAGGTAGTCTCTTTGAAGTTATGCTGTCTGGTCCCTCAGGGGTTATCTAATCTAATTAGCCTTTGATGTTTTGCCCTTTGATCTTAATCTAGGTATTTTTATGAGTGAGACATGTTTTGTTGTCTAATTCCTTGATGTGTCGATTAAGGTAGTCTCTTTGAAGTTATGCTGTCTGGTCCCTCAGGGGTTATCTAATCTAATTAGCCTTAGATGTTATGAGCCTGTGATGTTAATTTAGGTATTTTTATGAGTGAGACATGTTTTGTTGTCTAATTCTTTGATGTGTCAGTTAAGGTAGTCTCTTTGAAGTTAGGATGTCTGGCCCGCTCAGTGTGCCCCCGGCCTCTCCCCCCCTTTTCTCCACCCCTTCCTCCGGCAAGGAGATTGTGGGAGGTGGAATTAGATGAAAATAGAAATATGCTCAAAACTAAATAAAAGACAGTAATTTCCACTTACCAAGTCACCTTTCAAAAAAGAAAAATTGCCAAAATGTGACAACTTACCGCCATCCGTCCGGGGCTCCAGTCAAGAAACGAATGCCGCATCTATGCTGGGTGCAGATGCATACAGCCAGAGATCTGTGCACAAACTTTTCATGTGCCTCTTTGGGTCAAATAGGCTGCCCTATCTCTAAGAACAATTAACACAAACACACACACACAAACACACACACACACACACACGTTGGAATGCCCCTTTGATGTGGGGGTTGAGATAAGAAACCCCCCTGATTAAGACACGGTGTGTGCTAAGGATGTTTCTTCTCAAGTTTTTGTGAAACTGTTAACTAAAAGTAAGTATCTGTTTTGCAAAGAGGGTATTCATATTAATTTAAAAAGAGCTTATTTAGTTTTTAATAGTGATAACTAAGTTTCACTCTGTGGGGGGCAAAAGACGCATCCTTAAACACCTGGATAAAGGACTCTTTAAAGCAGAGACATGGCGACCAGCATACCTGAATATCAGCAGGAGAGGACTCTTTTTCAGTAAATACATTATAGGGTTAGAATAAGATATATATGTGGTGGAATTAGTTTAAAACAGCCACCCTACACTTTTTTTAGTTGTCCTCTCTAGATTTGATCCAGGGTTTTGTAGTAGTATTTACCATGGTATATAACTTGGACTAAGTTAACTATCTAAACACTCAGAGTCCTTTACCTCACCTGAGCTTATCCAGAGCTTGACTGACACACAGAGACCAATCAAGGGCTTTGATTTATGATCTGTATGACAGTGGCCATGTCGGCAGGCCACATCATGTAGACAGCCAGTCACTCTGTGTGAGGCAGGCCCACATGTGCGCAGCATTGCGTTCAAAATAAATTAAAAAACTAAATGGGTCGCGAAATATACTTGGGCGGCCGTTAATATACTGGGCGGCCCACCCCAGTAAAGTCTATGGGTGGGAAATCCTGGAATATCAGATACAATTAGCATCTAACCAGAAGTGCGAATGAAGCAGTGAACTGCAGTATATTTGATATACATCCAATATATAAAAGGTTATGTTAATATTGATCAGCTGGTCAGAAACTTGACTCCATAGGAAATATAAAAAGATATATGTTGAGCGTGATCATAACTTTCCAATAACACAAAGTTGCAGATCCGCTGTTGCAGGTCTAGCCATTCAGTCAGCCAGGTGTAAAATATGCATTTATTATCACCTTTTCTATTTGGCCAACTAGTGATAATTAAATGATACCCTATTTATTTAACTATGTTTTTCTCTGCTAACAATGCTTTACTTAAAACTGTAAATATATGGGATGATAAGGTCGTTCCTATATCTAAACACCTTGGTGATAATCATACAAATCCTTCAACAAAACAGGTCTTTCTGCCGAAGCGTTTACAAATGAATGAGAGTATATAATCCACCAGCAGTGACATTTTGTGGGTATCTTTATCCTTACTCACAGTTTCTGCCATCAGCTCAAAGCTGAGAGCAAATAATAATGGACTAAGACCGTAAGAAACCAGAAGAGATTCACAATTAAGAAGCTGGAAGGACTTCAACAATCAACTTCGACTGATTCATTATCAAAATAGTTGATGAATAATGAAATAATTGACAACCAGTCGATTCATCTCGCAGCCCTAAGACCGTAGCTCGGCTGCTGCCCTTACACGACCCAAAGATCTCTGAGCTGCTGCGTCTCATCTTGTAGAACAGAGGACTCTTTTTTTAAGTAAATACATTATAGGGTTAAAATAAGATATATATGTGGTGGAATTAGTTTAAAACAGCCACCCTACACTTTTTTAGTTGTCCTCTCTAAATTAGATGTAGGGGTTTTTTAAATGATTAGTGTTAATTAAGGGCTATTGTTATTTTGGTTTATATGGGGATAGGTGTTCAACTTTTAAAATTGCACAGGATCATTCTAAGAAGAGTGTGAGGGCTAATGAGCCAGCACCATACGTCCTCTATGCATTTTGTTGACCTGTGTCTGATCTTGAAAAACTCTGGTAAGTACTTTCTTTTATTTTATTTTATAATATCATGTAATTATTAAATGTTGTTTTTTTGGTAAGGGTTAAACTAGTATATTATGTGGATAGTATATTATTAGATACTTAAAAATGTTGTGTTTTTCTGTTTACAGTAGAGACCCTGTGTGCTGAAATATACTCAAACAGAGTACTTCATGGTAGCGGTCAGCTTTTTAAACACAAAAGTGTATCTTTCAATAACTTTGTCAGAGAATGTAAGCCTAAATCTGTCAATTGTTCAAAACAGCCTTCACTGGAATAACCTCAAAATCACAAACTGGCTGAAACTATACAGTGAATTGGAGAAATTACAGCACAGAGTTTTCTACCACGACACAGATAGTATAATCTATGTGACAAGGGGCAGTCTCCAGTACTTTCATGATAGTGGTCAGCTTTTTTTAAATACAAAGTGTATCTTTCAGTAACCTTTTGAGAAAATTAAACATAAATCAGTCAAATGATCAAAACAGCCTTTATTTGCTTAGCCTAGGTAAAAGGTCTTACGAAAATGTGTTATCTCTGTATCAAGATGATGTGTTTAAAAATGAATCTTGTGAAAAATACCAACGCTGTGAGAGACGTCATAAAGACACTCATTTTAACCACAGTGTTTGTTCTCTACAAATGTTTAAAGATTGTTACAAAATGTAAAAAATAAAAATGGTATGGAGACAACATTAATTCAGGTGATTCTGTCTTTATTAGGAAAACAAAAATATAATACAAATGGTTTAAGAGGTCAAATGTAACCATCTTGGACTTAATATTCAAAACAAAATACTTTATCTGAATACATTTTCTTTTAAACGCACTTTTCGAAATTATTTATTTATTATTTCAATGGAACAATCCAGTTTCTGTTAACATCAATGATTTTTTCTCTTTTCTTGTGTTACTAAGATACTTTTAGACCCACTTTGGCATGTGCAACACTTAACAACTGGTAGAATATGAAGTACTTTGTAAGGATTTTTGTTTTTGTTTTTTAAATGGCGGTTTTTTTCTTTTGTAAAAACACTTGTTCAGTTAAACAAGGTTTTTTCTTTTTCTGATAACCTTACATATTTTAGTTATTTTCTACTACCAAGATACTTTAAGATACACCTTGATGTACGCAACACTTAACAAAGGGTTTAATATGAAGTATTGGTAAGGAATGGGGTTTTCTTTAGGGGGTGTAAAACTTTAGAACTGGGTAAAATATTCATTAATTGTAATGAATTGAGTTTTCTTTTTTCTTTTTTGATTTTCAACATACTATTTGTACACAATGACTTTTTCCATATTTCTGACAAAACTATACTTTTTGACTTTTTCCGTAAAATCTTGACAAAACTATTACTTATTCTTAATTTTGACCTATTGCTGCGTGGTTGGAAATGATAGATGAAAAAGCTACAATGCTTAAAGAACTTTTTAAAAAAACTCTCAATTCTATAAATGACTCCCCCCCCCCATTCAACGCAATAAGTCCCACCCTCCACTCGGCAAATCATCTAAAACGAAGGTTCTTTCAGTAACCTTTTTGAGAAAATTAAACATAAATCAGTCAAATGATCAAAACAGCCTTCAATGAAATAGCCTCAAAATCACAAACTGGTTGAAACTATACAGTGAATTGGAGAAATTACAGCACAGAGTTTTCTACTACGACACAGATGGTATAATCTATGTGATAAGACAGGGGCAGTCTCCAGTACTTTCACGGTAGTGGTCAGCTTATTTAAATACAAAAGTGTATCTTTCAGTAACCTTTGAGAGAATGTAAGCATAAATCTGTCAATTGTTCAAAACAGCCTTGTTTCACTGGAATAACCTCAAAATCACAAAATACCATTAAGTGTCAGAATCCTAACGAAATCTACTCAGAGTACTTCATGGTAGTGGTCAGCTTTTAAATACAAAAGTGTATCTTTCAGTAACTTTTTGAGAGAATTAAGCATAAATCTGTCAAATGTTCAAGACAGCCTTGTTTCACTGAAATAGCCTCCAAATCACAAACTGCCATTAAGACTCAGAATCTTAACGAAATCTACTCAAACAGAGTACTTTCTACAGATGACTCCCCCCACTCAACGCAATAAGTCCCACCCCACTCAGCAAATCATATAAAACTAAGGACCCTACTAAGACGACCGGTGAAAACTAGCCATGGATCTGAGAAAAACCAAGTCTGATGTAGCCTACCCTTATTATCACCAGGATAAAGGATATGGGTTTAATGACTGGACGTTACAAAGTAGGGGAGAGGATGTCCCCGAAGAAGAGCTCTCCTCTATATCATATCCATGTAAGGTCTTTAGGACAAAAGAGGACTATGATAACATGACATATGAAGAATATCTTTCTTTAAAAGATGGTATTATACATAACCTTAATAGAAACAGTATATCTCATACCACTCGCCAAGATCGCAAACGACAATTAGCAGAAAAGAAAAGAAAAAGTAAAGAAAACCGAAGAAAAAGAAAAAGCAAAATGAAAAGGAGAAGAAAAATGAAAAGCAGACGCAGAATGCGAATGAAAAGAAAAGGGGTAAAAGGACGGAAAACGAAAAAGACAAAAAGAAGGAAGGTGAAAAGAAAAAGGAACAAAGTGAAGAAATGTCAGCTAGAGTATGGTGTTGTAGAGCCATTACCGGATCATAATAATCTTATAGATCATCTACCGCTAACCAACTGCTGCGAGTGTGTTGAGCAAATACCAAAAGCAATGGCAGAGATCTGCTTCAATATAATGAGAGAAAACGCGCGATACTGTGGAATTGCCCAAATTGGCGACAGTGCCAGAACACATATTAAAAGACAGTTGGAGGATCTCTATTCTAGTATCGGTTGTCATTACATCGAAGGATACGCCAGAATGTGTGATGACATAGACAAAGCTTTTGAAGACAATTATATGGTACCTGCCCTTACAGCTAAACAAATCCTACGCCAGGTATTCAACAGACCACAAGAAGCACAAGAAGCCCCAGAAAGGATTACATTCAGAGCTAATAATGGCGAAACCGAAGAAGAAGCAAAGCAGATTGTAATCGTTGCGGGTGAAAGGATAGAGAATTTGCATGTGATGTTAATGCATTTATCTGACATAAGAAATGCATTCGTATACTTCCAAGAGACTCCTAAACATCTACTGGGGCAGTGTGAATTGAACGATAAACCGATCACTGTCAATTAAACGCGGAGAGAAGCAGCAGTGCAAATCGTTAAGTCTATTACCTTGTATGCACTATGACATTAACTTGGTAAAATGTGTGTTTTTATGAAAATGTGTTGAAGGATGTGTTTTCAATTAAACAACCATAACAAAATGAAAATGTGTTTTTATTTTTGCTTTCATATATAGTAATAGTATTGTAAACGAAACATTTAAAGTGTATCATGTGCTCTCATTGTACGCTCTGTTTTTGACACAAAGATGCATTGCATCTAAAAAAAAAAAAACAGAGCGTACAATGAGAGCACATGATACACTTTAAATGTTTCGTTTACAATACTATTACTATATATGAAAGCAAAAATAAAAACATATTTTCATTTTGTTATGGTTGTTTAATTGAAAACACATCCTTCAACACATTTTCATAAAAACACACATTTTACCAAGTTAATGTCATAGTGCATACAAGGTAATAGACTTAACGATTTGCACTGCTGCTTCTCTCCGCGTTTCATTGACAGTGATCGGTTTATCGTTCAATTCACACTGCCCCAGTAGATGTTTAGGAGTCTCTTGGAAGTATACGAATGCATTTCTTATGTCAGATAAATGCATTAACATCACATGCAAATTCTCTATCCTTTCACCCGCAACGATTACAATCTGCTTTGCTTCTTCTTCGGTTTCGCCATTATTAGCTCTGAATGTAATCCTTTCTGGGGCTTCTTGTGCTTCTTGTGGTCTGTTGAATACCTGGCGTAGGATTTGTTTAGCTGTAAGGGCAGGTACCATATAATTTTCTTCAAAAGCTTTGTCTATGTCATCACACATTTTGACGTATCCTTCGATGTAATGACAACCGATACTAGAATAGAGATCCTCCAACTGTCTTTTAATACGTGTTCTGGCACTGTCGCCAATTTGGGCAATTCCACAGTATCGCGCGTTTTCTCTCATTATATTGAAGCAGAGCTCTGCCATTGCTTTTGGTATTTGCTCAACACACTCGCAGCAGTCAGTTAGCGGTAGATGATCTATAAGATTATTATGATCCGGTAATGGCTCTACAACACCATACTCTAGCTGACATTTCTTCACTTTGTTCCTTTTTCTTTTCACCTTCCTTCTTTTTGTCTTTTTCGTTTTCCGTCCTTTTACCCCTTTTCTTTTCATTCGCATTCTGCGTCTGCTTTTCATTTTTCTTCTCCTTTTCATTTTGCTTTTTCTTTTTCTTCGGTTTTCTTTACTTTTTCTTTTCTTTTCTGCTAATTGTCGTTTGCGATCTTGGCGAGTGGTATGAGATATACTGTTTCTATTAAGGTTATCTATAATACCATCTTTTAAAGAAAGATATTCTTCATATGTCATGTTATCATAGTCCTCTTTTGTCCTAAAGACCTTACATGGATATGATATAGAGGAGAGCTCTTCTTCGGGGACATCCTCTCCCCTACTTTGTAACGTCCAGTCATTAAACCCATATCCTTTATCCTGGTGATAATAAGGGTAGGCTACATCAGACTTGGTTTTTCTCAGATCCATGGCTAGTTTTCACCGGTCGTCTTAGTAGGGTCCTTAGTTTTATATGATTTGCTGAGTGGGGTGGGACTTATTGCGTTGAGTGGGGGGAGTCATCTGTAGAAAGTACTCTGTTTGAGTAGATTTCGTTAAGATTCTGAGTCTTAATGGCAGTTTGTGATTTGGAGGCTATTTCAGTGAAACAAGGCTGTGTTGAACATTTGACAGATTTATGCTTAATTCTCTCAGAAAGTTACTGAAAGATACACTTTTGTGTTTAAAAGCTGACCACTACCATGAAGTACTCTGAGTAGATTTCGTTAGGATTCCCACTCTTAATGGCATTTTGTGGTTTTGAGGCTATTTCAGTGAAGGCTGCTTTGAACATTTGAAAGATGTATGCTTAATTCTCTCAGAAATGTTACCAAAAGATACACTTTTCTTTTTAAAAGCAGACCACTACCATGAAAGTACTCTGTTTTATTAGATTTCGTAAAGCATCTGACTCTTAATGGCATTTTGTGATTTTGAGGTTATTTCATTGAAGGCTGTTTTGAAATTTGACTGATTTATGTTTAATTCTCTCAAAAGGTTACTAAAAGATACGCATTTGTATTTAAAAAAGCTGACCACTACCATGAAAGTACTGGAGACTGCCCCTGTCTTGTCACATAGATTATACTATCTGTGTCGTAGTAGAAAACTCTGTGCTGTAATTTCTCCAATTCACTGTATAGTTTCAACCAGTTTGTGATTTTGAGGCTATTTCATTGAAGGCTGTTTTGATCATTTGACTGATTTATGTTTAATTTTCTCAAAAAGGTTACTGAAAGATACACTTTTGTATTTAAAAAAGCTGACCACTATCATGAAAGTACTGGAGACTGCCCCTGTCTTGTCACATAGATTATACTATCTGTGTTGTGGTAGAAAACTCTGTGCTGTAATTTCTCCAATTCACTGTATAGTTTCAGCCAGTTTGTGATTTTTATGCTATTTCAGTGAAACAAGGCTGTCTTGAACATTTGACAGATTTATGCTTAATTCTCTCAAAAAGTTACTGAAAGATACACTTTTGTATTTAAAAGCTGACCACTACCATGAAGTACTCTGAGTAGATTTCGTTAGGATTCTGACACTTAATGGTATTTTGTGATTTTGAGGTTATTCCAGTGAAACAAGGCTGTTTTGAACAATTGACAGATTTATGCTTACATTCTCTCAAAGGTTACTGAAAGATACACTTTTGTATTTAAATAAGCTGACCACTACCGTGAAAGTACTGGAGACTGCCCCTGTCTTATCACATAGATTATACTATCTGTGTCGTAGTAGAAAACTCTGTGCTGTAATTTCTCCAATTCACTGTATAGTTTCAACCAGTTTGTGATTTTGAGGCTATTTCATTGAAGGCTGTTTTGATCATTTGACTGATTTATGTTTAATTTTCTCAAAAAGGTTACTGAAAGAACCTTCGTTTTAGATGATTTGCCGAGTGGAGGGTGGGACTTATTGCGTTGAATGGGGGGGGAGTCATTTATAGAATTGAGAGTTTTTTTAAAAAGTTCTTTAAGCATTGTAGCTTTTTCATCTATCATTTCCAACCACGCAGCAATAGGTCAAAATTAAGAATAAGTAATAGTTTTGTCAAGATTTTACGGAAAAAGTCAAAAAGTATAGTTTTGTCAGAAATATGGAAAAAGTCATTGTGTACAAATAGTATGTTGAAAATCAAAAAAGAAAAAAGAAAACTCAATTCATTACAATTAATGAATATTTTACCCAGTTCTAAAGTTTTACACCCCCTAAAGAAAACCCCATTCCTTACCAATACTTCATATTAAACCCTTTGTTAAGTGTTGCGTACATCAAGGTGTATCTTAAAGTATCTTGGTAGTAGAAAATAACTAAAATATGTAAGGTTATCAGAAAAAGAAAAAACCTTGTTTAACTGAACAAGTGTTTTTACAAAAGAAAAAACCGCCATTTAAAAAACAAAAACAAAAATCCTTACAAAGTACTTCATATTCTACCAGTTGTTAAGTGTTGCACATGCCAAAGTGGGTCTAAAAGTATCTTAGTAACACAAGAAAAGAGAAAAAAGCATTGATGTTAACAGAAACTGGATTGTTCCATTGAAATAATAAATAAATAATTTCGAAAAGTGCGTTTAAAAGAAAATGTATTCAGATAAAGTATTTGGTTTTGAATATTAAGTCCAAGATGGTTACATTTGACCTCTTAAACCATTTGTATTATATTTTTGTTTTCCTAATAAAGACAGAATCACCTGAATTAATGTTGTCTCCATACCATTTTTATTTTTTACATTTTGTAACAATCTTTAAACATTTGTAGAGAACAAACACTGTGGTTAAAATGAGTGTCTTTATGACGTCTCTCACAGCGTTGGTATTTTTCACAAGATTCATTTTTAAACACATCATCTTGATACAGAGATAACACATTTTCGTAAGACCTTTTACCTAGGCTAAGCAAATAAAGGCTGTTTTGATCATTTGACTGATTTATGTTTAATTTTCTCAAAAGGTTACTGAAAGATACACTTTGTATTTAAAAAAAGCTGACCACTATCATGAAAGTACTGGAGACTGCCCCTTGTCACATAGATTATACTATCTGTGTCGTGGTAGAAAACTCTGTGCTGTAATTTCTCCAATTCACTGTATAGTTTCAGCCAGTTTGTGATTTTGAGGTTATTCCAGTGAAGGCTGTTTTGAACAATTGACAGATTTAGGCTTACATTCTCTGACAAAGTTATTGAAAGATACACTTTTGTGTTTAAAAAGCTGACCGCTACCATGAAGTACTCTGTTTGAGTATATTTCAGCACACAGGGTCTCTACTGTAAACAGAAAACACAACATTTTTAAGTATCTAATAATATACTATCCACATAATATACTAGTTTAACCCTTACCAAAAAAACAACATTTAATAATTACATGATATTATAAAATAAAATAAAAGAAAGTACTTACCAGAGTTTTTCAAGATCAGACACAGGTCAACAAAATGCATAGAGGACGTATGGTGCTGGCTCATTAGCCCTCACACTCTTCTTAGAATGATCCTGTGCAATTTTAAAAGTTGAACACCTATCCCCATATAAACCAAAATAACAATAGCCCTTAATTAACACTAATCATTTAAAACCCCCCTACATCTAATTTAGAGAGGACAACTAAAAAAGTGTAGGGTGGCTGTTTTAAACTAATTCCACCACATATATATCTTATTTTAACCCTATAATGTATTTACTTAAAAAAAGAGTCCTCTGTTCTACAAGATGAGACGCAGCAGCTCAGAGATCTTTGGGTCGTGTAAGGGCAGCAGCCGAGCTACGGTCTTAGGGCTGCGAGATGAATCGACTGGTTGTCAATTATTTCATTATTCATCAACTATTTTGATAATGAATCAGTCGAAGTTGATTGTTGAAGTCCTTCCAGCTTCTTAATTGTGAATCTCTTCTGGTTTCTTACGGTCTTAGTCCATTATTATTTGCTCTCAGCTTTGAGCTGATGGCAGAAACTGTGAGTAAGGATAAAGATACCCACAAAATGTCACTGCTGGCGGATTATATACTCTCATTCATTTGTAAACGCTTCGGCAGAAAGACCTGTTTTGTTGAAGGATTTGTATGATTATCACCAAGGTGTTTAGATATAGGAACGACCTTATCATCCCATATATTTACAGTTTTAAGTAAAGCATTGTTAGCAGAGAAAAACATAGTTAAATAAATAGGGTATCATTTAATTATCACTAGTTGGCCAAATAGAAAAGGTGATAATAAATGCATATTTTACACCTGGCTGACTGAATGGCTAGACCTGCAACAGCGGATCTGCAACTTTGTGTTATTGGAAAGTTATGATCACGCTCAACATATATCTTTTTATATTTCCTATGGAGTCAAGTTTCTGACCAGCTGATCAATATTAACATAACCTTTTATATATTGGATGTATATCAAATATACTGCAGTTCACTGCTTCATTCGCACTTCTGGTTAGATGCTAATTGTATCTGATATTCCAGGATTTCCCACCCATAGACTTTACTGGGGTGGGCCGCCCAGTATATTAACGGCCGCCCAAGTATATTTCGCGACCCATTTAGTTTTTTAATTTATTTTGAACGCAATGCTGCGCACATGTGGGCCTGCCTCACACAGGGTGACTGGCTGTCTACATGATGTGGCCTGCCGACATGGCCACTGTCATACAGATCATAAATCAAAGCCCTTGATTGGTCTCTGTGTGTCAGTCAAGCTCTGGATAAGCTCAGGTGAGGTAAAGGACTCTGAGTGTTTAGATAGTTAACTTAGTCTAAGTTATATACCATGGTAAATACTACTACAAAACCCTGGATCAAATCTAGAGAGGACAACTAAAAAAAGTGTAGGGTGGCTGTTTTAAACTAATTCCACCACATATATATCTTATTCTAACCCTATAATGTATTTACTGAAAAAGAGTCCTCTCCTGCTGATATTCAGGTATGCTGGTCGCCATGTCTCTGCTTTAAAGAGTCCTTTATCCAGGTGTTTAAGGATGCGTCTTTTGCCCCCCACAGAGTGAAACTTAGTTATCACTATTAAAAACTAAATAAGCTCTTTTTAAATTAATATGAATACCCTCTTTGCAAAACAGATACTTACTTTTAGTTAACAGTTTCACAAAAACTTGAGAAGAAACATCCTTAGCACACACCGTGTCTTAATCAGGGGGGTTTCTTATCTCAACCCCCACATCAAAGGGGCATTCCAACGTGTGTGTGTGTGTGTGTGTGTTTGTGTGTGTGTGTTTGTGTTAATTGTTCTTAGAGATAGGGCAGCCTATTTGACCCAAAGAGGCACATGAAAAGTTTGTGCACAGATCTCTGGCTGTATGCATCTGCACCCAGCATAGATGCGGCATTCGTTTCTTGACTGGAGCCCCGGACGGATGGCGGTAAGTTGTCACATTTTGGCAATTTTTCTTTTTTGAAAGGTGACTTGGTAAGTGGAAATTACTGTCTTTTATTTAGTTTTGAGCATATTTCTATTTTCATCTAATTCCACCTCCCACAATCTCCTTGCCGGAGGAAGGGGTGGAGAAAAGGGGGGGAGAGGCCGGGGGCACACTGAGCGGGCCAGACATCCTAACTTCAAAGAGACTACCTTAACTGACACATCAAAGAATTAGACAACAAAACATGTCTCACTCATAAAAATACCTAAATTAACATCACAGGCTCATAACATCTAAGGCTAATTAGATTAGATAACCCCTGAGGGACCAGACAGCATAACTTCAAAGAGACTACCTTAATCGACACATCAAGGAATTAGACAACAAAACATGTCTCACTCATAAAAATACCTAGATTAAGATCAAAGGGCAAAACATCAAAGGCTAATTAGATTAGATAACCCCTGAGGGACCAGACAGCATAACTTCAAAGAGACTACCTTAATCAACACATCAAAGAAATAGACAACAAAGGCATTCCACAGGGGGGCTTTTCACACCTACCCGTTATAACACATCACCCTTCACATCAAAGGGTCTCAAACAATGGGAGGCGGGACATAGCTCTGATAAAAAGCTCTCGACCAATGGGAGGCGAGGGGAGGCGGGACTTAGCTCATTTGCATAATTGGGGGCGTGTCACCTGTCACTTTTTATGCATACTAATGTGATTGAAACAGCATCTGTACTACTACTCACAATACATAAAATATACTTAGCAGGACAGGCCATCGGGAAACCTCCCCGTCCTCCCGATGGCCAGTCCGGGCCTGGCCCTACCATAGATTACCCAACACAAATACTCTCTCGCAACTGCCGACCCGTATTGCGCATGCGCAGATCTAAGAACCAGTAGAAAGGATAAAAAAGTAAAAGTCTGATGCTTATTGTTCTACTAGGCCAAAATAGAGTCAAAGAGTATATGAGAGTGAGTGTGTTAATTAATATATGTGGCAGTTTGGAGTAAGTCTGTAGATTTGTTTGTGTGTGTTTCATGTATAGCTCTCACGATAATTTATTTTGTTGGATAAATTTTCCCGGAAATTATTGCGATAAATAATAATATTGTCGGCACCGTTGTATGACCATTTTAGACCACTGACATAATGATAATATATAATAATAATTCAAGTACATCCTTTCGAACTGCTAGTCACATCCTCATGTAAATGGCAATTTATCGAGTTCATTTTTATTTATTGTACGATACGTCAATTAATTGCTTATAGCGACAGGCTCACAATAAAACAGTGGAGACAAACATGTGTTTGACTTTCAATAGTGAATGAAACTGTGTGTCCTTTATAGTCTGTGTCCAATATTGTGTATTTGTATATATTGTATATATATCATATATGCTAAGGTCCCGCTGCTGACACGATAGCAGTCATTTCGTGCGCATATGTAATTAAACCCATGATATCAAAATCTCACTCCAGCCAGGTACCCAAAGTTGGCAAAGTTGTCTTAAGGAGGGGCAGCTTGGGCGCATTGTTGTTGCCAGTCTATGACACAGCACAAGCCGCCATGAGGTAATTTACTGTTCAGGGACGAAGGTTCCCTGGCGCGCATTCTTTTCTATGGACGAGAGCTCTAGTTAGATTCAGGGTCCATATATGTGTAGTCTCACTGATAAAGAATGTTGATTATTACACTCCGAACTAGTTAAAACCTCGAGCTACAGAAGGAGTTCTTCAGAATTGGTTTGGCAACTGCTGTGTCAACTCGTGACACACCACCTGTCTTGTCAACTCTCCGGCCGAAACTCCAAATTATCCATCAGTGTTTGACATCAAAGCTCCAGCTCATGCCGTGTCTCCTTCATGAGTCGGTGACTCCCACTGCATTGCTACACAGAAGTTTCCTCCACAAATTGGCGTTGTCCGCAGGATACCAACAAATCTTCAGAACTGGTAAGTGTAATTTCAAATCTACATTTGGACATTGCCTTACCAGAATCTGTGATTGACGGTATCCTAAAATTATCTGTAAAGCTGAGGGCTGTGTTTCGTTTTTGGTTAATGAACATTTGGGGATAAAAACCCAGGGGATCAGTGTCTGGGGACTTTGTCCTGGCTGATTTCCTCTGTGTATGCTGCTAGGGACGTATGTGCCACAGCTCATGTTTAGAGAAACCTTAAAGAAAGGCATCAGTAAAGTGGAACTTCTGTAGGAAAGCAATGTAAAGATTTGTATTGAACGAATCGCCGAATTCTGGGGGTTTCAGCGGCCAACACAGCAGTTAAAAATAAGCAGCCGGAGATATTACTCCTATCGCCTCTGTAAACACGGCTCCAGCAGCCGCCGCGGGGGTGTGTGTAAAACCTCCCCGTGTCTGGGTGGCTGCAGCCGTGCAGCTGAGAGGGAGAAAGTCACAGCTTTTTGTCTATAGCTTTAACTCACGCCACCGCCGTCTCTATTAAAAAAGAGATGGTCTAAAAGCACTCGTTGTTTGGGACCGTCTTCTACATTGCTGGTAAGACGGGGCAGCGCGAGGTGCGTGCATCACCCGATGCGCCACAGCTCTCGACTTTGCTGGAGGAACGTTCCCTACATTGCTTGGGAGCGTTCCCCACATTATTGCTGGAGAAACAGATGGCGGTCTGGGGTGCATACATAAAATTATAGGCTAATTGATCACGGGTGGGCAGTGGCAAGCAAGTGTAGAACAAAACTGTGTTTCATCGTTGTGATGAACTCAATAGCGAGTGTATAGGCTGGTCGTGTAGGACTACAGTTAACTGGGCTGTTGTTGGAGAGAAAGGGTAGCGGAAAAAAGTCTATGTTCTCCTCGTCGGGGGTTCATAGCGCCACTAGAATAGAGTAGTGGTGTCGCAAGAGGATAAGCTAGTTATCGCTTTTGGACGGTCTTCAGGCACGATCTTAGCACTTGTATACAAGGGTGGACGCGCAAGTCATTGTTTGTATGGGGGGTCTATATTGGTTTGTCTACCCGCCGTCTTGTGTATGCTTTGTAACAACTAATAATGAATCAGTCCATAGCCAGGGTAAATTAAACTAAAACGTAGTTATCTCACCAAAAGTAAATGACTTGAGAAAAATAAATAATATAAAGATGTAAAGCAACATTCTGGTAGTATAAATGTGCTGCAAAATGAAAATAAATAGCAAAAGAGTGTTTTTATGTCCTGCATCTGAGTGTGCAGAGGAAAATGTAAACAAGAAGCACACTGTTCAGGGTGTGCGCTGTAGGTGTAAGAAGAAAATATTGCTTTAAGAATACATTTTAAATTGTATTGCTGGTATGTTAAGATATGTTTGTGACCTTGTATAAACCCTATGCCCCGTCCTGCGCCCCGAGACCCTCAGAGGCATCACTGCTGGTCGTAAAGACCTGCCTGAGGAGATCAGGGTTGCAAAATCTGTCTGTTTTTTTTAGGTCAATGTTGTATTATTTGTTTAATTTATTCGTAAATCTATGTATTGTATGGTAATAATGAATAAAAACGTAATGTATTGAACACATTCTGAAACAAAGCAGATAAGACAGAACTAGACTCAGACATAATACTAATTATTATTGAAACCTTTTGCGCTGTTGCTGCAAAATGGAAACTTTGTTGATTATCTATTCCAACTGGCCACTGGAATCAGATAATTAATATAAGTTTTAAAAATAGTTTAACATTCTTTATTAAACTGCTTCAAATTATTTCTCGTATTCACCAATTAGTCTCCATAGACATTACTAAAATTAAAATAGTTGTTAAACTACTGACAAGTTTTCTGAAACCGAGCTTGTGAACAACAGAGTAAAGGTCGCTGTTTAAGCCAGGATCAATATATTTGTTGAAGTTTTTATTGTGTGCAGAATAAATGTGTTAAATTAATTGAGCAATTCTTTAAAAAGTATAATGTTGCAATCTCTTTAAAATAAGTAATTACAGTTAAAAAATAGATGCTGTTTTCCAAGCGCCTCTCTTTCACAGGCCCACACTTTGAATCATGACACTTCCAAGTCCTACAGAGATCAGTATCACTTTGTGTTGCAAGCCAAATCCAGGGGTTCTACTCGAGCCCAATTTTAAATACAATAAAGAAAAGTATTGAACCCAGCTCAAGCTAAATGTCAAATGTATTTAATTAATGTGCAAGTGTTTTGATTAATTTAAAATGTTCCAGTCTAGTTTCCTTCGAGTTTAGTCTAAGCAACAAATTGTTTCTCATAACATTCTCAATGCTGTCCCAAATGTTTTAACCTTGGGCAGACAAGCTGTTCACACACACACACAAACACACACACACACACACACACACACACACTTTGGATGAGTATTCGCCTTATCCACATTGTAAATTGTTGCCTTCATTAGAGTTATTAGTAATTCAAGATTAATTATTAAATTAAATGTGTTACATAACATAGAATAAATAAAATAACTTTGACTTGATAATTTCGTTCACAACATTAGACCTTGTCCTCTAATCTCTACTAGAATAAGATACGTGTGCATGTTTGGGTGTTTTAACACTCCTGTAATGTACCTAATCTTGTTATCCTTTTCATTAAAGAGCTGGGAAAATGGTGTATTGCTTAAATTCTGATCCGTGCAAGTCCAATTTTGACTGACTTTAGTTCTAATGTTAATGTTAATTTGACTTCAACCCATAGGTAATTATTTAGATTAACTCAAAATTTCACATGATGATGGATTAGTGTTCCACATTTTTTTCCTACTAATTTGTTTTACAATTAGGCCGATGGTAAAGAGAGACATTGATGACCTTGTGTCCCTTTTGTTAGTACGTAGTTCCATTTTGTCTATGGCCTTGGACGGCTTCACTAAGAGTCACCCAGTTCTACCCTGCTACAGTCCGGCTGAGTGCAGTAACAGAGATGCTATGGCTGCTCTACGTGACATTAATGGTCTGATCCGAGAATGGACACCATTTCCTGCTCCCAGAGAGAATGACACTCCTCAAACTGAACATTACAGCCGTTGATACTGTCTCACGTGGGTCTGCTCCCACCACCGAGCGATGAACTGAAAGCTTGACATCTGCTTTGAACACTTGGGAGCCTCTCTGTCACACCAGCACCAACCCTTGGGTCAGTCAGATGAGACTAACGGCTTCACTTAGGGCATTTGGTTCAGATACATGACTCTCGTTACCACAGAGTGGGTTGTTTTTTTAAGGCTATTCATACTGCTATGCAGAGGATGCCTGTAAGTTGGCAAGCTGTTAAAAGCCCCTACTATTTTTAGAATAGGCCTAATGTCAGGGGCCTCTTACTGTCTACTTCTACATGTATTCACATTATATAGACAATGTTTCCACATGGTAAAACTAAAGGCTGCACGAAAATCAGGCTACAATACAACCATTCTGTTCTGCTCTAACGATTCAATTGATAGATTCTACATCAAAACAATTTGCTTTTATTGTTTCCAATGATAACGCCACCTTAAGTTGAGGAATGCAAACCTGTTTTCAAATGTAAGGTTTTGATTTTGTTTGACATTTCTCAGTAATTACAATTAGGCCGATGGTAAACCAATATCATTTATGCTATGCCTTCAGTAATAACACAGATGTTAAGGGGATGAAGTTTTTCCTCCCAAATCAGATATGCTTTGTTCTTCAACAAAGCTATACATTTCCTGCATAATATCTGTTTCTCACAATAGTTTTTGTAAGCTGCACACAGGTGATACTGAGTCTTCTCGATTAATAGATTATAAACTATACCATGCTTAAATAGACTCCTAAGTGATTATTTCATATGTAACATATGTAAGAAAAGGGAGGGAAGAGTCAATTACAGGACTGTCTCAGAAAATTAGAATATTGTGATAAAGTTCTTTATTTTCTGTAATGCAATTAAAAAAACAAAAATGTCATACATTCTGGATTCATTACAAATCAACTGAAATATTGCAAGCCTTTTATTATTTTAATATTGCTGATTATGGCATACAGCTTAAGAAAACACAAATATCCTATCTCTAAATATTAGAATATCATGAAAAAGTATACTAGTAGGGTGTTCAACGAATCACTTGAATCGTCTAATTAACTCGAAACACCTGCAAGGGTTTCCTGAGCCTTGAAAAACACTCAGCTTGGTTCAGTAAACTAAATCACAAGTATGGGGAAGACTGCTGATCTGACTCCTGTCCAGAGGACCGTCATTGACACCCTCCATCAGGAGGGTAAGACACAAAAAGAAATTTCTCAAAGAGCAAGCTGTTCACAGAGTGCAGTTTCAAAGCACATCCACAAAAAGTCTGTTGGAAGGGGGAAATGTGGCAGGAAACGCTGCACAACCAAGAGAGATGACCGCAGCCTTAACAGCATTGTGAAGAAGAGTCGCTTCCAGAATTTGGGGGAGCTTCAAAGACAGTGGACTGAAGCTGGAGTCCAGGTATCAAAAGTCACTGTTCACAGACGTATCCGGGAAATGGGCTACAATAGCCGTATTCCCATGGTCAAGCCACTTCTGAACTCAAGACAACGGAAGAGGCGTCTGACTTGGGCTAAGGAAAAGAAGCACTGGACAGTTGCACAGTGGTCCAAAGTCCTCTTTTCAGACGAAAGCAAGTTTTGTATTTCATTTGGAAGTCAAGGCGCCAGAGTCTGGAGAAAGGCTGGAGAGGAGCAAAATCCAAGTTGCTTGAAATCCAGTGTGAAGTTCCCACAGTCAGCGATGGTTTGGGGAGCCATGTCAGCTGCTGGTGTTGGTCCACTGTGTTTCATCAAGCCCAGAGTAAATGCAGCTGTGTACCAAGAGATTTTAGAGCACTACATGCTTCCGTCTGCTGAAAAGCTCTATGGAGATGAGGAATTCATTTTCCAGCATGATCTGGCACCTGCCCACAGTGCCAAAACCACCAGTAACTGGTGTACTGACCATGGCATTACTGTCCTCGATTGGCCTGCAAATTCCCCTGACCTGAACCCCATAGAGAATATGTGGGGTATTGTGAAGAAGAAGCTGAAAGACACCAGACCCAACAATGCTAATGAGCTAAAGGCCGCTATTGAAGCATCCTGGGCATCCATAACACCTCAGCAATGCCACAGGCTGATTGCCTCCATGCCACGCCGCATTGATGCAGTAATCCGTGCAAATGGATTCCCAACCAAGTACTGAGTGCATTAATGGACATTTTCAAATGTTTGATTGTGTTTTGCTGTTATAAATCTTTTTTTTTTACTTGGTCTGAGGAACTATTCTAATTTTTTGAGATAGGATTTTTGAGTTTTCTTAAGCTGTATGCCATAATCAGCAATATTAAAATAATAAAAGGCTTGCAATATTTCAGTTGATTTGTAATGAATCCAGAATGTATGACATTTTTGTTTTTTTAATTGCATTACAGAAAATAAAGAACTTTATCACAATATTCTAATTTTCTGAGACAGTCCTGTATATTGTGTAATTGATTTTATATTAGGTAATTTATTTCTCAAACCTATGTTTTATGGAAGAGAAAAAATATTTCTGATAAACTAATATTTTATTAAATGGTGAATTAATATAACATTTAGAATCATTGAGAAGGGGTTATATCCACAGGGACCAGCTCACCTTTAACTTAAAATAACATTTCTCTGCTTTGGACTGATGAGTATATGATTCTTGCATGTTAAATGACTAACACAAAACTTCAATTTATGCATGTGCATGTGTCAGGAAGGCTCCCAAATAATTCTGAGGGGCCTATCCTATTTTTGTAATTAAATGATAATGTGCTAATCCATTACTTTGAGTTGTCTGCACTCAGGAAAACATCCCTATCAAATGTTAACCCAATAACTAGGACAGCCCTCAAGGCCAAGGGTCAGAGAGAGAGGGTCACACTCTCCGGCTGCAGAGGGCACCCCCAGCCACGGGCAAGGAAGCACGAGGTCGTTCGAGATGAGAGGATGCTTCTCTCCACCTTTCTGATAAGATGGGATGCTTCTTTCCACCTTTCTGATAAGAGGGGGTTCTTCTCTTCACCTTTCTACTCGGTGGGCTCAAGCAGACAACACTGCAGGACGAGCGAGGGCTTCAGAGGCTTCTATAATACAAGGTTCTTTGTTTCTTGGAGGAGTTTGATGTCTTCCTAACCTCTCCCATCACGGGGGACACACCTTGATGCGCCACTTGGAATACGCAGTTGCACTGCTCTCAAGCAGATAGCAGAAGGAATGCAGGCAGATGAGCCTCCGTTTCACTGGGGGGATCATACAGTGCTCACTGAATGAGCCACACAAAAGCAGAGCAATTGGGGGGTTGAAATATGGCGCTCTGATGAAGAAGAGTTTGAGCCAATCAGCACCTCAGCATCTACAGTATCAGGATGCCTTTACACACCAGACACTCTGTGTCATAAAGAGAGGAGGAGAGCGAGTCAGGAGGACATTTTCTTCCAGCTCTCGTACAAAGATGAACTTTGAATTGAATGACCAGATGTTTACAAATGTACAATTAATGATTGTTTTTATATTTACAATGACCAGACATGTGTTAAATAGTGGTGAGTAATATATTTTTGTCAGATCAGATTACACTTTCGCACTAAACAAAATAAATAAATAAATATTCTCAGATTATAAGGTATTGAATAATAAGGTATTTCTACTATTATCACAGATAATGTTAATATCCTTAATCATCCAACAATCAGGCTTAACAACACTACTCTTTAATGTATTATCCATGCACAGACAGACCTAAAATGATGCTTCAAGTACTGGATTAATTTCAGTGTTGGCCCAAAACAAATATGTATAATAAGTCATATAACAATTATATAGCATATTTGATCCTCTAATTAGAGAAGTATAATTTAAAGAAATTGATATTCTATATTCAACATTAGATAAACACAGAAGAACCATAAGTAGATTTTCAGGTAAGTATGGCTAATAAGAATAATTAATTGAGTTAATTTGGTACAGATCAGTTGTAGCATTTACAAATGTATGAATTCAAGTTTTAGGAATGTTTAATCCTTCCTTTCCAGGCTTTCACAAAAGTCTTTGAATATTTGCCTAACTTTTCCGTTTCAGATTTTGAACAATGTACTTGACTAAAATGAATGTATTGATTTTATTAAGACTAAGTGACTTGCTCTTGATTTAAGCATTATGAAGATAAACGTAAATATAATCCTAAATTGTTGACACTGCAATGTTGCAGATTATAGATTGGTTAGCTCACTAGTGTGAATTTCTTAAACCATAGCTGGATCTCTCAAGATCCTGATTTATTGACGCCTTGACTAAATGTTTGCCTTGAAGCTACAAGCTAGTCTTGATGTTGTAGGTTGCTAAATAAAATTAACTAATGAGTAAATAATAAAATGTATTTGTTTTAGAATGTTTATGTTATTATGTATCTGTGATTATTTCATGTATGTTCATTATTGTGCTTTTGAAAAGATACTCCAAACACTGATGAGAGATAATTTTTATGATTGTGATTGACTGTTTCAATCTGAAATGTTTTATTCATGTGAATATTTTCAACATTGTGTAGAATGCCTACACCCTTTCTGAGGAACCTTATTTATTAGGGTATTGAACAAATTATGATTAGAATAGGTTTTTTAGGTTATCAAAATTGATAAAAAGAGAAGACTGTTAGGGAATAATTTGCCTAGGTATTCAACCTTTGGCACAGTTCATAATTTTCTCCTCTCACTGTCTCCTTTCCAATGGCATATGTCTACGGCCTTGGGTATTGCTGCTATCTCTCTTAAGGAGGGGCAGCTTGGGCGCATTGTTGTTGCCAGTCTATGACAGAGCACAAGCCGCCATGAGGTAATTTACTGTTCAGGGACGAAGGTTCCCTGGCGCGCATTATTTTCTATGGACGAGAGCTCTAGTTAGATTCAGGGTCCATATTTGTGTAGTCTCACTGATAAATAATGTTGATTATTACACTCCGAACTAGATAAAACCTCGAGCTGCAGAAGGAGTTCTTCAGAATTGGTTTGGCAACCGCTGTGTCAACTCGTGACACACCACCTGTCTTGTCAACTCTCCGGCCGAAACTCCAAATAAACCATCAGTGTTTGACATCAAAGCTCCAGCTCATCCCGTGTCTCCTTCATGAGTCAGTGACTCCCACTGCATTGCTACACAGAAGTTTCCTCCACACCCTGGACTTCCTATTCCATAGAAGCAGTGCTTCGAAGCTTGCTTCAAATCATGTGACATATGACGTCCGAAGCAGCAACTGCTTCAAATCACGTGACATGTGACGTCCGAAGCAGCAACGGCTTCATTTCCTGAATGAATCACTTGACTGGTTCGCGGTCCATTCACGCGATTCAATTCTTTCACACACACATACGGGTATTGGGCCGAGGGCGACACCGTACTTCCGGTATCCGCCGTTTTACGCGAGGTGCAAGCAGCCGTACACCGTCTAGGTGTTGCTAAGCTTCCTGTACTGAATATCATAGTCTATTGCCTTAATCAATATCTAGTCAACTCTAAAATACCACATATATGCAATGGCATGATAATATTATTGTGACAAGTGGGGTATTCACCTGGTGTTTCCATAAATTAGACGTAGATGCAGCCAAAATCGACGAAGGCCACTTTCGAGGGTCATTTTTCCATACATTTGCAGGCAGTCTGTCAGGGCAATCCGACAACCCACACAGCTTTAGTTTACGCTGGTAACGACTTAAAGCACACCCCTCAAGTCCAGAGATGTAATCCGAAGACATGCAGCGATTTCTTCAGTCGTTAATTCAGAAAAAAAACCTAGTGCGCTCTGCCTGGCTACGTTAGCTAGCTGTTTATATTTGCACTTCCAGGATATTTGCACCTCCAGGAAAATGGCGTATTTATATATATATATATATATATATATATATATATGGCGCGTGTTGCATTGTGGGTAGCTCGTGACGTCACTGTGTGTGAAAGAATGCACTGCCTCGTCTTGATTCTGACAGGTGACAGGTTGAAACAGTTTCAAATTTGAGTGCTTCAACACTTTATGACCGCTCTAAACAATGCACAATGTGTGGGTTGTTGTCGTAGTTTGCGTTGTTGCTGTTGAGTTGTTGTTGGTATTGCATTTGATATCATTAAAGAGCAAGCCAGGAAGAAAGATATTTAAAGGAATAGATAGCCCAGTGAGTACAGCCTGCGGCCCGAATGCGGTGATGTCCTCCGCGCAGCTGGTTCAAAGCCTGGAATGGATGTATTTTAATCATCGCTTTTCAACTTTAATAACTGATAAAAGGCCCTCTCCTCCCAAAAAAATGTCCAGCAATCTTTAGTCTCTTCTCAATAACTCAATACACACAATTATCAATCTTTAATTGCAAATAGAACATGATATTCAGTCTTAGTGTGTGTGTGCATCGAATATTTTTCAAGGCAAATATACGTTAAACCCACTGCAGCCTTGCACTTCGCCAGGAGTGGTCGCTGTAACTCAAGCTTCGAGAAATGAACCTATTTCCAACACAATTGTCCAAGTGTTTCGATGCTTTATTCAAAGCTTCATTTTGCCATCACTAAAGCTAGCTGTTACCGAATGCTTTTAGCCTTTATGCTAAGTTAAAGCTAATCGCCTGCTGCCTCAAGCTACATGTCTAGTGGCAGGGTTGCCAACTCTCACACATCTGGCGTGTGACACACGCTTTCACTCTCAATCTCACGCTCTCACGCTGCCCAAACTATTCTCATGCCAAAAACAAGAATACCGAAGACTAGAAACCGTTTTGAAAACTTTTGTCAGGTAGTGATCGTCTTCTCAATAGAACATCTTTGATAATGTCTTCTGGCCAATCAGAATCAAGATAGCGGCGTGGTGTTGTTGCAGGAAGTCCCGACGGAGAATACTTTTGCTGTAGTACATTTCTATACATCGATACAACATTACGTGTTGATAGAAATCAGACCCCACGGTTTGATGATTGATAGGTGTGTGGGCTGTCTTTCATTTTGACACACAGAACAATGGGGGCTATCCCCCCTTATCCACAATGTAAAGTAATTCACACAGCCTCTTCTCTCTGTGAGGAGCAGCAGGTTCAGCTTTCAGAAGAAAGTAACAAAAAACTAAAATGGCATTCATTTTTTAAAAATATGTCGTGTAGTAATAGATTTATTTATTTTTCTTCTCAAGAGAGTACCAGAATGTGTATTTTATGTTAGTATTTCAAAAAATCTCCTGGGGCAGAATCCCCCCAGACCCCCCTGCAGGGGTTGGGTTTTCAGCAGGTCAACTCTTTCACTTGTGGGGAAATTCAATTGTGTGTCGCCCTTTTTATTTACTACAAGACGAATGTGCCTTTTTATTTCATACAGTTCAATTTGGATTGAGACAGGGAAATAATCTAAACCTCACGCGTGGCGTTTCACTGTCACGGGGGGTGTGTATTACATTGCAAATACTGATTTGAGCCCCACCACTGTATGGGTTAGCCCTACCATAGTTTACCCAACAAAAATACTGCCAACCCGTATTGCGCATGCGCAGATCTAAGATCCAGTAGAAATGATGTAAAAGTCTGCTGCTTATTGTTCTACTAGGCCAAAATAGAGTCAAAGACTATTTGAGAGTGAGAGTGTGTTAATTAATATGTTTGGCAGTTTGGATTAAGTCTGTAGATGTGTGTGTGTCTGTGTGTTTCATGTATAAGCCTCTCATGATAATACATTTTGTTGGATACATTTTCCCGGAAATTATTTTGCGATAATATTGTCGGCACCGTTGTATGACCATTTTTGACCACTGACATAATGATAATATATAATATTAATTGAAGTACATCCTTTCAAACTGCTAGTCACATCCTCATGTAAATGGCAATTTATCGAGTTCATTTTTATTTATTGTACGATAAGTCAATTAATTGCTTATCGCGACAGGCACACAATAAAACAGTGGAAACAAACATGTGTTTGACATTCATTAGTGAATGAAACTTTGTGCCCTTTATAGTCTGTGTCCAATATTGTGTATTTGTATATATTGTATATATATCCTATATATATATACTAAGGTCCCGCTGCTGACACGATAGCAGTCATTTCGTGCGCATATGTGTAATTAAACCCATGATATCAAAATCTCACTCCAGCCAGGTACCCAAAGTTGGCAACCGTGGTGTACAGACATGAGTGGTAGTCTATCTATCTTCTCATCTTATTTTCAGCAAGAAAGCTATTTAGCATGTTTCCTGATTTTTAGTCCAAGTTGTACTTTAGGTAAAGTGTAAGCCACCATGGACTTTAACAGTGTCCTCGTATTTGATTAAAAAAAAACTGTTCAGGAAACCATTACAACCCAGTCTCACGGCATTTTGTGTTATAGTCACGAAATAAATTTTATCTATTGATTTGTGTTCACCAACACGATTTTCGAAAATGTTTTCGTGTCACACAGAACGATTTTTTGTTTTGCCGTCGTTTTTTTCTGCCTGTCGGATTTAAGTTAAATCTGACTGCCTTGATAGACATTTAGCTTTTTAGTGGTTCAGTTTTCTGTGTTTTTTCCCACTCTGACTTGTTTACTGTATTACATGAAAAAGCTCTGATGAAATTATCTCAACGTGTTCTTGTATATAATCTGCATTGTCAAAACGGATTTCCCAAAGAATTTGAGCATATTTTGGAGACAGAAGAGTAGATTTTCCCTGTGCTCAGCTTGATTGAAAAGCGTTTCTATTCACTCACCCTCTGCTTTCCTTGTTCTTTAATTGGCAGGAATTAATCTTTTAACCCCAAGCTTAGATTAAATATTCGAGGGCGCTAACATGTATTGCAAACATTTCTCAACAGCTAATCCCGCTATCAGATCTCTGTATTGTATGAATGTGATGATGTGTGTGAAAGCATTTGAGTGAGGGAAAGATAAAGGGAATCTAAACGGGAACAAGTGTGTGCAACTCATACAGTATATGTGGATGTTCATGTGGTTTTGTGTGTGAAAATGTCATTAAATGCAAAGCTTCAGGGACTTGATCCTGTGTGTGAGCCCTAAGAATGAGCTATGGAGGGATTAAAGAAGAGATTGCTTCAGTATTGTGAACAATTCATTATAAATTTGGAGATAATGACGGATTTGATTTTCAAGCATCACTTATGACTATAGCTCGCCTCTTGAAGCAGTCAGTAAAGGCAGGGGAAAAGAAGACAAAATAGTAGTAGTCTTTTTGCTGAGATATAATATCTGAGTGGAAGCATGCTTCCTTATGGAAGGTGATCATTATTCTTTTCTATGGACGAGAGCTCTAGTTAGATTCAGGGTCCATAATTGTTTAGTCTCACTGATGAATAATGTTGATAATTACACTCCGAACTAGTTAAAACATCAAGCTGCAGAAGAGTTCTTCAGAATTGATTGTGGCAACTCCCGTGTAGTCAGACCTCTGGCTCTTGACTTGTCTTGTGAATTTTCCGGCCGATACTCCAAATAAACCATCAGTGTTTGAAATCAAAGCTCCAGCTCTCCTCGTGTCTCCTTTGAGTCCTGACTCCTCCATTGCTGCAGAAGTTTCCCCCACAGGGGCTATTTTGATCATCATCAAGGAGCGGCTAATCCACCTAAAATATGTTCATCAGTTTCATTGGAGACTTTTTTGTATCACATCTTTATATCATAAAATATAAAACAAAAACTCCATATAAAATCTGTAAGGACACTGTAATAAAATATAGTTAGATAGCAATAAAATAAAGCAGTAATTTACAGCGAAATAGAATGTAGTGAATTATAGAATATAAAATAAGAAATATGTGCAGTAAGCAGTACTGCATTAATGTAATGCATATAGAGTCTACGTTGTGGCTGAGGTAAAGTGTCAGTGGGGGGCCGGGCCTTGTTTAAGAGACCGGTAACGGAGGGGAAGACACTGTTCAGGTGGCGAGAGGTTTTGGTCTTGATGGAGCGCAGCCTCCTGCCAGAGGGGAGGGGGGTGAACAGTTTGTGTCCAGGGTGGGAGGGGTCAGCCACTATCTCCCCTGCCCGCCTCAGTGTCCTGGAGGCCTGCAGGTCGTGGAGGGATGGCAGATTGCAGCCGATCACCTTCTCTGCAGAGCGGATGACACGCGGATGCTCTGCTCCCATTTGAGGTCCTGGGCGATGATGGTGCCCAGGAAGCGGAAAGACTCCACAGCAGTTACTGGGGAGTCCTTCATAATGGAAATAGAATGAATGTACTTTCCCCTACTCTCTATATCTCTGCATGCCACTCTGCACCTATTGCTTGTTCTCCCCTATGGTTCTCCCTCTCTCCTTCTCTCCCCTCCCACATACTTGTATCTCTTAAGTGTAGTGTGTCCTGCCTTTTATTTGCCCCCCCTCCCTTTCTACCATGTTATAGCAGTCCCATAGAAGCCTCCTGCGTCCATCTGCATCATCACATTACATTACATTGCATTTAGCTGACACTTTTATCCAAAGCGACGCATCAGGTTTATGTACAAGACAATGGAGAGGAAACCTTGTAGGTACTTGCTAGCTTCCTTGAAAGCATTTACAGAAAAATAGGCTTGATTGTGTCCATGCTCCTTTTTGTATTAGTAAAGCACCATGCTGCCACGCATCCATCTATCCGTTATCGCCCAATGCATTGTTTTAGCACAATGCAAAAAAGTGAATTTTCCTTATTCAATCCTTCAAATTAGTGCTTGCTTGAGTTAACATCTAAGTTATAAAAGAGCAATATAAGAGTGTGAACAATTTATTTGGGATGTAGTAGAGTAGATGAAAATGTAATGCTGCTTTCAGTGCTTGGACGTCATACAGGAAATGCCCTCAATATGACTTAAAATGACACTTTGGAAGTACTATAATCTGCTTTTCCCAAATATTTTACCACATTCTGGGTTTCACAGGAAAGCAAATATTGCATACACACAAATAACACCCACTCTCCACAACCTTCAAAGCGTGAAATAAAAGGAACTACAGTAAAATGGTTTACAGTGCCGTATATATTAAAGGTGGGGTAGGTAATTTTGTTGAAACCAGCTCGAGTGCGCTGGAATTTGAAAATACACAGCCGGAAAAAATCTGCCACTTCCTTACAGAGCCCCTCCTCCAACACACACGAACGTGCACATGACCAATGAGGGCACGATATAAGGTTGTGCACAGATGGAAGGCTGAGGTAGGCCATCCAGTTATTTTAGCCGGGCTGGCTAAAATGATTCGTCGTGCTTTTTACAGTACTAGGCTTCCACAGATGAACGTTTTTTACGGATTTTTCTTAAGATATTCATTGCTATCGGGATGTTAAGAGCATTCCATGGAATATAACAAAAAGTGTATCTTGAGCCGGTTTCTCAAACTTACCTACCCCACCTTTAAGTATTACATATATGGAATGCTAGCTTAATAATGAACACATAAATACATATTGAAATGAATCTGGAACTAAATAAATAAAGCTTTTAATATATATATATATATATATATATATATATATACACTGAACAAAAATATAAACGCAACACTTTTGTTTTTGCTCCCATTTTTCATGAGATGAACTCAAATATCTAAAACATTTTCTATATACACAAAATAACCATTTCTCTCAAATATTGTTCACAAATCTGAAAAAATCTGTGATAGTGAGCACTTCTCCTTTGCCGAGATAATCCATCCCACCTCACAGGTGTGGCATATCAAGATGCTGATTAGACAGACCCCCCCCCAATAAAGCAAAAATGCACGTTTCAGAGTGGCCTTTTATTGTGGCCATTCTGAGGCACACCTGTGCAATAATCATGCTGTCTAATCAGCATCTTGATATGCCACACCTGTGAGGTGGGATGGATTATCTCGGCAAAGGAGAAGTGCTCACTATCACAGATTTTTTCAGATTTGTGAACAATATTTGAGAGAAATGGTTATTTTGTGTATATAGAAAATGTTTTAGATCTTTGAGTTCATCTCATGAAAAATGGGAGCAAGAACAAAAGTGTTGCGTTTATATTTTTGTTCAGTGTATATACGATGCAAATGCAAATAAATGAGTAAGTAAAGTTTAGTGAAAAATTAAAGACATATATTTTGAAAAGGGGCATTCTAACCCATTTTATGACTAACATCTCTTTTGCAGAGACATATTTTGTGATGCATGCCCCTTTCGTTTGAATCTAACGATTAAATGTGGAATTATCAAACGAATGTCCCCTTGAAAAATAACAATTAATTAATGTAGACTTTAATTGAAATTCAATTATGAACTATTTTGAGTCATTTATATATTTATTTATTATTTCTGTATGTATAATTGACATGCATTTTCATATTTGATAAATATTTATTTATTTAATATTGGTTTGAAAAAAAATTCTGTTGTTTCCAATTAGAGCTTTACCTGTGTGTAAACTCAGCCAGTGGCATGTGGTTTCTGAAACGCATGACGTTCTTCTCCCATTATACTGTACTGTAGGTGTAATTGGACATTTCTATGAACCTTCACAAACAGACAATTTATTTAACACTACGGGCAGAAAACAATGACCGCTAAACTGTGAGGTGGGGGTTTCCAATTGGAGGTATGTATTATGTTTCCATCCATCAATCCTTTATCTAAACAGGCAGACTGACATTTCAGTCACAGGTCCACTTAGAACTGTGTGGGAAAATGTTGAACACACACAACTCGATGGATGGTCGGAAATCTCTTCGCAAGTTATAAGCAGGTAAAAAAAGAGAGAAGTCGCAATACAATCAACAGTCTCTTCACGGACAACAACTAAAGGAGTCAAGAAATCATTTTTTATTCAGATGTTTAAGACTATTACCTTTTCAAAATGTTGTTACCTTCAACTTTTTCCAAATCATATAGTTGCCGTGCAAGGAGCTAGTAGAGAGGCGAGTTGCTTGCTCATTTCTAGAATAGAGTGGTGCAAGAATGAGTCCTAAACCCGGATTTGAGTTATTTCATTTTGAATGTGTATGTCATTAGATGTTTGTGCTTAACAGAAGCTTCAAATATGTTGTCCTACAACAGAAAGTAAGGCAGTAAATATGTGTCACAAAAACGGTAGTTGCTAACACTACTAAACGTCATCATGTAAAACATTAGCCACAGTTAGCTTAGCTAATGGAGACACACGCATAGATGTATAGTTATTGCATATTATGTTAGCTTTTTACTACTGACTATTGCATTTTACTTCAAAAATCACAAAATGGTGTTCATATGTTGAGACTACTGTGATGAACAAAAAGTTTAAGTATAATTTACATTACATTACATTAAATTGCATTTAGCTGACGCTTTTATCCAACGCGACTTACAATAAGTGCGTTCGACCAACAAAATACAAACTTGAAGAAAAACAGAATCATATAAGTACATCAGGTTTCATAGAGCAAAAACATTTCAAGTGCTTCTCAACTGGCTTTAGATAAGCCAGTCCTTTATTAGTATATAAGTGCTTTGTTAATAGTTCTATTGCTTGAAGTGGAGTCGAAAGATGAGTTTTCAGTCTGCCCCGGAAGGTGTGTAAGCTATCTGTCACAAACGAGCTGAGGACCAAAATGCAGAACACGGGAAACCAGAGATAGTCGGTAACCAGCTTTATTGAAGGCAATAGGCTGGTAGAAGACAACACGGCAGATAGTAGGCAAAGGGCTGGTCGGGGACAGGCGAGGGTTCCAGGAGACAGCAGGACGGGAGTCGCAGGTACAGAACGGGTCAGGGAGCAGGCGAGGCAGGCTGGTCAGGAACAGGCAGGGTCGAAACCGGGAGAGCAATCTGAAGGGTAATGCGGGAAAGACTGGCATGCTGCAAAGTACGATCTGGCACTGAGGTGAAAGTGAAGTGGGCCTAAATACTAATGGAGCTGATGGGTGTAACAGAGTGAGAGAGAGACAGGGTGTGACTACCAGGTGACTAAGGAATGTTAATGCAGAAAATAGGTGAGTGAGAAAGCAGATTGTGACAGAACCCTTCCCTTAATGGACGGCTCCAGACGTCTAAGAAATTTCTATCAAGAAGAAAAGAGAGAGAAAAAAAAAAGAGAAGAATCAAGAAAAAACCCTACAGACACCGGGTGGAAGGTGGAGGTATGGGAAAGGTCAGTACTCATCTGAGAATGCTCTCTCGGCCTCTCCCTCCTGGAAATCCTCGTCCTCCTCGCCTGATGACGCTTCCCTCACCTCCTCGATGAAGCCTCTGATCCGTCGCGGACGAGTGCCCCCCTGCTTAACGCCTGGTTGAGCGTGGGTCCTGGAAGGCTGCTCCGGGTAACGCAGGTGGAAGTCTCGGATGAGTTGAGAGTTGAGGATATGCCGAGCAGGAATCCACTGCCTTTCCTCAGGACCATAGCCCTCCCAGTCCACCAAATATTGAACCCCTCTTCCTCTGCGACAGGAACGGAGTAGACGACGAAGGGTGTAGGTAGGGCCCCCATCGATCATCCTAGGGGGTGGTGGTGGAGGGGCGGCGGAAATCATAGTACTCTCCCGGACAGGTTTAATCCTAGAAACGTGGAAGGTGGGATGGATCTTCATGTTCCGGGGCAAACTCAGTCGAACTGCTGCAGGATTAATGACCTTGACAATCTTGAAGGGTCCAATAAACCTGGGCGCTAACTTCTTAGACTCCATCCGAAGGGGAATGTTCTGAGTGGAAAGCCACACCCTCTGGCCTACCTGGTACACAGGTGCCTTGGTGCGTCGGCGGTTCGCTGATGTGGCGTACCGGTTAGCAGACTGAAGCAGAGTTGTTCGAGCCTGCCTCCAAGTCCTCCGACAACGTCTGATGAAAGCCTGGACAGACGGACAGGTAACCTCCTTCTCCAATGCAGAGAACAATGGGGGTTGAAAACCGTATGCACACTGAAAAGGGGAAAGACCAGTAGCGGAACTGATGAGGGTGTTTGTGGGCATACTCCACCCACAGGAGTTGTTTTGACCAGGTCGTGGGATGATCGGAAGCCATGCAGCGGAGAGTGGTCTCCATCTCCTGATTCTTCCGTTCGGTCTGGCCATTGGCCTGTGGGTGGAAACCGGAGGTGAGACTAACCGTCGCCCCGATCAGTTCACAAAACTCCCTCCAAAACACAGAGGTGAATTGGGGCCCCCGGTCGGAAACCACATCAGTCGCCAGTCCGTGAATGCGAAACACGTGGAGAAGAATCAGTTCTGCCATCTCCTTAGCTGACGGGATCTTAGACAGGGGTACGAAATGAGCCATCTTACTAAACCGATCTACCACCGTCAAGATGGCAGTATGTCCGTGGGACGGTGGTAGACCAGTCACAAAGTCCAATGAAATATGTGACCAAGGGCGACGTGGGACCGGTAATGGATGAAGGAGGCCAGCTGGCGCTTGGTGAGATGGTTTGTGCCGATTGCACACAGGACAGGCGTTCACAAACTCCCGGGTGTCAGCCTCCAGCGTGGCCCACCAGAACCGTTGTAGGACCATCCCCTTGGTACGTTGAATTCCAGGGTGGCAGGAAAGTCTGGAGCTATGAGCCCACTGAAGCACCTCAGCCCTCAAAACCTGAGGCACAAACAAGCGGTTAAGAGGACAAGAACTAGGACCGGGTTGGTCCACCAAAGCGGTCTTAACCCTCTCCTCAATCTCCCAAGCGAGGACGCCGATCACTCGAGGAGCAGGAAGAATGGTGTCCGGAATACCCCAGGTGTCTCCCTCCCTCCCGAACTGCCGGGACAAAGCGTCGGCCTTCACGTTGCGGGAGCCCGGGCGGTAGGAGAGAAAAAAATTAAACCGGGTGAAAAATAACGACCACCTGGCTTGCCGAGAATTCAGTCTCTGTGCCGACCTGATGTATTCCAGGTTCTTATGGTCGGTCCATACCTGAAATGGTTGTTCTGTCCCCTCAAGCCAGTGTCGCCACTCCTCCAACGCCAACTTGACTGCTAGAAGCTCTCGATTCCCCACGTCATAGTTTCTCTCCGCCGGACTCAATCTCCTCGAAAAGAAAGCACAGGGGTGGAGCTTCTGGTTCTCACCAGAACGTTGCGACAGGATGGCCCCCACCCCTACGTCAGAAGCATCCACCTCCACCACCAACTGACCAGCGGGGTCTGGTACTTGCAGGATAGGAGCTGACGTAAACCGGCCCTTGAGGTCCTGAAAAGCCTCCTCGGCTGCAGGGGACCATCGGAACGTCACCTTGGATGAGGTCAGGGCGGTGAGCGGGGCGGCCACGTTGCTGTAGCCACGGATGAACCGTCTGTAAAAGTTGGCGAATCCCAGGAAACGCTGCAGCTCCTTCCGGGAATCAGGGACCCGCCACGAGGTAACTGCTGAAACCTTAGAAGGATCCATCTCCACACTTCCTTGACCCACGATGTAGCCAAGAAAGGCGACCGAAGAAGTGTGAAACTCGCACTTCTCCGTCTTGACGAACAGCGAGTTCTCCAGAAGTCTCTGGAGGACTGTCTGGACATGATGGACGTGTTCCTTGAGGTTCTTAGAAAAAATCAAAATGTCGTCCAGATAAACAAAAACATAACGATCCAACATGTCCCGGAGTACGTCGTTCACCAACGCTTGGAAAACTGCAGGGGCGTTGGTAAGTCCAAATGGCATCACCAGGTACTCGTAATGTCCCGAAGAGGTGTTGAAGGCGGTCTTCCATTCGTCCCCCTCCCGGATTCGTACCAGGTGATAAGCGTTTCGTAGATCCAGCTTAGTGAAGATTGTAGCCCCCTGTAATAACTCGAATGCTGACGAGATGAGTGGCAAGGGGTAACGATTCTTCACCGTGACGTCGTTCAGACCCCGATAGTCAATGCAGGGTCTCAGGGTCTTGTCCTTCTTCGCCACAAAAAAAAAACCCTGCTCCTGCGGGTGATGTGGAAGGACGAATAATTCCCGCAGCCAGAGAGTCATTGACGTAAGTCTCCATGGACTTCCTCTCCGGTGCCGAAAGCGAGTACAACCGGGCCTTGGGTGGGACTGCGCCTGGATGTAGCTCAATGGCGCAGTCATAGGGCCGATGAGGTGGGAGAGATGTCGCCTTAGCCTTGCTAAAAACCTCCTTAAAGTCCAAATATTCAGCCGGAACCCCTGTGACATCCGGAACCAGGTTCATATCCACAGATAGTTGAGGTGCGGCGGCCTGCTTGAGGCAAACCTGATGACAGGAGGAACTCCAACCTAGGATGGACCCAGTTGCCCAGTCAATGTTCGGGTTGTGGCGGCGGAGCCACGGATAACCCAAAATCAGAGGGATTTGGGGGGACCGTAGCACATGAAACTGGATTGTCTCATGGTGGTTCCCCGACATGAGCATATGGACCGGTGTCGTCTGGTGTGTCACTGTTCCCAGCAGGTGACCATCCAAAGCATTAGCCGGTACTGGCTGGAGCAGCCGAACCAGTTGGATGCCCAGCTGTAGTGCGAGCTCCTCGTCAATGATGCTAACATCTGATCCGGAGTCGATAAAAACAGCCAGAGCCTGAGATTTGCCTGTCAGGAGGAGTCGAGCATGGCACAAGGGTCTTAGATTGGGAATCAGCTCAGAGGTTTGGCCCACCAGTATACTCCCCATTACTGATGAGCTCTGTCCTTTTACCAGACAACGGGAAACCATATGTCCAGCCTGACCACAGTAAAGGCAAAGATTACCTCTCCGACGTAATTCCCTCTCCTCAGAGGTAAGACTGGTACGACCCACTTGCATGGGCTCGACCTCGTACCGTGAGTCAGAGTAGGAATGGGAATTCTCCGCCGAAACCGGAAGTCGAAATCTCCCGGAAACCGGAAGTTGTTGTCGCGAGCGGCGGGCCGCTGCTCGCGTCTGTTGCTCTCCTCTCCGGGTCTGGATTCGTCTGTCAATCCGAGAGGTGAGCTCAATCAACCCATCCAAGGAAGCAGGGAGATCATAGGAAACCAGCTCATCTCTCATATAATCCGCTAATCCTCTCAGATATGCGTCACACTGCGCCGGCTCATTCCAGCTACTGCGGCAGCTGCTGGTGCGGAAGTCAATAGCGTAATCCACCACCGTGCCGGAACCCTGGCTCAAACTCAGCAGGCCTCCAGCAGCGTCGGGACCCAGACGAACGGAACCGAACACCTTCCGCATCTCCGCGGAAAATGCAGCAAAAGAGGCGCAGGCTGAAGTCTGCTGCTCCCACTCTGCAGTTCCCCATAAACGGGCTCTCCCCGTCAGATGATTAACGGTGAAAGCTACACGAGCCGTCTCGGAGGCGAAGGTGTGTGGCTGCAGTGAAAACAATATGGAACAGTTTGTGAGAAAAGGACTGCATCCCTCCGGCTCACCAGCGTAGCGTTCCGGCGTTCCCACACGAGGCTCCGGAGCGTATCCCGTCGACCCAGGGGCTGGAGCGAGCATCGGAACTGCGGGCGGAGGGACGGTAGCAGCCATGGTAGCAGCTAGCTGTTGTACGGTGGCGGCCATCTGTTGCATCTGGGAGGTAAGGTAAGCCAGCGTTTGTCCCTGGGTTGAGGTTGCCTGGTGGGTCTCGGTAGCTAAGGTAGCTATCGTGACCTCCTGTCTTTGGATGGCATCCTTAACCCTCTCAAAGCGGTCTCCAGGAGACCCGATGTTTGCTTGGTCCATTTCTGGCCAGATCGTTCTGTCACAAACGAGCTGAGGACCAAAATGCAGAACACGGGAAACCAGAGATAGTCGGTAACCAGCTTTATTGAAGGCAATAGGCTGGTAGAAGACAACACGGCAGATAGTAGGCAAAGGGCTGGTCGGGGACAGGCGAGGGTTCCAGGAGACAGCAGGACGGGAGTCGCAGGTACAGAACGGGTCAGGGAGCAGGCGAGGCAGGCTGGTCAGGAACAGGCAGGGTCGAAACCGGGAGAGCAATCTGAAGGGTAATGCGGGAAAGACTGGCATGCTGCAAAGTACGATCTGGCACTGAGGTGAAAGTGAAGTGGGCCTAAATACTAATGGAGCTGATGGGTGTAACAGAGTGAGAGAGAGACAGGGTGTGACTACCAGGTGACTAAGGAATGTTAATGCAGAAAATAGGTGAGTGAGAAAGCAGATTGTGACACTATCTGCTGTCCTGATATCAATGGGGAGCTCATTCCACCATTTTGGAGCCAGGATAGCAAACCCACGTGTTTTTGCTGATGGGAACTTGGGTCCCCCTCGCAGCGAGGGTGCAGCGAGTCGTTTGGCTGATGCAGAGCTTAGTGCACGTGCTGGGGTGTACAGTTTAACCATGTCCTGGATGTAGGAAGGGCCAAATCCATTCGCAGCATGGTACGCAAGTACCATTGTCTTGAAGTGGATTCTAGCAGTTACCGGAAGCCAGTGGAGGGAGCGGAGGAGCGGTATGGTGTGGGAGAATTTAGGAAGGTTGAAGACCAGACATATGTTTGCCACAGATCTGGCAATATCCCAAAATCCAATTGAGAAGTCCCATTACTTTTTGAAGAGGGAGCCCTTGTGATGCTAACTTCCGGGTTGGTCTTCAAAAATACGTCATCACTGCACAACTCTTATACCATTATACTTCCTGACACATACAACTTGTTAACTCTTTAGTGTCGCGGAAATCCCGATAAGTACTTTATCTTGATCATTGTGATGTGATTTGGAACTGAAATCTAAGAGAAGATAAAATAAGTTGATTGTACACTTGACTTAACTAGGGGGAAACGATAAGCCCAATCACTTCTCATCATCTCTCTCTTTCTCTCTTTTTCTTTTAATAAAGCATCGCCACTCTGAATTTTGAGCACACTTATGTTGGGCTCCGCCGCACGATACAATCACCCTAACCTCCTCTGATTTAATGCAATCAGCCCTCACAGCTTGTGTGAAATTGTATTGTTCTGTTGAAAAAGAAACAGGCTATAATTCTGTGGATGCGACACACAGAGAGGACCCAGAATAAGTCTGCGGGGAGATGATGAGGCGATGTCATTAAGCAGACAGTTGTGTATGAAAAGCTTTTCGGCTCCTTCAGGGATTTTGGAATGTGTTAATCATTGTGTAGAACAAAAAGGATTTGTAATAATGGAGCTTCAAGCTGCAGCAGAGGAGTTAATTCAGTGTTGATTCCTGGCTTTCCGGTGACTATACTTCGCTTGTTTGGATAGAAATATACAGGGCCTCATGCAGTTTGTAGCATATGTTTTATCTTAGAAGAAAATTAAGAGATAATATAAGAGAAATTGAAGAGAATGTCGCTGCATAAGGCTCAAATTGTCCCTTAAGTTAAAGATTGTTTCTTTCCTGTCTTTAATTTAAAGAATGTCCTATTAATCATATACTGAGACGATTTAGGGCCATTAAAGGAATAGTTTGATATTGTGGAAAAGATAAGGCTCATTTCATATCTTGATTATATAAGAGAAATGTAAGAGAATGTTGCTTTAGGGCCCAATTTGGTTACTTATGTTATATATTGGTGCTTTGCTGTCTTTAATTGAAAGTATGCCTTGTTAATTGTATTCTGAGACAATTTGGGTCAGGAATAGTTTGACATTTTGAAGAGACAGTCTTATTCAATATCTTGCAGAGAGAGGACAAGCACTTCAAATGTAACCCAATGGCTGCGTAGGAAAAACGATGTATTAAACATGTCAAGACGGGATGATCACTTGAGGTTTCCCTGCAGTTGTTGTGTTTTAATAGTGCGGCTTCACATGAACATGTGGCTCATGATTATGCAGCGTACATAGCTGCAAAGATAATGTGATGAATACACATCACATTTTTGATGTAATTTGGGAAATTATGTTCTGATCTAACTTTAATTTGTATATGCAAAGAGCATATAAGTAGTTAAAGTAATTATTTGTAATCCAAATTAAGCTGTCAGCTTCATAAAAGAGTCTCTCCAGTTTGCCCAATCAAGGCTGTGTTTTCATGTAACGCTTTGGGATTTCCATTTAAATGTCTCTGTTCATCCCTTTCGCTCCGTTTCTTTTTCCTTTGATCAAGTGCTTTTTCCCTCGTGTTTTCTGGGTTGTCAAGCTTGACTGGCAGTGGCCCTTCCTTTTTAAATGTTGTTTCTGAGGCCCCACTGTCACAGATCACTGGCCAGAGACTGGAGAGGCAACAGAGGCTTCTGCACTGCGCACCACTCAAACATCTCCCAATGATGCTCATTGATGGAGCAATATGACAGCTTGGCATGTAAAGCTCTCCTGGAATGAATACAGCTAAATTGAGCCCTTAATTAAGACTGGGATTTGTGTCTGATGAGGAAACGGTCATGTCTAACATGTATCATTAAAGAGGTTTTTGTAATTGAGCTTAAAGGATTTTGTTGCTGTAAAAAAACAGACTTTTTGTCAGGCTGTATTAGCACATTTAAAAACAACAGAGTTGAACAAAGTGCTGCACATCAACAACTGTATAAAATAATTGCATAAATACATACAAAACAGACAGGACTTTCCTACATGACGTAAAATCAAAACAAAACACTAGTAAGATAAAAACCCAAATTTAAAAGCACAAGTGTCACCTGGTCTGTAAAAGCAAGGGAAAAGAAGTGGGTTTTTAAACGAGATTTAAAAACAGGCTGAGTTGGAGCAAGTCTAACATGGAGGAGCAATTCGTTCCATACTTTTGGAGCTGCAACAGCAAAGGCTCTGTCTCCTTAGCCTTGATTTAGGGACGACCAGAAGGAATCTGTCAGCAGACCTCAGGGACCGTGTGGGTGTGTATGGTTTTAAAAGATCTGCCGGTACGGTGGGGCTAAACCGTTTAGGGCCTTGTATGCGAACAGTAACATTTTAAATTGTATTCTAAAATTGACTGGTAGCCAATATAAAGAGGCGAGTACAGGCATAATTTGTTCACGCCTGCCTGTCCTTGTAAGGAGGCGGACAGCAGCATTCTGGACCAGCTGTAGGCAAGACAGGGAAGCCTGGCTTACTCCAATGTACAGAGCATTGCACTAATCCAGTTTAGTGGATATAAAACAATGTATTACTCTCTCAAAGTCATTAAAAGAAAGGAAAGGCTTGACCTTTACTAAAATTCTTAGCTGAAAAAAGCTGGATTTTACCACAGAATTGATCTGTTTGTCTAAAGGGGACCTATCATGCAAAATGCACTTTTGTACGTCTTTTATACATACATATGTGTCCCCGGCGTGTCAGGGAACTCACCAAGTGTCAGAAAACACAACCCTCTCTCTTTTCCTCCATACCCAAATCTCTAAAAACGGGGCTGCAACGGATCTGATACAGATTTGAAATATCTCTGACGTCAGAAACAAGGAGCTCCGCCATTGCCAACTCTCCACCTATCAGGGGAATGAGAGGTTGCGTGGCATGGTAAGAGCATGGTAACATGACGCTTGTGCCTCGCCCCCCTCCTTTGCAGGGGGGCGTGGTCAGCTGCAGCTCATTTGCCACAGAATCAGCCCTTGTGAAGACAGGGCTGGAATAGAGCAAATAGAGTGAAATGAGGCATGGCTAAAATGCATGATCTGTTTGGTATTTTGAAAAAAAACTTCACTGACATGTTTTATATAGGTATGGCCCTAGAATTTATTATTCAAATATAGCATGATAGGTCAACTTTAAAATCACGATCAATCCGTACACCCAGATTTGTTACAAGATGCTTTGTCACACTATAATTGATTTAAACTGCAGACACACAAAAAGTATGAAAATAGAAAGAACTATGTCTGCATAATGGGTCTGTGCATCCAGTGTGACAGCATTATTTCGAAACACAGTATGTTAGAGCTCAGATATTAAATGCCGGTATTCCTTTGGGAAAAATATAACAAATGTATCAAAAATCTAATCTAATTTTTCAAAAAATAAAACACATACAATTTTGAATTATTTTTTGCTTTACCATTACAGAGTGTCACATCCATACAGTCTATGGTCACATCACAACATGAAATGGGATTTATTTTTGCTGCAGAGTGGGACCATACACACCCTTCATATGCCTTATCTGTCATTATCATTAGGCTAGTGTTAACATAATTATTCTAATTATTATTAAGGGATCCTTTAAAAAACATATAGGTCTTGAAAAGGGTTCCCTTTTTTGTGTGATGTTAAGTTGTTGTATTATATTGTTATGATATGTGTATTATTTTCACATGCCCCTGAATCCAAAATGTTTTTAATAAAAGATGGCCATACAAAATAACCAAAGTAGTTCATATATATAAATAATTTGTTTAATTTTTTCAATAATTAATTAGTTTTTGAGGTTAAAAAATAATAAATGTAGATGTAACAATATCAACACATTTAGTTTTTCTAAAAAAGGATGTTGAACAATAATGTGAATTATTAAATATTCATGGATTGAAGCAACAATTGATGTTTAAGGAAAATGTATGTATTTCATTACATTGTAGAGGATGCAAATGGAACATTTTTATTCAGTGGTTTGACTGAAGATATGTCCAACTTTGAAGTTGTCTGATATCATTTACGGCAGTTTACAGCAGTTTACAGCAATATCTTGCTACGACACAACACGACCATTGTACGGCAAGCATGTGTATGTGGAAAGCTTGTTGTTAGCCGTACAGCTAACTGCTGAAGTGTACGCTAAAGCTAAAGGAACACATTCTTACGTTTACACTTTTGACCCCGGAGACATGGATGTTGGAGAGCTCCTGAACTATCAGGTATGCATCTTATTCTGTTCACAAATGCTTGGGAAACGCTACTTTAGCCCATAAAACGTATCTCATTCTTCGGTTGCTTGCAATAGCATTGCGGTTAGCGGGCTTCAGTTTAACGCTATTCTCGGCATTTCATTTGTTGTATGTGTTTTTGTTAGTTAGTCAACCGTCGGGGAATTGCTTGCTCGGAGTTAACTCGTTGTATGACACAAGACCAACCTAACTTTAGGTCGTGTAAAACGAGATACTACGTTAGCAATTAGCATGTTAGCTGCACATAATGCTACCTCTGCGGCTACAATGAATGAATAGAGGTAAACAATAACTTACATTGTAGTTGCTATCATTTCCTGAACCAGTTTTACATGCAGAAACATTGAGTACACCGGCACGAGGGATATTATTTTGTAACGTCTTCTTTTCATATGCTAAAATAGCAAAAACATGTAGCCTATCGTAATTTATGTAGTTTAGTTATACATGTCATTTGCAACATTCATTTGTATACATGTTAATGGTAAAAGCTTAAAGAGCCGATTTACCTGCATGCCACAAAGACTGATGTTCTAATATTTTGCACATTTAAGTAAAAATGTAATTGAAATTAAATGTTTTTTCCTTTTTTTTTGTATTGATTGTTATAATTTTACTTTAGATGTCAATCCACTTACAATGACTTAACAACTTTGAAACTTGCTAAATTGTTAAGTTTCGTTTAGTTTTTCACCTTTCTGTAGAACAACGGGAAACAAAATGTTGGTGGTTTATAGCACAAACCATCTGATTTAATGTGATGTAAAATGATTATATAATGTGTATGCGGTTGTAACATATGTTATTTACGGTAAGGTACTGGACAAGCGTAGGTTCTTGAATGTTATGTTAATGTTACCAGACATACACTTTATGAATAAATACATTTTATTTATCAACTGCTGCTTTGTGTAAAAAAAATAAGCTGAACATAATGATTCATGAAAGATTCTGATGTAATGTTTACTCAAAAAGTTTGATTATTCTTTTTTTTATTTGCATTTTAAGAAATTATTCACAAAGCATACATAACAAAATAAACACATCTAGGTACATCAATTAACTACATAACAGTGGACGAATCCGAAATGAAATAATAATAATAGTAATGTTTTATCATTCTGGTCAATTACATGGAGATATATAGGTTTGGGACATCACGGTGCATTTTCTTATTATGGGGAATCTATAATTTTGTGTGAATTGTGAGGAAGAATACCTGTTGACTTTTAATCTCCAGCCCGTTTTATGTGAGCTTTATGTTAGTCATCTCACAACATCCCTGTATAGGGCTGCACGACTTTGGGAAAGAATCTAATTGCGATTTTTCTGACAAATATTGCGATTGCGATTCGATTTGCGATATTTGTTTTTAAGCGACCCAACAGAAATTTATTGTAAATTGCGGCCGTATCTCCGACTAGGAAAGGTCGTATCAACGTACTCCCGTCTCTAGTACCCCCGCAGCCCGAGCTACGAGTGAAAGAAGTAAACTTACATGAAACTTCCGTTGGGTTGCTTTAAAGTCAAGCTTCAGTTTAAGATTCACCCTGTAATAGATGTGATGGAGCATTACTAACCTGACTCAGATGGTTTGTTTCACCAAACCATCTAGGAAAGCTCCATTGGAAGCCATTTGGAAAGGGCAGGCACTTTCAAAAATACTTGGCAGGTGATTGGATCAATCTGTTTATCACCTTCTATCATGGGCCACTTCTGATTGGTTAACAATGGCTGGTACATGTGGAGCACAGCACTTCTGATTGGTGTGGATGACTGACACACAAGAAGAAAATATATATATATATATATATATATATATATATATATATATATATATATATATGTAAAACATTTTTTTTCATAATCTCATCATTTCAAATCGCGATTTCGAATTTAAAATTGATTAATCGTTCAGCCCTATCCCTGTATATACTGTACTCTCCAAATAAACAATATACCTGTTTACACTCATTACATTTCACCATCTGCTTTCATCCCGCAGCCTGATAGAGGAGCGAAGCGCAACAGGGACGGGGATGGAGGGGCAGCGGGCGCAGATGAGGACTCCAGAGGAGGGAAGCAGCACAAAGGGCTCAGTGCCAGGGAAATGGCCAGATACCGGGAAGCAGGAGTAGGAATAGAAGGAGGGGGAGAAATGAGGGACTATGATGATCTGTCCCAAGACAGGAAGAGGATCCTGGAGAAACTGATGGACCAGGATGAAGAAGAACCTGAGGTGGGTTTTTGTTTTGTTTGTCTCTCTGCAAGTGCTTTTGGTTTAAAAGAAACCCTCTGTCACACTATTTACCTTATTATCACTCTAATTGTGTCTCATCAAGACACTTATTGCTCTTTACTATGAATAATAGTTATCATTTAAAAAAAAAAACCACTTTATTGTGCATTTTCAGGTGAGGCTGCTATTTTCTCATTGTGGCTTCAGTTTACTTTCTCTACTTTAGATAACAAATAATGGAACCCTTTCTTATTCATTAGTGAGCAAAAGTCATCATAGACTCATTATTATTATTTTTCTTATGGGAAATGTGAGGTTAGCATGTTGTGCCCACAGTTTCAAAACCCGAGTGGAATTATTATTACAGGGGTAGACATTAAGGCCTCCGGGCCAGTAGATTTTCATTATCACTGGCCCCACCATTGAAACCCCTGGCCCGGAGCATTCGTCCAAAGAATCGACTAATAATGAAGAAAATTAACACATTTGTTGCAATAGTAATGTATGCACAAACTACATTACTACTTGTACTACAACATTTGAATCATCAGCTCTTCCTCATTTTCCTCAATTGTTCATATTTGGTTTATTAAAAGAATGATATTGTGGGCATTGTTAAAAAATGTCTGCTATTATCATTATGAGTATTATATTATTATTATTATTATTTTTATAATGCGCTTTCTGCCTTCCTGTCATTAGGAGTTAGAAATGTAATGGCTATAGAATAGATTAGAACCTTCATTATCCTAAACTGCTGGGACATTTCCCTAAAGCCAATACCTTTTATATTTTCTACTCTTCACTTACTTGTCAGCATAGGTCGGCATTGATGTACAGAGCCGACGGAAGACCTCTTTTATATTGGCATCATATTGAAGCCAATTCCATCGATCAAGCCAGTGTGGCTGAAATTTTATCTCCCTCTTCTTCTCATGCTCCCCGTCACTCTCCTTTAACTCCTCCGGTGACTTTCTTTTATTTGAAGATTGTTTTTTGCACGGCGCTTGGCCGGTTACCGCTGGTATGAAAAACATTTTTGGCAAATGGTTAGGTGGCGCTAAAGGCTGTAGTGAACGAGCGCTGCAGCAAACAGCTGTTTGCTTTTCACCCAACAACGACAACCGCCTCATGAAACGCTATGTTGTAGCGTTAATAAACGAAACAATTCAACACAATTACTCGTCAAAATACCAAAGGAAAACATTTTTTTTAAAGCAATATTTCTAGTGGCCCGAGCGGGCAAGTGGAAAGTACGTTATGCTGGCCCGGGGTATCTAAATAGTGCTTCCGGGCCAGCGGGCCATTTATAATGTCGAGCCCTGATTATTATTATTATTATTATTATTATTATTATTATTATTATTATTATTATTATCTCAATTGCCTCTGGAGTTTTACTTTTGTCAAAACCAAAAGTATCCACATTTCAGCCAAAATACAATATTACAACTGTAATACTATTGCTTTGCATGGATTTGGTCCCCTGATTCACTGTATGCAATAAGCCTCTGTAAAGGTGGAGCAGGAAGCTTAACCCAACCTGGCTCACATTTAGATCTGAAGCCTGCAATACGTAACATAATGTTTGACCTTTTCTTATATTGTCAGTTTCTCAAGTGCTGTCTAGTGTAGTCTTTACATTGTGTGTCTGTTCACCTACTTGCTACTGTAGGTGTATGTATGGGGGTGGGCGGTACTTCTCTTTTTCTAATATAACAGCTTCAGTGTCATTGAAATCTTAAGTGCTAGGTTCCTTCAACACTGCTACATACAATAAACTAAAATAGGGAAGTAAAATTGTGAAATAGACATGATGGTGCAAGTAAGTTGTGGGAATATTAAAATAAATATATATATATATATATATATATAAGATGAAACGCATTGTACAATATAATACTGTTCAGAAGAAAAAAATATTGTAATATGCGCAAAGTGCTACACGCATCCATAATGTCAGACAATTATAATTTCCTAACCTGTGATTGTCTGTCTGACACTCTACAGGCTTTTAAGCCATCAGGCTTTAACATTTCCAGTGAAAGTGATTATAGAAAGAAACTTCTGGCTCCAGCCACATAATCAAGCTGATACTATCTCTGTGTCTGTTGTTTTTGCAGCAGTTACCTCAGTAAAAGGATTGTTGTCCTTTTCTAAACTTTTCCTTCCTTCTTCTTCTTGTTCTACTTCTTCTCATGTGCCAATCACACAGGCAGAGCCGGTGGATGAGAGTTCAGTGAAGAAAATGATCCTGACCTTTGAGAAAAGGTCGTACAAAAACCAGGAGCTGAGGATTAAGTTTCCAGACAACCCAGAGAAGTAAGCCCACTACCGACAAAGCTTTGCTGTCTTTGTCATATATAAGGGTTTCATTAAAACCCATTTAACATGGATTCACTTTGAATTAATCCAACTTTCATGTGGATTTATTAAAGACAATTTTTGCAAATGCTATTACACATTTTCTGGTAAATGTATTCAGCATGCCTCACTGTAACCGACGTATATAAAAGAGCAACACTTAAAGGTGGGGTAGGTAATTTTGGAGAAACCAGCACGAGTGCGCTAGAATTTGAAAATACACAGCCGGAAAAAATCTACCACTACCTTACAGAGCCCCTGCTCCAACACACATGAACGCGCACATGACCAATGAGGGCACGAGATAAGGTTGTGCCCCGATGGAAGGCTGACAGGCAGGTAGGCCATCCAGTTATTTTAGCCGGGCCGGCTAGAATGATTGGTCGTGCTTTTTACAGTACTACGGCTTCCACAGATGAAAGTTTTTATGGATTTTTTGTCAAAGCACTTCAGATATTCATTGCTATCGGGATGTTAAGAGCATTCCATGGAATATAACAAAAAGTGTATCTCGAGCCGGTTTCTCAAACTTACCTACCCCACCTTTAATAACACAATTGATCTACTGCACTTTGAGTGAAATGGTAACCTGTAATTCTAAAATGCTAACCAATATGTTTCACTCCTCAAACCAGGTTCATGGAGACTGAGCTGGATCTGAACGACGTCATCCAGGAGATGCACGTGATCGCCACCATGCCGGACCTCTACCACCTGCTGGTGGAGCTCAATGCTGTCCACTCACTGCTGGGCCTCCTCAGCCATGAAAACACTGATATCCTTTCTATTATAGAGTGATCGTTTCATTTCTAGCCGTTCACCCTGTATACAGAATTTGGTGTTTAACATTGGTCTTAAAGGATTAGCGTCGTAGTATTTTTCTTGTCTTGTCAAATTAAATAAAAAACAATACATACATTACATACAAGTATTGACTGTACAGCCAAAGCTTGAAACTATATTTTCTGTTACACCAAGCTCCAAAAACATGGCCACTTTAGTTTATTTTAAATCAATTCCACATTCAAGCGCACCAAACTCGAGCTGAAAATATTTCCCAAAATATTAATCTTTTACTCAATTCAGTTATACAATGTTGAAATAACAGCAGCTTTTATCATTTTTTTTTCTCGTAAAAAGGATCAGGCAAAAGACCGTGATCCACAGATGGGGTAGGGGAGTCAGAAATCTTTTAGAGTTAGACTTATCACAAAAAGCTTAATCATTTAGTATGCATAGCACTTTCATTAAAACTATGCAATGTGTCTGTACATTTGACTTGAAAACAGGCCAATTTGAAAACTGTAGCTAAAAAGAACAAACATTCAATATGTAATGCCTTCCCACAATTCCTTAAGGCAGCTACGTTAAAGCAAAGCACCATTGGGCTGTGATTAACATCCATCGTCGCTAATTATACACTAGGGATTTAGTGAAAACATCTATAGGAGGTGTGATGTTATTCTAACTAGGCTAAGGGAAAGTGTTTAGGAAAAGCGTGACAGTTGAATTGTCAAATAAAAAAATCCGTCCGGTATCTTTTCCTGACCACTTTTGCTTAACCTCTCTGAAAACGTCATGGGGTTAGACAATATGAAAATTCACCAGACTTAGGGAAAGACAACCACGA